>JABSTQ010010914.1:0-264423 GCA_013358835.2 Ixodes persulcatus | reverse complement strand
TGCCGGGTCACAGTCACCGAGGGCTTAATATATGCAGGGTGGGGCTCAGTATGTTTGCGCTTCTAGCTTCATGATTGGTTCCTTGGTGTTCTTATGGGCTGCTGCCACAATCTCGTTGGTCGTGTAGTGATCGTAAGATGCGCAGGAGTGTCCGCACCCTGCACTTAAGCCATTGATGACTACAAGGGTTCTTAGCCGAGGCTTGAAATAGAAGTGGTTCCTGCAGTCCTTTCTGGAAAATAGCTGAGAGGGGAAGTCAAAGTACAAAGTGTCCCCCCCCCCCCCCCCCCAAAAGGAAAAGAATTTAGAGGGTTTTTCCCACCACAAAAATAAATTATGCATCGCCAGACGCTCGTTTCCCGCCTGCGCTAGTGGTCTGAATCAGACACCAAACTTTCGAAACTAACGGTTACCATATTCGGAGGTTATAAGTGATTTTCTGAAATTTTCAGTGGGGAAACGGCGACTAACGGAGCTCTCGGATACGTTGAGCTGAATGACATCAGTTACCAAAAATGGTTGAAAACGGGTCCCTTTTCCCCATTTCAATTTTTAGAAAATCACTTATAACTTTTGAATGAGATAATAGATAGTTTCGAAACTTTGGCATGTGGTTCGGACCGCTGGCACTACATTAGGACGGAGAATGAGCATTCGGTGATGCATAGTTTATTTTTGTGGTGAAAAAAACACCGTAAATTTTTTTGAGGGACATCCTGTAGATAAGTGATGCATTTAAGGCAGTGCTAATAGCATGCGAGAATGTAAGGAGAGAGCAGCATGACCGTTAACTCTGATGATACTGTCATACCCTGCATACCAAAGACGACTTGCACTTTCAAATGTTTTAGAGCGCAGCTCTTAGGCGCCCGTTTCCGGCTTGAGCGGCGTCAGCGTAACCGCGCGGTGCATTATGGGAAATGTCCCATAATGCACCGCGCGAGCCCCCCCCCCCCCCCCCCCCCCCCCGCCCCCCGGGGTCACGTGACCTGGAGGGGGGGGGAGTCACGTTACCCTGGGGGGGGGGGGGGAGTCACGTTACCCTGGGGGGGGGGGGGGTCACGTGACCCTGGGGGGAGAGCTCGCGCGGTGCATTATGGGACATTTCCCATAATGCACCGCGCGACCCCCCCCCCCCCTCCCCCGGGGTCACGTGACCCCCCCCCCCTCCCCCGGGGTCACGTGACTCCCCCCCCCCCCCCCCCCCCCCCCCGGAGGACATTGAAGAATGAAGGGAGGAGGAGGAGGAGGAGGAGGAGGGGTATACCCTCCCCTGAGTACCCTTCCCTCCTCCTCCTCAAGAGCTGCGCTCCAATTCGGCGTTACAGGGAGTTGTAAACGGCTTTCTTTTTTTTTTTGTCACCGTTTTACATTATTTTAATTGGTATTTTAACTATTATTAGCTTCAAATTATGCATATCTCGGCTTTGCACAAGGGTAAGAGAGGAAGATACAAAATCCAGAAGAAACACTCTCACGAATAAGTTACAATTCAGAATCTGGCTCGGCCGCGCATACGGTGCCTGTCTCCGACCGCCGCGTTTATCATTCCATTCCGCCCGCGCATCGAAAGCGATCACAAAGTGACAGCAAACTGTGTCGCAAAGGCCGGAATGTCGTGCCGTCGGACGTCGCGATCCCGGCAGTTAAATGTCGAAGTTCCGCGGCGGAAAGCACGGGCAAATGCGGGTGTCACCGTCGTTGTAGTGTCCCGACTCTTGGCCGGCGAACCTTCCGCAGGCCGTCGAGCTGGAGAGCAACCTGCGCAAGGTGTGCAGGGTGGGCGTCTGCCACACCCACCGCTGCGATGCCACCAAGGTCGCGGTCGGCGACAGCACGACACTTCTGTGACGTCATCAAGCGGACATTGAAGGGCCGCATTTTTTTGGGCGTAATAAACATGCCGGATCGGGACACGTTCCAGGCACTGTAGCCATGCGTTTTGAGCGCATCTCTGCTCCGCTCTATTACTCCACACCGTGGTCGACAGTTGTGAAGGGTAGTACTCATAGAGGTTCATTCGTGGAGTACCCATGGTGCCTTCGTGTGCGCTTCGCTTAGGGTGATGACATCTCGCTGTTTTGTTTCAGGCGCCCGTTTTTCTTTCTTGTTCCGGAGCACATGAGGGAGCGTCTCCCCGCACGTGCTCTTGGCGTCAGCTTTGCCACGGCGGAATTTTGTTTTCACAAATTCATATTTTTTCTGCGAGCGCGTGCTGTCAGCATCAGGTACAACAGAGGATGTCATCACCCTAGATAGAAAGATATTCAGGCACCTTAGGAGTACCTAGGGCTATGTTTGTAACTTATCTGTTCTTTCAATGCAAAAGCTAGGGTTGTACTCATTTTGTTTTTTTGCCGCCGTTCGTTGCTTTGCAGGAGAACACCATAACGGGGGTGCTGACTCCCATAGCCATGATGCTTGTGCTGGGGATCATGCATGCTCAAGTTGTCGCCACTTACACCACCAATGGACAGCTCAAGCCCATCAGGGGGGCGAAGAGGTGAGGGAAGCGTTGCCTATTCTCTTCATTCCAAATGGAGGGGTGGGAAGAGAAGCGACAAAATTAAGAAGACATACACCTCGTACTGTCCTCGAAGCGTAGGGGCACGGCGTGTGAGGACTGGGATGATCAGTGTCCTGCCCTGTCTCACTCGTGCATTCAGCCGAGTCATGCTGCGGTGGCAAGGTGTGTAGACCTATTGTAACAACTCGTGAGTGGCAATTGTCTGAGGGGACCCTTTTTGGGAAACACAAACAGCCATTTTGTACCTTTATCTGATGACTTTCGATTAACTTTTGAAAGAAAAGGAGTACCATAAGATAGATGATGCCTCCTTCTTAATCAGGCCAAATGGTGCGAAGAAGATTTGGCGGGCTCAACTTGGTTCCACCTCCACCCATGCCTATACATCGGCTGCCCTAGATCGAGCTACAAGTGTCAGACTAGTTAAAGAAAGATGAAAGAACTTTGTTTATTCATATGCCTTCTAAACTGCCAAAGGAACAATCACTATTGTTGTTGAATGCAAACTCGAATCTAAGCAAACGAAGCAGCCTCCTTCTTAAAATTCAATGCCATCTAGTGACTCAAAAAGCAGTTTTACTTTCGACAAACTAATAGCGGTCATGACACTGCGTTTCATTGCGCACCGTCACCTCTGCACATCAATGGCGGATGAGTGTTTGTTCTTTGATCGCCTCATGATTCTTTCTTGATTTATTTTAGTTTCGATGATGTGAACTTATGACCTGACTAGTACGAAGCGGGGACTCATAAGTGCCTCAATTAAATTTCCGCCATCAAGATGCTTTAGAGCCAAACTTGTGCCAGACTCCGAAACAAACACTTACGCAGCCGTTGTATCTAATTCGTGCATTGTTTTGTACTGACGTTTTGATCGTACGGGCCTCGTATATCTTCCGCTTGGTAGTATCTTCAACTTGTTCCTTCATCAGCTTCAAGAAGGCCGCCATTAGTTCGGCACAGGTACCATACTCTGGGATGATGATAAGGATCAATGTTTCCAGACCGAATTTTTGAAAGTTTCCATTAATGCGTCGTCGCTCGTCTCCCAGCAAAAGACCCAAGAGGAAGACGAGGTCTAGATGCGGCTACGATGGGAAGTCCTCACCCGGCACCGCCTCGGAGGAGAAGACAGAGAGCGTCTGGTCGGAGTTCCAGGCCGTGCGCAACTCGGGAGGTGGCTCGGCCACCGAGAAGGCAACGGTCCGGCGCAGGGCCAAGCAGGAGCGGAGCCTGGGCCGGAACCGCCCGCGTATGCAGGCCAGCGAGCTCCCCGTGCAGCCGGATCGGCTCAATCTCGGACGTGAGTGGAGCGTCTCAACGTCGTCCCGGTACGGCGCATTACCTGGCACGATACTATAGGCTCTTTCTGAAATTGTGAAACGATGCGCAGCTGCCATTAGATCATACGCAGCCGCCATTAGTTGGTCTCATCACTTCCGGCGTCAAGCCCGTGATTCGATTTGAGTTCGGGCGTAGCGGGGACGCAGCACTTGCGTGGAATGCGTCTCGATCCGAGTACACATCGAATGTTGACGAAGAACTTGTGTCCAATGCGTGCTCATAGTGCACGACCAACTAATGGCGGCCGCACATCATCTATGCATCATTTTAAAATTTTGAAAAAGGTTTGCTAGCGTCGAGATGTATCGGCGGCGGTATTTTACGGCACCCGTCAGTGTTGTCACGACTGGGATTTGTCGCGAGTTGCAATCCCAGCCACTTGTCATCGGTTGCAAACAGCAAGTTTGACGGTGTGCCTAAAAAGTATGGTGGAAGCTCGGAGTTAATACATTCTCAAACCAACGCCGTTAGAGTTGATGGTCTGACATCACTCTTGTTTACATCGATGAAAACAAAATTCGTTGAGCTGAAGTCGTAACGGCGAGCGTTTAGCCAATCGTTGCTTGCCAACCACGGCGATGCTTTTGGTCGCGCGCGTCGCCAATACTCGCTGACAGGATGGGAACAGCACAAAGGTCTTCCAGTTGCCCCTCCTTCGGCATGACCTTTCACCTTCAGTGAGGGGCGACAAGCGTGGGCTGCAGTCCGGGCATTCGAAAGAGATGTCCTGCCATTCTTATCCTGTTAGCGACCGTTAGTGCAAATTATGCCGTGCAACGACTAGCCTGCTAAAATGAAATGGTGGTGGAAGAGAAAACCTGGTGGCTGACCGACATCAGTCTATTGTTCTGACGAAGAAGTAAGGGCCAGTTCATGCACACTTGCGACTCCTTAAAGGGCAACTCCGCTCAGTTCCAAAGATTTCGGGATAATGAGTGATTTCTCATTGAGAAGCCCTAGTAAAAGACACTACGTCATTTGCTTCGCGAAAAATAAGATATATGTTTAAATCTAATTTTAAACACGAGCAGAAATCGAAACCAAAACTTCGGCTGCGTCTGGCAACATTGGCCTCGGGCCGCCAAGAACATGGCCATCAGATGGTACAAGATGTGGTACTCTATGCAGTGACGGGCGGGATCGGGGTGGGCGTGTGCCAGGTGCAAGTGTCGTCTGCACAGCACTTTTTGCCACATTTTGGCGTCTACGACATTCGATGACGTCTGCACAACTGTGGCATAAGTCTGCGCACGTTGGTGTCCATAATGTGGATGAAACTTCGAGAGGCAATAATCACAAACGGTAAGACGGCGACGGTGGTTGAGACACGGGAGACGGCGGTAACGGCGCGCGGGCGGACGGCTCGCAAGAAGCGCGCTGTGCAGGCGCATTACGCCAACCACGTGGTCACCGCTGAGCGCCGAGAGGAAACATTGCTGACGTCATCTGCTACGCTCGCCCAGAGAAGTCAGAACAAGCAAAAGGGGGCAATGGTAATGACGTTTAGCTCAATATTGGCTACGCCCATGCCGTAGCCTTGACTGCGCTGTTGGTTGCGCCTGAATTTGCCCGCTCGATTCAGCCGATTTTGTCAACTTGGCAAGTTGCAAAGTTTGCCGGACTGTTTAAGAAATATTTAGACAGAACTGCATCGTAATATTTGATGTGTCGTCTTCCTAGGCGATACTGAAGAGGACTGCATTGTTTTATCAAAACCAAAAATAAAGTGGAGTTGCCCTTTAAAAGAACACTAACGCTTCCCCCGAAAAAAGTTTTTTTTTGCCAGGCGATTTAATATAGTGTTAGAAGACTACCTAAATAATAATTTGCTACAGCGTCACATTAATTTTTTATAAAATAAAAAAAATGCACGGGGCACCAAGTAATGGTCACTTCATGTGAACTGGGGAGGAGGGAGAAATGTAGAGGAGAGAGTTGCCGAAGTCATGTGGCTGCACCCAACCGCGTTTTTCTTCTTTTTTTTTTTAATTTTATTTTTTGTTTGTGCAAGGCAGGCGAGAAACGCACAAATGTCAAGCACTTCGTGCTAGACGTTTGCACGTTTTTTTAAGGTCTTATTAATTCATGTTTGCAAGACAAGCGGTCTTCAGCCAGGAGAAGGGGTGACGACTCGGCGACGTCTTCGTGCGAATCAGCTTGGTGGTTGGGCGTGTCGTACGGAATAAATCCCAATTGTTTTGATTGGTAAAAAAACTTATCTTTTGAAGCTAGACGGATTCGCCAGTACCGCAAACAACAGCTCTGAAGTAGAGGTCCTATGCCCGTTGTCCGCCGCCATTGCTTAGTCCGCTTCATCCAGCCCACGACTCCTGCGGCATGACGCCATGTTGAGTATTACGCAGAGAATGCACAGAGTGCTTCCGGTTCTCTGTGCAACTTTTTTTTTTTTCAATCAACATATTTGCAGTTTTTTTTTAAAGCCATGAAAAAAAGGTATCGTAATTTTTTCTTTTTTAATATTGAGTGTGTGCTTTGGATGACTCATGATTTTGATTGCATTTGGTGCGTGTGCCTGAACGGCACATGACCACGGAGAAGAGAGTGAGCGCGACTCAAACCGGCCAGTTCTCTATCGGCAGTTTTCGGGAGTGAACAAGAGAAACAAATTTCGAGTCGCAAATTGTATTTTGGGTAGCTGGGCTCTCGTATGTCACGTAAAAATAGAAACGCTGGTGGGCATAAATACCTTGTCAATGTCCCTTTAAGATTGCTTGCCTTAAGACCTCTTAAAATCTCTTGGGACGGGAGAACACTCTGGCACAGTGACGCCATCTATGAAGTGACTCTAGAACCCCATTTCACTAGAGCGAAGCTTTTTCGGTATTTGCGAGATCAGACATACATACTACCTATAAAATATGGCCATTTATAACATTGTCAAAAACGTTTCATGCCAAAAACAAAAAAACAAAAGAATGATGCACAAAAAAAAAAGAATGCAGAAATTGAATGTTCTGTGGCTACCCGATAGATGGCGCTAGTGTGTTCTCTCGTCAGGGATTTTAAGAGGATATAAGGCATGCACTCCTAAGGAGTTGCAAGTGTGTGGACGCGCCTTAACAGGAATTGCTCGATTTTCTGGAAGGCCAATAAGCTGTAAATGGTTGTTGACTTGTAAAAACCTACCACTGATATAACAGACTTCTGATATAACAAGTTACAGATATACAATACTGATATAATAGACAACTGTACCTTAAGCCTGCCTGAGCAGATAGTTTAGACAAGCTTATTAAAAGTTGATCACATTTATACTCTAACAAAATATGCAAAAAAAAAAAATTGTGCTGACAATTGCGTGATTTGATATGAATGGACAGCGTCGGCCGGTGGGACATTTCGACGACATTGCATCGCGATTGACTGGAAATTCCGGTGACGTCGCGTTGCTCAGCATTTTGCACAAACCGCAACCGATCACACGCAGAACGGCTAGCACCAAGCACGTTCCTCGCAGGCGCGCTGTACGCATTGCTCGGTTGCATCAGCGCATCCATTCTTCGCTAGGTAACATTTTCTTCTATGTGCTGCTTCACGTTCACGTGCAGCATGATCTTGACGTCGAATGCACTTTGCGCTTTGGCGTCCATGGCACAAATCGTCAATGGTGAGGCCACTGGTGTTCACAGGACGTTGTCGGTGTTTTAAAAGGTATGACCCCTGTGACGACATCACGGCATTTGCATGACGTCATCAGCCTGACACCTTGTAACATGACACCGTAACATCAGATAACACCGTGATGTCATGTCATACTGACATCATGTCACATGTGACCTGGCACATCATGTGACATAATATCCACATGTGACATCATGTCACAGGTGACCTGACACACCATGTGACATCATGTCATATGTGACCTTACACATTATGTGACATGTCGCACAACACAGACATCATGTCACACCATGACCTCACGCGACCTGACGTCACAACACGCATGTTTTACTGATTGTCACGTGATGCCATGGTGTCACCTGACATCACATGGTCAAGTGACACCATCCCACCAGCTGACACCGTGACATCACAGAGGGTCTATGAATTTTAAGCATTTAGAGCGCCTACGATGCACATTTCCCTGCAGCGTTCCAGCACCGCCGAGCGGGCGGCAAGAACTCTGACGAGGAGAGCGGCCTGGAGAGCCTGTCGAACCACAATGGGCCTGAGGACCTCTGCCTGGCCCAGGAGGTCCAGGACAAGTTGGAGAGCTTCCTTGGAGCCTCAGCTACAGGCCAGGACCCCGGCAAGGATGCCTCTGCGCTGCCGCCGGCCGTTGAGAGGGAACCCAGCTCGGACGACGAGGAGTTCTTCGTGGCCAGGAAGCACCGGTCCCGCAGCCACGACGGTATGCGCCTCCTCTCGGAGCAGAAATGGCAGAAGTGGTAGGTTGAAGCCGGCAGGAAGAACTTGAAAAAGAACCTTCTGGAAGTCTCAGTAATAATTCTACCGTGTGTTTGTTTAGACAGCAGGAAGTCAGTCAGCCTCTATGGGTATCTGGTGTCTCCGCTGTAGACGAGATATTTAGCCAGTGCAGTACCACCGCTAGCTTGGGGTGTATTTAATGTGAATCACGCAGCAGCGGTACATGACCGTCCACTGGTATGATGCTCATCCAGATCGAAACGGGCAGGGGTGGGGATTGATCCCAGGATACCCAGGTTCTGCAGTGCAAGCTTTTGCTCCTGTGCTCAGAGCTGCGGCATGCTAACATGCCCGGCCAACGATCCCCCTGCCACTTTCTCAGCCCAATTATCGAACGACACTCAGCACTGTTTAACCAACATACCTTTATCGCGCAGTTTGCTGCAACGACGACGTCGTGTTTGACGAATGGCGCGCCACAGCACCGACGCGTACGAACCCGCACCGTCCGGGGAGCAACGAGCGTCGCGGCGGACGCGCAGACGCCAGCAGCGCAGAAGACGAAGAAGAGGACGAGGAGGACAAGGAGAGGCCCCAGAGGAGGCGGTCCTCCCCGCCAGACCTGCCTCCCAAGCCCAGCGTCGCGCCGAGCCTCCACGCTCGGCGTAGGGCGGGAAGCTTCTTCGCCACGCTGCCCACCATCCGACGCTGCGAGTACAACAGCTCGTGCGAGTCGGACAAGGACACCACCGTGCCCAACACGCCGGTCAAGGTGAGAAACATGCGACCGCCTGTTACTCGCATGGCTTGGTCACGTGACCTCCTAGCAGCACGCCCATCCAATCTTGGCGTGAACGGGGGTGGAAGAAGGCTCGACATCCTCTTCTCAGCGGCGTAGCCAGGGGGGAGGCTTATGGGGCTTCAGCCCCCTTCCCCGCCCTCGAAATCCAGCCGACCCTATAATATACACAAGCATTTTGACCCCCCCCCTCCTCCCTTCCCCCATCCGCTCCCCAAGTCGTGGACATCCCAGCCACCTCAACTCCCCCCCCTCCCGAAACAATTCTTGGCTATGCCACTGCCTCACCAAATCTCGCAGTAGACGGATGGATGGATGGATGCATGGCAGCCGTTCCCTTTGAATCGGGCGGTAACTTGCGCCACCTAGCCAAATGTCTTTTGTTTTTTTTTAAACTTCAGATTGAATATTGTTTAAGCCAATTTAATTAGATTTAACTTCTATCCGTCCCTTGATTGTTCCTCTAATCTTCTTTTACCGAGTTCTCCTTTATCAAATCGTTTTTGTTTCATCGTTTTAATCGAATCCCAGGGCCCCGAGGTGGTCAGCCTCTTTGCGAAGTGTCCTTGGGTGGCCAGGTCCTTCGTGTTCCATAGCGACACGCTCTTCAGAAGTCAGAGCCACCTAGTGGCAGTCTGAAAGCTTCAATATTTTCGCTCTGAAGGTGGCGATAGGGGAACGGGATCACCTAAATCACGCACACTCGACTTCGTGAATTAAAGGTCACGTATAGTCATTGACTGAATGAGAACAGCTGAGAGGAGTTTCAATTGTCCCACCCCCAGATGTGAAGGGCAATGAGCCTGTGCTGGAGGCCAGACGTTCGAAAGAGACGCCCGCCGTTCTCAGCCTGTCAATAGCTATAAGGCCAAGTTCTACGAAAAAAATTCCTCGATTTTGACTTTATGCTTTCATAGGTGTCGCCGATGTGGAGGGACGGTGTAATGCCGCCATTAGAGCGTCAGGTTCTGCTCAGGACAGGGTGGATACACCGACTTTTGTTAAGGCTCTGTTCGACCGGCGGTTTTGTCGTCTGAAGTTTGCAGCTCGCCGTGAAGTTACCGGCAAACGTTTTTCTGGATAGGCTTTTTTTTTTTTTTTCGTAAAAACCCAAAACGTTGTTTACATTTTCGGAATAAAGCATCGTCTCAGAGGTTTCTCGGCGGCCGCTTTCCCACACGAAAAATGGTTGCCTGGCAGCGCGTCAAAGGCAGGCTAGCACGCTTTATTACGGTCGTATCGTGGCGGTGAACCGTCTAACGTTGCGTCATATTGTTATACCAAATACAAATATAATAAATGTTCGCACAAAAAAACAAAGAAACTGCCGCCGGCCTGTCCTTGGGATTCTGCATTTGACATGTCGTGCTCTGAAATACGAAGACCTAAAATATGAAGAGTGGAAAAAGAAGCCTTCACGTGGCATTTGCACGCTCATAGGTGAACACGTACGTATGTTGCACATTCCGCTGAATCAGGTGGCATCTTGTGCCACCTTGCTGGCAGTAAGAAAAACGAAATGTGCAGACAGCCGACTCCAGCAGTTAACTGCCCGTGAAGTAGCTGGCTGTTATGTCTGGGGACACGTTGAGATTCGGGTCGTCATTAGTTAACAAAATTGCCTTTCCTTATGTCGCAGTTTCTTGAGTATTGCTCAATGTAGTGTGCCTTTAGAAAAATCTTCTGAACTATAGTCCGTTGCAACTCAACAAGGTAGGGCGAGAGAAAGAAAGGACGGGGAGGAGGAAGCAGATGGAATGCTGGAGAGGAGAGGGGGGAACCTCCTCCTCTCTCTAGCATTTCACCTGCTTCCTACTCCCCGGCCTTGTTACAACTATAATTAACTGACAAGTGCCATACCTGTCAAGTCAGGACACTTCCCTAACTTGTGCAGGCCCCTGAGTTTGGACAGTGCAAATGTGCTTTGCGAGTATCCATTATCGATAGGTTTTGCCATGACACTAACATCTGCAGTTGGTCAAAACGACACAAACTTCTCTGAAACTTATTTTTTTTTTTAAATTGCCAAAATGAGTCTCTTTTGTTATTAAAGTTATTTTTGTAATATTATTTGGTAATACCAAGGAGTAATCCCAGATGGTAATACGTAATGCAGTCGAGCCCGGTTATATCACACCCAGGTATTTCGAATTATTGCTTATATCGAACAGTCCAAACACCCTCTTGAAAATCACATGTAATAGTATAGGAGCATTGTCTTTTTGTATCAAACTCCTATGGACTCCCATGACGGGGACACTCGATATAGCAAACGAAGCACGGCGGCCGTTCGCTTCTCCCGGTCAGATTGCGCCCGCGGAGCACTTAGCTCGCGTTACCGGGCTGGCACACCGCCAAGCCAGCATCCGTGCACGGGGATAATCAACAAAAAAAACAGTTGGTAAACAAAATAAAAAAAAGCAACTGTAAAAAAAAGTGGAGGATGGCAAAAGCAAAGGGAAGGGCATGTGCACGTAGGGAGGGCAGGGAGCGCTCCTTAGCCCCAAAATAAATTAAGCAAAAAAAGAAGTCTTCCTTAAGTCGAGTGTGTCGACAACAACGGTTGAATAATCACACTTTGAACGCCTTATCTTTGTTTACCTTTTTCTTTCACCGTTCTTGCGTTGCGCTTTTTTTTTTGTCTTTTTTTTTTTTGCTGTTTGAATTTAGTGAGGTTTCTTTTTTGTTGGTTGCTTGCGTATCTTTATTCTATGGATCAAGCGTTTTATTTTTGTTTGTTTTTATGCGGCTCGCTTTTTCAGTTCTTTCATTACTTTTTTTAATTTGTGTTTTGTCGAAGATGCTGTGCGGAGGTCGCGTGCGTAAACGATCGCAGACACTGTCGCGTAAACGCGGCGCTGTTTGTGATCTTTACCAACTAAGCTCTACAGTATTTAGCGGCTCTTAGAGGCTGTATTTGGTGAGGTCGCGTTTGTCGCGGCCTTCGGTATTAGCAGAGACGCGCGGAAATTTCAACTGGAGCTTAAGCTAACATATTTTTGTATATCAAATTATCGATATATCGAACTATTTTACGATCCCTTTTGAATTCGATATATCCGGGTTCGACTGTAATGCTAGTATAGCACAATCTAGCGATTCAAAATGTCCAAGAGCGCACGTCCCAATGGCTATCGCACACACAGGAAATGGCGATGGCCTCGAAAGAAGTTTATTAACAAATAAACAAAGGGATATAACACATAATATATAGACAAACTGTTTCTAATGGGCTGAGGCTTATTCCACCTGGGTTGTTGCGTCGTACATTTCTTCGTGTCTCCGAGGTTTGCCGCCCCCTTGGCCCAACTGTAGCTGGACGCGGAGGTTCTAGAAGACCCCCCCTCGTTGACCCGTGTCCTTGCGCATGTCTTCACATCCTCCCCTCAGCCTCCGGCCTCTGACATAGAGTGGCCACTCCTCTCTAACACTGATTGCAACGGGTACACTTCGAGTTCGGAGGGACTGGACGGGGACGAGGAAGACGTCCCCCAGGACCCCTTCAGCTTTGACGCAGCCGAGGTGAGTCCCCCGACCCCGCCTTCTGACCCTTTCTCGTCGTGACTAAACTTAAGGGACGTGTTAAGGACCGCGCCCTCGTAGAGTTCTACGTAATATCTCCACAGATGCCCCTCCTCCAAAAGATAACCCACCCCTATTTCTTGGCATGATTTGCAATTTTTTTTTTTTTTTTTTTCAAAATACCAAAAGACTGTTTACTTTTCGTAATTGCGGCGCTCGACCCTATGGTGGCCTTGGCAGAGACGGGGTCAGTTAGCTCTGGCGGGAGATGAGCGAATGTTGCTAACTTGGGAGGACGGTCGTTTTTGGTTCGTCGCCCTTCGCTGTGGCAACGAGCTTGGCAGGTCACGGGACCTAAAAATAGTAAATCTACACCAGCTTGCCTGTGCCGTCACAGTCTCTTATCTAAAAAATGGCATTTTTAAATTTTTCTCGATCCCACACATTGAAAGTTGGCCCGCTTTTCATTTTCACCCAATTTGCTCTCGAGTTTAGGTTTGCCATCTCTCGGGATACTACGGTAATTAGGCTTCTTGGTCGCAAGAAAAATAGCTGTCGTCATTGTTTTTATGTTTTTTTTGTTTAGAACTCTGGACCACTTGCGGGAGGCCAGACAAGCTTGGATAAAGGTGAGTGCTGTCCTCTGATATCTGCTTGAGGCTGCGAGAATTTCGAACTGCAGTAATAATTTTTGATGCCAGAAATACCAAGTAATGCCACAAAAATCCCCAAAATAGTGAGTTCAGTTGATTTTGGTTAATTTTTTTTATTAGTTTTTTATAAAATTTTGAAAGGGAGACAGATTAAGGCACAATGCCTAATGACTGTCCCTTACCCCTCTGCAGGCGTCATGTGCAGTACAAGTGTACAGGCAGCGTTCAATCAATGTAGATATTGAGAACAAATAATGAAAATATCATAAAGATGATTTATAGATTAACTTCTACAGTCTAAGCTCATTATAACAGACCTGGTTACAACAGATATTTGGATATAACATACCGATTTGTGAAGTTCGGTTGGTTTTCCTCTACATACCATTGACTCAACTTCATATCTGCATACAACATACCCCTCTTACAACAGACCAAAATCTTGGTCAAAATCAAGGTCTGTTATAACGAGCTTAGACTGTATTTATAAGAATATAAATGATGCTCTAATGTGATATCTGTGCCCTTACTTCTGCAATTCTCTATATATCATTGTTTTGAAATCATTTGCAGAGAACCTTTATCACATGGAATGACGTTAAAGATGTTGAATGCTGTTATAGCATTATTTACAGTGCCTTTTTTTTACTGCTTTTAAGTTGGAGGAGTGTAATCTAGAAAGAGATTGCCCACAGAATGCTGGTTTGTCAGGAAAATCAAATATGCAGGCAGGGTAGGTACATATATTTATATTTTAAGCATTTTGCGGTCTGGTCCAACTGCTGGCTAGTACAGTTCTTACAATGTGTCTTGGATTGAAATGTATTAAAACAACTAATAATGCTGCATTTATTTGGTGTTCCATTACATCCATCCGATGTCACTACAGTGGCACATGTCAACAAAAAGGTTAATATTTAAACACATACTGGAATCATCTCTACTAGCCTAATCAAAATACCACAATTCCACAACAATAAAAATGTTTTTTTTACAAGACTGTATCTAAAAGGAGCAGAATTTATATATCCAGAGAAAAGGTGACCTGTTACTAAAATAAATATGTATTCTTGCCAACCGTGATAGTCTATTTTGATAGTGTCAGGAAAACAAACTAGCGTAAAATGGGCTTGAGCGTCTACAAACACAGAGCTGGCACCTAAAACTACACTAAAGATATTAAAGATACCAAGCCGCTATCAAGGTGACAATGCATTATTTTTTGAAGAAATGTAACTTTCGACTACAAATCAACTTGTTGAGTTATTGCTAGGGTTCGGTGTTTTCGATTTTTATTTTTCTTCAAATTTGGGGTTTATTTATGGATGCTTTATGATTTTCCCCTTCGGATCAGTATTTTTCGGTGTCTAATTTCAATGCTGGAGAGAAATCGGTGTTTATTGGGCTTCTGTTGAAAAGCGACATTACTGGAGAAATTAATGTAATTTATAAATTATAATATTTTTTCAGTAATGCTGGTAAAGATAAGAGAAAGGAACGGGGCAAGTAATGTGGCTTCTATAGAAAGAAGCAACCACAAGGACAGTTCAGTGCAGCTGTCTTCTGCGTCAGTGAGAAAAAAAAAGTAGCGTAAAAAATTTCTTCTAAAACTGTTTTCATTTTCCTTTTTTTTAAATTTTAGGGACTAGAGGTTTTTTGGTTTTCACCAATTCAGAGAAAACCGCCTCAGAGGTTAATATTCTGTGTTTTTGGGTATGTACCGCAAACACGGAGTCTTAGTGATAATTCACCAATTTAGATATAACTGGTGCCACCTGGCAGAAAGTGAGGTTTGGGGATTCCCAGAATTAAACAATAGTCCGTGCATTAGGAAGGAGAAAGAAGAAGCTTCTTGGAACGAACTTAAGGGCAAAAAGACGAGCCACAAATGCACAAAATGGACTTAGGGAGCCAAATCTAAGTCACTGCAGCTCAGTGAAGCCAGCGGGATCTAGCTTCCTCGGTCGAGGGAGTGTCCGTGCTCTCTAGAGTACGTGCTCGCGTGTTTTCGTGCCAGAAAGCTCCCTAACAGGCAATTTTTGAAAACGGTCTATTTACGTCATCACAGCGAGAAGACCGAGCCGTTCTAACATGTCTGTGATTTGCCGCACGCAACTGCCTCCAGTGAGCTGCACCATCTGGGAGAACGGGGAGTGCAAGAAAGTGGACCTGTCCGTCATGGACATTGCGTCGGCCATCATCCACAAGGCGAGTCCTCGGTCGCGGACCGTTTCGACATTTCCGGTGGACGGAAGAGGGCTCCCCGCGATTTCGTACGAGGCATCGGATAACTGGCAACCCTAAGTTTATGCACTTAAGATGGCTAAAATACGGTGCTCAAAACGCGTCTTCGACTGGTGCGTTCAGCATGCAGTCCCTGCTGTGCATCGAAAGTGATCCCGAAGTGCCAACGGACAACATTGCAGAAGCTGGAGTGTCCTGCTGTCGGACATCGCAGTCCTAACGGTTAGTGCTGGAAGACCCGGCAGAAAGCACAAGTGAATGCGAGCGTCACTGCGGTGGAATGAGCGTCTGCTTTGTCCACCGCTGCCACCGCAATGCCATTGGGATCGCGGCGGGCAAGAGCACAATGCCGATCGGAGACGCGTTCCGGGCACCGTAGCCGAAGCGTCGTCGCTACGAAGCGCGGCTCCCTCCATGGCTCTGCCTCCAACCTCGTCTCCCCCGTCCGTTCCCCCAGGTGGACTGCATGATCCACAGCACGGAGTATGTCCTGCTCGGCCTGCTGCTGACGGCCGTGACGTCCACGCTGCCCCTGCTGTTCCGGCTGCAGAGCTCCTCGGCCCTGGACGGCATTCAGCTGGATGCCGACACGCCGGTGCTGGGACTTCCCCGGGAGGTGCGCCGGATCCCCGAAGTCATCCAGGACGCGCTGTGCCAGTCTAGCTGGAGGTGAGGGTACGGCGCTCGCACTCCGACAACCGGTACGGTCGTCTGCTTTCGGCACGTTCGAGCCGCAGTCATGCCGCTAGTACGTCGCGTAAATGACGGTCGGTGGACACCGTCCGAGGCGTGGTTCTTCCTCGTATGACAGTCCCTTTCACACTGGTCACACAAAAACTGTCTGGAGACTTGTTCGGAGCATGCATAGTTACGAAGCAAACATGCTCAAGGTTTGCCCACATAATTCTGCTGTTGCGTCTGCGGCGAACAGCATGTCTTTGAAGGACGCACGAGCGGCGTGGCTGCGGCTTTAAGACTGCGTTGCGCGTCTGGTTAGGCAGCGGGAAGTCGAGGCTAGTTCGCACATTTGCGTTGGGGTGTACTCGAGCGCATTGCATTCCCTCATAGTGGTTTGCGATGAGAGAACAAACTAGTGCCAATTATTAGGTGGCCCAGGAACACTTCTGATCTGTGCATATAACTAGAGAAGGTTCGCAGTATTTGCATGATCAAATCTATGTGCCACCTACAAGAAAGGGTCGCTCATCACGTTGTCGGAGCTATTTCAAGCCCACAGTGAAAGAGCGATACTTACAAAGGGATAAAAGTTGACACACAGGCAGGAAAGGTTCGAGGACTGATCGACAGATGGCGCGGCGTACCAGTGCCTTCTCTCGTCCGAGTTTAACGTGTTTGAGTGCTTGTGCTCGAGCACACTTAAAGGGGCCCTGCAATTACTTTTTTACTGGTTTTTAATTTGCACCGAACCTGAGCGCACTGAACGTAGTAACTTAATGAAACTTTTCGTTTCTCAAATTTCGCTTTATTTTAAAAGTTATAGGCAAATTAGAATTACAAAAACAAGCAAAAAATAACCTCCTTCATGACGTCATAGGTCCTGGCTTGAGTAGCCATGAACTAGAGGAGGGGTAGTGGGCTCATCGAGCGTTCACGGCTGCCGCACTCCGTGTCGACGGCTCGAGAGGGCGCCACTAAAGCATGTGTTGGATAGGCTGTATGAAGCGGGCGGCCAGGGTGGCTCGCATTGCATTTGCTGCGCGATTAAAGACTAATTCGGCATAACACTTCATTGGCCACAAACGACAGCAAACACGGGGTAAAGATCAGTTCAGAACGGGAGCCACTTCGCGCGTTGCCATACCGCCAAATGGCCAAATCGCCAACCAAGCCCGCGCCGAAGGCCTTCGGAACGCTCGGAACCAGTCGGATCCTCGAGCCGGTATACGATCGCAGCGCCGCCGCGTACATCCGAGATTTTTCTACGCTCGCCGTTCGTCGGGGCCTCATCTCACTAGCCCTTTCTACTATGTGCCGTTTTTTCCGCCGCTTGGTGGCGGGTATGTCAACGGGTCATTTCTTGTTTCCGTACTTTATAAACTGCATTTGTTTCTTTTCTGATCTAAAATACTGAACAAAAACTAGTTTCATACGTAATTGAAACAGTTCGCGACACTTAAATTTTGTATCTCGACTAAAAAAAAAGCTTTTAGCGGCTCTGACCTGTAGTAAGCCCAAGACCAAAGACGTCACATTTTGCGCGCTTTCGGCAACGCGGGTCGCCCTCGTAGGCGGAGGAGGTTTCCGCGTAGTCCGGTTAAAATATGACACACTGATATTTAGTTACTCTCTCCGTGCCCGCTGGCTTTTCCAAACACCAAGAGACGTGGAAACCGCAAAAAAGGCAGACGCTTAAATATGATTGCAGGGCCCCTTTAAACGTAAGTGTGTGAACCAGCCTTAAGAATTGGGTTGCGTGCATCTTTAGGGGCGGGAGGTTAGCCGGCCCCAATGGGCGTCCGGTGTCTTCGTTGTGGACGAGAAGTTTAGCCAATCTGGTGTCACTGCCAGCCTGGGGTCTTTAACTTGCACTGTGTGGTGGTGATACACGACCGGATGCCGGTACGGCTTTGTCCGGATCGCAATGGGCAGGGGCAGGGATCGAACCCGGGATCCTTGGGTTCTGCAGCGCGAGCTTTCGCTCCACGTGCGTTGAGCTGCGGTGTGTTAAGTTAACGTATTCGGCCACCGGTCTGGTGCCCAAACCTCCACAATCTGCAATTTTTGGGGAAAAGGTGGACTCGTGCTGTGCGGGGTTGTGCAAAATTCTGGACGAACATTCTGGACGAATTTTGAGGTAAGACATCCCTGAAGAGATGCAGCGGGACCACAGAAAATGTTTGTAGAAGTGAAACGCGTGCTGTCAAGAGTTTGTTTAATTGAATTTTAATGCAAAAGCATTAACTGTCTCATGGAGCGAGCTGACGTCATCGGTCTGAAGCGAGAAAATGGCAGATAGTTTCCTTCGGTTCATTGGCTGGCACGCGTCGACGGGGCTCCCATTGGCCGCTGTGCTGGTCAGTTTCCACGACCGCTCACCCCATGTCGCTGCGTGTCCATCAGCGCGGAGCGTCCAAGGTCACCAGGGGAGCACACGCGCCGACCGACGACGAAGAGTGTGCAGCAGACGAAAAAGGCCGTGGACGAGCGGCTTGCATGCTTTCGCATTCACAACTCATAAGGAATGCTTAGGTGTACCTCGATCTTTTTTTTTTTTTTATTTACATTGGAAATTATGGAATTTCGGATTTCACAAAGACTTGTTAAAGCGAATATAGTCTGTTTAAGTGGCATTCGTTGGAGAGGGATTTCACTTAGTTCTAGTTCTGAAAATAATGTATTGGCAAACTCGGTTCATGTTCTTGGTGTGACCTACCGAACAAGCCCTAATGTGGCAATGCGTTGTGGAGCTTTTAATGTGAAAGCATTAACTACCCCATGGAGCGAGCCTATGTCATCAGCTTTGAAACTGCGCCAAACGGCACCTTAAATCCTTTCTCTAAGTGAAGCCAGCTCTCAGCTATGAAACTACACGAAAAGCCAAGACAACGGCACCTAGTTTCCCCAATCCCAAAGGAGCGGAGTAAAGCTGATGGATTTCGGCTTCGGTCTCATTGGCTGGCGCGCGTCGACGAGGCTCCCATTGGCCGCTGCGTGTCCGCGGGGCAGTGGCTCCACCGCTCCGCGCCCAAGGTCAGTGCGCGCGCTCGACCGTCGACGCAAGTACACTGCAGACAAAAGAAGGAAGCAGAAGAGCAGTGTGCATGCTTTCGCATCCACAACTCGTAAGAAGTGCTTAGGTGTA
Source organism: Ixodes persulcatus (assembly GCA_013358835.2). NCBI lineage: Eukaryota > Metazoa > Arthropoda > Arachnida > Ixodida > Ixodidae > Ixodes > Ixodes persulcatus. The sequence continues at coordinate 245,122 of JABSTQ010010914.1, read as the reverse complement.
CCTCCAGCCTTTTTTGTTCTTAAAGAGCAGGAAAAAAAAACAACTCTGTTTTGCATTTTTTCAGCGTGTCGTCGACACTCCTGACCATCTGCCTGGTGGAGCGTTTCTCGCTGGGAGCCATGTTTTTCTTCCTGCTGTCAGTCGCCGAGAGGACCTTCAAGCAGGTGAGAGAAGGTTTTGGACGCGTGATTTTGCGACGAAACTATAGTCGCCGCAGCCACACACGGGGTGAAAACGGTAGAGGGGAGCCGCCGGAGGCCAGGCGTTCGAAGGACCACGCCCTGCAGTTCCCATTCTGTCGTTGGCCACGACAAGGCAAGAATGGCGGGACGTCTCTTTTAGGACGCCGGGCCTCCAGCACACACACATTGCCTTCTTTAGTGCTTTGGCTGCATGCGCATGCTCGAGGTTGACAAAACGCCAAAGCGCTCTCGAAGGTTGGAAGTTTGCGCCGGAGCCGGGACGACTGAAGAACCTCTCCTACTGTTTTCGTCCCATCTGTGGTTATAGTGCGTCATCTAAATTCCTAAAAGAAGAATGTGATGCGAGATTTTATAACTAAACTAATCTGTTCCCTAAGCAAGTACAAAAAGAAAAACACGTTAGTAGCTTGCTCGGTAGAGTGCAGTCCTTCTACGACAATGTTGTGGGAGGTGCAGAACCGCAGTTGTTTTGTTCGATATGTAGGATCCGTCTTGACTTAGGTCCGTCGAATGAACCGAACTTACTACGGAGGGCGATGGAAGAAAACTCTCGCTTATCCTCAAATTTAAAATGTGGAGTGCACCGTGTGTTGCGTTTTTTATCATCAAAGTGATGCAGTGAAAATGCAGGTCTGGTTTATGCAAGTCCAGTGCCCTGCAAAATCGGAAATGGGGAGAAAACGGAAGAAGACAGGTCCCATAAAGAGCTCCTGGTCGATGCAGATTCCAGGATTGCCAGGTTCTGCGGCGCGAGCTTTTGTCCCACGTGCACCGAGCTGCAGTGTGCCATCGCACTCGGCCATCGAGCCTTTCGTTTCCCGAACGTACACGTGCATATACCGGGTGTCGAAGACTGCACTTTGGCCTGCTGATTTATGAATGCTTAAAAGGTGTATACGAGGGGTCCGCAGGGAACCCCTGTCTGCCTTGAATGGTGCCCGGGGAACCGCTCCTGGAGTTGTTGCGATAAAGCGGTGCAGAAGCCCATAGATCTTGTAAGCAATAATGCACATGCTAGGTAATGTCTGGCATATACAGGCATCAATGGCTGGCTTCGATTGACCGAACAAGTCCTTAAACTGTGAAAACACTTTGCTCTGGGGTAGGGATGGTCAAGAAACTTGGAGCACAGGGAAGCCCCGAAGGATGCTCTGGGGAGCAACTGAATTTATAAGAACTCTGCTCGAAAACCCTGGTAATGTGGAGCACAAGTTCGTCTGCTTCTTGGGTAGACCTCAAGGCAGCTTGCTTTGAGGTCTACCCACTATCCTTCAGTCAGGGCCAATGAGAGCTCAGCATTCTGAGGTCACCACAACCCTGGCAAAAGAAGCAGACAAACTTGCGCTCCGCATATGGATAGCTTGCTACAGTCAAACCCGTTTATAACGAACAGCAGGAAACGCTACGATCAGTTCGATATAGCAAGTAGTTCAATATAGTAAAAACAATTTACAACGAACTTCCACGATGCATTCGTTGTAAGGCGAGAGCTACTCTTTCTCCCTCATCTCTTCGCTTCCACCTTGTAACAAAGCGCTGGAAAGATTTTGTTTTTTGCATGTGTGCAGTTTGTTTTTTTAGCTTATTTCCCCTTCTGAATCACCTCTCTTCGCAGGCAACCACATTGGTATGAAGTTTTTTTTTTTTCTGTGCGTGCATGCAGTGTTCTTATTTAGCTTCCTCCCCTTCTGAATCGCTTCTCTTTGTCAATTTTGTTCGCAGCTTGAACTTTTGGAATTTTCTTTCTTTCCTAGATTTTTTTGGGGGAAGGGATAGGCTAGAAGACGATTGTTTGCACGTTTTTGGAAGCCTTCCCGGGGAAAAAAGTTTGATATAGCCAATATGTTGTTCGTTATAAAAAGTTCCTTTTAACATGCATTTTTATTTAAATAGTCCGTGAGTTCAATATTGACAATAATTTGCTGTACGTGGGTTCGTTCTAAACGGGTTTCACTATATATGGACAACCTATTTTGGTAATGAACTAGGTAAATACATGCATCTGTACCTCATTATGATGGAGAACTCGCATTACGGGCACTTTTAGGGGGAACGGAGGTGTCCAGATTAATGACACATCACTACATACGCTTATTGTTGCGTTTGCCTTGTGAGCAAAACTTGTCTGGGAAGCATTTTTTGGGCGCCCAGTCGTTTTTGTACCCCAAATACAAATGGGATGACGTGAACCCCAACATTTCCTACGTATTTTTTTGCTTTATTTTGTCTCAAAACCGGTATTTGATGTTCATTTCTCGATTATAGTAAGGTATGAAATCCGGCTTCAGTAGATCCGAAACAAATCTGTGCATGTGCTTGTGCGTCCACGCAGAGGTTCCTCTACGCCAAGTACTTCTGCCACCTGACTTCAGCAAGGAGAGCCCTGCGCTCAGACCTTCCCCACTTCCGGCTAAACAAAGTGCGGAACATCAAGACCTGGCTGTCCGTGCGGTCCTACCTCAAGGTGACTGGGAATGCGACACCCCCGTCCTTACGTTACCTAGTCTGGAATCTTTTCGTCGTGACGGGAAAGATTTTTTCCCGCAGACAAATTGAAGTGCCAGAGGCTCGCTCTCGACGTTACTAGTCAACCAATTGGATCACTCGAAGAACCAAACGGGTGGACGTGGGTTCGGATAAGTCACCGTGGTGAACGTGGCTGGATGCGTTTACTCTTTCGTAAAAGAAGTTTTAATTGGGAAATGGCAGCCAATGGAGCTCTCGAATACATGGAGCTGAGTGCGCCAATTACCGAAAACAGTCCCCAGTTTCCCATTAAAGTTTTAGAAAATGACTTATATCTTTTGAATAAGACTACGGTTATTTCTGAAACTTTGGCACCTGGTTCGGACCGATAGTGTTACATTTGGGCGGAGAGTGAGCGTTTGGCGATGCACAGGCTATTGTTGCCGCGAAAAAAACACTAAATACTTTTTTGGGACACGCTGTACTTGCATCAGCATCGCTTGTGGCGACGATATTTACTAGGGCGGAAACCGCCAAAGTTTCCAGACTGGTAGGTAGGTACAGTCTATCTAAAGACCTTTGCGGCATGGCTGACGCGAATTTAAACGCTTCTCTGTTTCCCCGTGGAGGGGTGTCGAGATGACTAACGGTTTTGCCGTCCCTCACTTTCAGAAACATGGTCCTCAGAGATCGGTGGATGTGATCGTGTCCACCGCCTTCATCATTGGAGTCTGCATTCTCTCCTTCCTATGCGTCCAGGTAGGACCTTCATGCGTGCGTGTCTTATTTTGAGCGTTTTTGTGTCACTAGTACGCAGCTTTCTTCAAATTCAGGGCGTTTTTTTTTTGGTTTTTTTTTTAGGTTTTACGGAATGTTGGTTAATGAACTACAATTTTTTAATTACCATAATATCCTGAAAGATAGCCCGCCTAAAATCGAGAACAAATTAGATGAAAATAAGTAGTGGGCTAACTTTCAGTGCGCAGTCAAGAGCACTTGAAAACAAGGTATTTTTATATCATGTGTCTCCGCCAAACTTGTTACCATGGCAAAGGGCAATGAAGCAAAGATGACTCTACTTCCCAGTCAGCAGCGTTCGCTTATATCCTGCCATTTCTAAGTGGACACATTTATGCCGATGTCATCGTTGATAAGAACACTACAATTACTAGAAGTTGGCTATCTTTCGGTGTTTCAAAGAAATTGCAAATCAAGCCAAAAAATAGGGTGTGGGTTACCTTTCGGGGGGTGGGCGTCTCTTCGGATTTTATGATAACTGTAACCGTAGTAAAAAGAATCCAGCTCCTCGCAAAGCCTTACTAATTTTCCTGTTATGTGGAGCATTAAGGTATATGTAGGTCCAGTTTAGATAGACATGTGTTATCTTCTCAAGCAGTAATCGTTTCAAACACCAAAAGCGTCGCTTCTTCCTCCGACAACCAAACCTTGTCAGAACTACTTCGCGCGGCGCATGAACAATATGCAAAACGTCCCGTTTTCTTGAGGTGAAAACGAGCATAATTAGAAACTTGCCAAGCGTCATTGAAAACAACTAAATCGGTCAATTTTAGAAAGACTCGGAGCTGTCGGACGCACCGCGTGTACGAAAGCTCGCCCACACTGTTTTTTCTGTCCCTCGTCGTCCACCTTTTTCGCACTGCCAGCTTTCCGCCAGTTGCACGAACGGCACGTTTAGCACACCAACGTGCTTCCCACGTGCTCTAAATCTTTCTCAAATTTATATATTTAATGGTTTTCAATGGTGCTCAGCAAGTTTCTGATTGGAATCATATAAATGAAAAAAAACAGAGCGCAAAAATAGACAAGGACGAAGGGAAGATACAAACGACACAAGCGCTGGTGCTTGTGTTGTTCGCATCTTCCCTTCGTCCTAGTCCATTTTTGTGCGCTGTTCATTTCTGTTTACCATGAAACAACTCGCCTACATCACGACACTAATCCAGTGGGAATCATATGTTTATTTTCACTACTTAAAAAGTTAATTAACGGATTTTAGTTTATTGTTCGACTTATCGTGACGATCAACCTCCTATCCTACGTTCCCCTAGCCATATAACTCACCTGCACAGACCACGTTAGTGTAGAAATCTGTACGGGCTATAAAAACACCCTCTATGTGTGAAAGTGGTGAGGGTGCCAGAAACGGGTCTGTGTGGCGCAGTGGCTGAAGGAGAATGAGCAGTTTGCGGAGCGCCTCTACTGCTGGGAGATGGTGTGCTGGAGCATGGCCCTGGGGATCTTCCTCATGCGCTTCATGATCCTCGGCTCTAAGATCAACAAGAAGTACCGGAACCTGTCGGTCCTCATCACCGAACAGGTGCGCCGCCTATCCTGATGATTACACTTGTTACTGATTGATCTTTACCTGATATACTTTACTTGTTACTGATTACTTGCTACTACCAACTACTTTTTACTGATTACTCTTTACACGATACTGTACTTGTTACTGATTACTTGCTACTATGTACCAACTACTTTTTACTGATTTCTCATTGCAGGTTATTTGTTACTTCTTATTGATTACTTGTTGCTGATTAATGATTGCTGATTTTAGAAAGACTTGGAGCTGATTCATAATTGCTGATTAATGATTGACTGATTAATGCTACTGATCAGTTTGTACTTATTATGAATTACTTGGTACTTATTACTGATTGCTTGGTACTTATTCCTGATTACTTTTTACTGATTATTGGTTATATTGCTTGCTATTGATTACTTATTAATTCTCACTTAATACTTTTTACTGATTTTTGTTACAGATTATTTGTTACTTCTTACTGATTACTTATTACTAATTAATGATGGCCACTACTGATTACTTGGTACTTATTACTGATGAGGTTTTACTGATCACTTATTACAGATTACTTGTTACTTGTCACTGATTACCTGCGGTGCCATGGTCGATGACTGAAAAGTTTCAGTATGTAGCCGAAGAAATCAAAGTGTTAATTATGTGTAGTTAATAGCATAAGCTAAACATGAACAGAAAAGTAAAGCAAGTTTTTTTTATTACAAATCTTTAGTATATATCAATATCTTCACTTTATCAACACTTGAAATGCCAGTACAAGTATTAGCTTCGCTAAATATGTCATTAGTATAAGAAATATAGCATTATCTGTTGCCTTTTTTTTGTAATTTTAGGAGCAACAAAAAGCACTGACATCGGAGTAAATAGGTATTTCATAGGCGTTGCTAAAAGGCCTTCTTGATTCGATGCAGACACACACGACCCTAAAAATGTCTGGGGATGGGACATGTTTCACCTGTTCATGTACACTTGGCTCGTTTAAGGGCCCCTGAAAAGAAATAAGAATGTCTTTTTTAAGCAGTTTGGTTGGGACACAATAGTCAAAAAATTAAAATTACACGAAAAACAAAATGTTTAGGGCAATATTAACGGCACGAAGTGCGGTTTAGTCTGTAGTCACCTCCTTTCCACTTGTTTTCTCTCTCGGCATTTCGGGCGCGTGGAGGAGAGCTGGATCGGCTTCGCCTTCACGTTGAGGTGGAAAGAGCGCATGACCATTCCGTGACCTCGTGGACTTTGCGCGCAGAATTCAAAATAAATCTCGAGTCGTAAATATTGCTCTAAAAAAAAAAAAAAAAGTTTTCACGCAAAATTAATTTTCTGACACGCGTGTCCCCACCAATCTGTTTAAAAAAAATTAATTTTTTTTCTTTTCAGGGTTCTTTAAGATTTTTTGAGTGATCATATTGGTGTCACGGAAGCCAGCACACAATTCTTTAATTGAAAGAAACGTTCAAGACAGCACTAATACCATACGCCAAACAAACATTTCACGGGGCTATTTTGTTATTGGAGGCAAACAAACGACCTGTGTGGCTTTATGGAAGGAAAGCAACTCCTTTATTGTCCTTCTCTTCCATATACTCAAAGGCAGCAAGGAATGGGTGAAGGTTGCACGAGGCTTGAAGGGCGAGAAACTGAGCAAGAACAAAGAACACAAAATGTAAATTTAGGCTTTAGGAAGGCATAGAAACTTACTTTTGTGTGTGTGTGTGTGTGTGTTTGTTATCTTGCAGATCAACCTGTATCTACACATGGAGCAGAAGCCACACAAGAAAGAGGAACTGATGCTTGCCAACAATGTGCTTAAATTGGCTGCAGACTTGCTCAAGGCAAGTTATGTGCACTTGGACCTTGTTCACTTCGAGACTTTCCTTCCTCTGTTTATTGTTTTCTTAAAAGGTCAATGAACGAGCCAGATTGTGACCATTTTTCGTGGAGAGCCGCGTGACAGCAACTAGGATGTTAATCGCAGCAAGCAACCTGACAAGAGGGTTCCACAGTGATTGCGCAAACGAATGACTTAGAACTTTTAAAAGTTCTTACTGCTAAAACTTTTTTCAGCAGTTTCTTTTTATTTACATTGAAATTAGTTCATTATTTCTCCTCATCTGGGTCTTATTTCCAAGGACCTTTGCTTCCATCTCCTACATCAACTGTGGCATAGAACCTAGAGATTCGGCATAGCGGACACACTTCAGCCCCAGAAAATGTGATGGTGAAAAAAGTTTTTTAAAGCATCTTAACTGGTGTATATTTGAACCACGGCTGAAGTCTATCGGAGTTAAACGAGCTGTTTGTCCGCCTAGTAACAATGCAGAGCTAGGCTGAGTATATAGTATTCAACTCACTGCAGACGTACAAATGCTTGAATGTTTTCCATAAATATATCTGTGGGAATCCTACAAATCACTGCCATTAACCCCTTAGCCTTTTTAGGTTTTGGTTACTTTCTGGCTCTCAACTACTTAATCAACTACTTAGCCTTCAGAATCAAGTTTGTTGCCTTCAAAATCAAATTTCTAACCACAAACGGAATGGGAGGAAAATTTAAATAAAGTTGGTGCTGCCCTCTGTTGGCAGAGCCACAAACTAAGCCACGAGCGAGCCTGGGTCGTCCAAAACGGTAGAGTGCAGGAACCGGGGAAAGCAAACGAGCTATACTTCTCCTGAACGGTTTGGGGCCTAGCCCGTGTTAACGAGCCAGGCTCGTCCAAAATGGTTAAGAGGCTAATACTGAGTTCATTAGAATTTTATCTCATTATGTCACTGCTTTTTTTTTCTTATTGCAGGAACTTGAGAGTCCGTTCAAGATATCTGGTCTGTGTGCCAACCCATACTTATACAACATCACCAAGGTCGTCTGCCTCTCAGCATTTTCGGCCGCACTCACAGAGCTCTTTGGATTCAAGCTCAAGCTGCACAAAATCAAAATCAAGTGATGCCCCCCCCCCCCCCCCCCCCCCCCCTATATCCATTCAGGAATGGGTGGTAGAGAAAAATCAGTACCAGAACATGTGGCACTTCGTAGAAACATTTCTTCTTTTTCCTTTCACTTCCCCCTTCTTTCCCTCGATCTCCCTCTCTTGTTGCTGCCATTTTCTTTTCTTGTTTTTTCCTTCCTTCTTTCATTGACATGAACTGGTCATCGGGAGCGTCTGCCCTTCTCTCTCGTCTTCCGAGGTATAAGCGGTATTACATCATCCCTGCCTTGCGCAATTTTATCGAAGAGATCTGTGTTTGCATAAAGAAAATTTTTTTTTTTTTTAATATACAGTTTTTTTGTTTTGTTTTTAAGGACGTCTTCTTGTGGTGCGTTTTGTGTGTCTGCGTGAGCTTGGGTTGTGAGTAGGAACTTAAGGAGAGCGTTGCGGAGGAGCTCTTTGACTTAACCTGCAGGGTTTGTTGGAAGTTCGAGTTTCCGAACTGAAAATAAAGAATGTTTGGTTTGAGCTTGAAGCCCCTCCTTTTGTGCTTTATGAAGGTGACATCGCCGAGCTCTGTAATTAGCACATAGTGTGGCAACTCTGATCTGCTGCGACCACTAATAATACACACTTAGCAAGTCTTTAATTTTACCATAAAAACATGCACAAAGTACCCATATGCCGCTCAAATTTTTATGCACCCTTTTGAATAGGAATGTATATTTCTGTATAATTATCCTGCTCAGTGAAGCGATTTTAAACCCAGACAAGATACTCGCTGTATTGCTTTGACAGTACGCTGTAATTGATTGATGAATAGAAGTAATCTGCACTCAGGAATTTCACAAATGGTCTTGACAAGCGCCGAAAAAAGACGGGGACATGAAGTTGACGTAAACACTGGCGCACTCGCAACTAATACTTATTGAAAAACCAATCCCTTATATACCGTGAAAAATGTCAGTCGTGACTAGAACCGGTGTAGCCCTCTATCAAGAAATTCATAATCCTTTGCCGATAAGGTTATGGATGTGTTACTTGTACACGTCGTGCCTTTGGCTTTGATCTCAAATGCCTCATGTAGCTCTCTAGATACCTTTTCTGGGTATCTGGCCAAAAATTTGGTGTCGTCAAATGACGGGGAGCAAGGGCAGCGGCTGCAGTGCATGGCCAGATGTCTTGATGGGGTTGCTCGCGTTGCCACGTCATGTTTGCGTGCACAATCGTTAAAACATTGGCTTGTCTGACCAATGTACACAAACCCGCACCCGCACGACATTAGAATTTCATAAACAAATCCCGTCGTGCATTCTGTGATTTTTTTTTTTTTTTTTTGCTGTGTTTTGTTTTGCATCTGTCTGCAGCATTTGCGGGGGAGTTGATATTACAGCATCTCAACAGCTTGTTGGGTGCTGAAAAAACCACTGGTACATGGGAAACCAGCCCTCTGCAAACGTGCTGTTTGTTTTTGTCCGGATCTGGCCCGCGGCCAAATCCGGACCGCGGAATTCTTTCGACCGGCCCTCGGCCTGCTTCTAGCAGACCCGCTGCTACTGGCGCCAAAATATGTGCAGCTGAGCAAAGAGCAAACTGAGCGAGGCTGCCACCTCGTGACGGGGGCCAGAGCACACAGTGAACATGCACAGAGAAGCAGCAGAAAGGAGAGGACTCTGTTCAGATCAGGGACTCAAACCGTAACCGTAACCGAAAACCGTTTAGGAACGAAATTTTGTCAGTAACCGTAACCAAAACCAAACCGTTATTTGAAATATATGAAAACCGTAACCGTAAATTATTTACCAGTAACCGATATTAACCAAAAAATAAAAATTAGTTTTTCTCAAGAACGACTTCAAATGTCGTGGTTATTTGACAGAGTTACCGTCAGGGAGTGGTGCATCTGGTAGTACGTTTCCGTTCAATCTAAATTTCGGATTAAGAATACTTAGTTGGAATCAGTGGTCGAGCCTATAATTAAGTCTCCGACACACTCCTGCAATCGCTACACGTCTTCAATACGTGTCGCTTTCAAGTATCAACTAATAAGTTAGAATTCTGAGATATTCAACCAACTCGGTTCTTTCAAAACCGTCGATGTTCCTGACCTGCAACTAGGGATGTCGCGAACCGGTTAAAGTTCCACTTCTGCCAGGTTCGATGTTTTCAAACTTTTATTGAAAAGTTCGAAAAAGTTTGATTAGGGTTTGAGTGTTATGCGCATGCGCGACGGGCTGGCTCAGTTGGCTTTGGATTGGATGGTGATGACCAAATGATAAAGTCAGACATTCTAATTTTAGCAACGTTACTAGAACAACTCAGTTGGAAAAATGCCATAAAGCTTGCTTTGAAAAAAAATTAGACGCTTACAATTCTCTGTTATGCCGAATTAGAGCGCAGCTTTTGAGGAGGAGGGGAGGGTATGCTCCCCCTCCCCTCCTCCTCTCCTGCTCCCCTCCCATTTAGCGAAAAATTTTCTCTAAATTTTCCCGCAATATTTAGCGGAGAAATTTTCCCGCTAAATTTAGCGGGAAAACTTTTCCGCTAAAATTAGCGGTGAAATTTTCATGCTAAATTTAGCGGGGGAATGCTACCGCTAAATTTAGCGGGTAATTTTTTCTGCTAAATTTAGCGGGGAGCTTTTCTGCTAAATTTAGCAGGGACATTTTTCCGGTAAATTTAGCGGGGAAATTGTCTGCTAAAATTAGTGGAAAAATGTTTACGCTAAATTTACCAAAATTTGCTGCTAAATTTAGTGGGGAACTTTTCCCGCTAAAGTTTGCGGGGAAATTTTCGCATAATGCAAGGCGCAGTCACGCCCGTTTCCGTTATTCCCATAATGCAATTGACGGCGACGCCACTAACCGCTCATTCACACTGGAAGCGGATCCGCATTTGCAAAGCGGTTGCGAACGCGGTTGTATAAAGATCCAGTACAATTGCACGCGCACTTGATGTCATCGAGTGCGCGTGCAATTGTAAGCCCAGCAAGCTATCCTGTTACAGTATATTTTTACAGCTTTCTGTGTTGTTCGTTTCCCTCCTTAGTCTTCCTTGTTTTGCGCAATTGCATTTACATTATGTTTGACTTTCACCAACTATAGTAGGTTACAAGTCAAGAAGGTAGCGGCAAATGCCCCTCAAAGGGAATCATATGTCCCTCCGCCACCTCCGCATCCAATAGCCTCCCATCGTTTCCGTGACGTTGCGGCCAACGCGCGAGGAGGGTCTTGCCTTTCCGTACGAGGGGCGTTCATAAAGTTTGTATCGTTGTCACGAAGGAATAGAGATTCAGCAATCAAACTCGAGTAGGAGTTGAGACTTTCTCTACATGTTCGCCACCAAAAGGTATGCCCACTTTTGCCAGCGATGGACCACATGCCGGAGGCCATTGTTTTAGAACTCCTCGTTTTGAGTGTTCAGGAATTACTCCACTTCAGCGATCACTTGGTCGTCGTCCTTAAAATGCTTTCCTCTTGTTTGGCCACACTGGAAGCGTTAGCGACATTTAAACACCGTTTCATAAACTTGGGCGTTGTCCCAGAACAACGCTCCCTGATTGGAACGAATATCCTAGGCATTGCTTCCCTTCAAATGGAAAAAAAAAAAAAAAAAAAAAACGGATCACTGCATGTGCTTGGCACCGACGGGTGGTGCCATTTTGGTATCGACTCCCTAGCGGCGTTCCGCGCTACTATAGCACGCGATGTGTACACTGTGCGGAAACTAGAGGGACGAGCGCTCATGTTGATGCCTGTTTTGTTCCGCTTTTTTAAATTTTTTATGCCGATAATACGAACTTTATGAACGCCCCTCGTACATATTTGTTTTATCTTTCGACTTTGACTTAGCATTGTGGAAGCCACGAGAGGGAGATTAGAGTCTTCCCCCTCCGATGGAAACAAAGACGACTTTCGGGGATTAGCTTCCCCCTCCGATGGATACAAATGCTGCTTTCAGGGGCTCGCTTCCCCCTCCGATGAATACAAAGATCGCTTTCTTAAAAAGTGGGGGTCGAAGACAAGTTGGCACCACTCTGTGGCCATTATCTATCCATTGAAGCGGAACAAGGAGCGTTTCCAGTGAACTCTTCTTTCGACTGCGGAGGGATTTGAAACCGGCGCATCACGCTTGTGGGAGGAGCTTCTTCTACCTTCTTAACTTGTAACCGACTATAGGTGGTATTCACTGGCCGCCATATTTGAGGGCACTGTTTAGAGCGCATGCTCAGAACGAGCTCGCATTAATAGGCTGCCAAGACCGGCAATCTTGGTGGAGCGGAATGCACGTGGCGAAAGAACTGTGGAAGCTCGCGTTCAGCACGCGCTCCGCAGCCGAGCACACGGCTATGGCCGTGTGCTCGGCGCTGCCAGGCGCTGGATTTATATCCAGCGCCTGGCAGGATTTTGCCAGGCGCTGGATTTATATGCTCCTTGCATTTTGTGGAAAGTGATTACACTGAGTTCGCAAGTGTCGAAAATGAAATACCATACCATTTAATTCAGCGACGTTTCGTCCACAACATTTGTTTGTTTGTTTGTTTGTTTTTTTTTTTGTTTATTTCTTCAGTGATAACTGTGAAAAGAAAAGAAATGTAAACATCGCAAAATGTAAAAAAACAAAAAACAAATATTACTGGCGATCGAACCCGGGCCTGCCGCGTGTGAAGCAGACGTCATTCCCACTGAGCTGCTGGGGAATCCCTTTCCTCAGTAATAATACAGCTGATAAACTGTAAGTTGGAAAGTTTGCTGCCGATTTTCCTCCAGCAACAGCACTCCCGGGTCGAAGTCGGGAAGCACCACGCATTGGAGACATTCGCACCTAGTAAAGAAATCGTACGCGTGCATTTTCAACTCGAAGTTGACACGTCGTGCTTGACGTTTGCGCGAGCGATGTCTTCAGCCACGAGAAGGGAGCGACGGCTCGGCGACGTCTTCGTGCAAATCGGCTTGGTGGTCGGGCGTGTCGTACGGGATGAATACCAATTCTTTCGATCAGTCTCAAATTTCTCTTTTAAAGGCAGACAGAATTCGCCGGTACCGCGAGCGACAGTTTTGAAGTAGAGGTCCCACGCCCGTCGTCCGCTGCCATCGCCGTCCCTGCGAGTCCCACGATACGCGAAACGACGCACGCACAGAATGCTTCCGGTTCTCTGTGGAACTTTTTTTTTTTTTTTCAATCAACGTATTTGTAGCTTTTTAGAAGCCACAAAAAATGGGTTTCATTTATTTTTATTTTTAATATTGAGTGTATGCCTTCAGTGACTAACGACTTTGATAAAATTTGGTGGTCGCGTCGAAACCTTAGACCCGTGACCACGGAAAAGTGAGCGAGCGAGACTCGAACCGGCCAGTTCTTGATCGGCGGTTTTCGGGCGGAAAGAAACCGAATTTCGAGCCGCAAATTGTGTTCTGGGTAGCTGGGCTCTCATATGTCAAGTACGACTAAAAACCTCGGCGAGCATAAATACCCTGTCAATGCATCCCTTTAAGAAATTTTGAGAGGCAATTAAAAAAAAATGGAGTGTCTGCTCCACTGATCTCTATGTCTATTTGCTGGATCGCGCTTGACCAGCTGTTTTGGCGAGTCCGTTGAAAGCTGTTTTGGTGAGTCCGTGCGCGACAAAACAAATGCAACTAGAATGCTTGTTTCATTTTATGTTGATCTTTTTACGGCACCATACACAGGATATCCAAACTGCATGGATATTCCCCGCGCACAACATGAAATTCAACGAGTCTCATCAATCGAACAACATATACTGTACGTACCCCTATGTGGAGGGCAAGTTCGTCTGCTTCTCGCGCAGGGGGTACCGGTGACGTCAGAACGCCGTGCCCTGATTGGCTGTTCGCGGCCCCCCTATCTGAGCGTCGTCTGCTCCTTTGCAACGTCGTCTGCGTCTGTCTTACCTTTCCTGCGACTTTCGGAAGTGCAGAGGCCAGATTCACAAACCATGTTACGCCGAAAGAGTGCGTAAGACAAAACGTGAGAACAAATTCGTATTCACGAAACGAAATTATCGTAAGTTTTGCTCAGGTTACGACGGAATCCTACGACGATCAACTCAGCATGGCCGACAGCGTCGCTCAGTTACTTGGTCGCGACGACCAACGGACGTTTATTTTTGTACGTGCTCTTCTCACGCGTCACGACTACAAGCAGCAAGAAAAAAAGTAAAAAGTACTTGAAATAAACCACGACGAACAAGAACGCTGGATCCACAAACACCCGGGAAATGCTCCAACGGCCACGATTCCACTGACCCCGTCCAAGCGAGCTCGGCAGATAGGCCTAGCAGCTGCACAGCGGTGCTCCGACGGTCCTTGGCCAAGACCGTCTGCCCACGACCGGCTGGCGTTCTGAATGGAATATGCCCGCGCGACCCTTGTGAACCCTTCAATCTCTTCCTCTTGTCATCGCCTCGTTTTCCGAGGCAGCGGCGACTCTCGCCGGTGAAAAAGCGGTGAATCTCCGACAGACGCAGGAAAGGTAAAGCAGCCATCACTTTGACTAGCAGACGTAAAGCAGACGACGTTAACTGCACCAACCCGCCGACGCCGTTTGAGAGTGAGGAGTCTCGCCGCACACGCAAGAAGGGAAAAAGTATTCGGGAGGGAACTTGCGGACACTCTCGCTTCTTAGCAGACAAACCTCGGCGCCTCGGGACACCTCGCCAGCGAGTCCCTTGACTTCCCTCCTTGATGCGCGTCTGCTAGTTGTTCGACAAAAACAACGTACCGCTCGAGTTATTTCGTCTCCCCTCTCTGAAAGGCGAAGTCGAGCTCGCTCGTAAAGACCTGCGCTTCCGAAAGTCGCAGGAAAGGTAAGACAGACGCAGACGACGTTGCGAGCAGACGACGTTGCAAAGGAGCAGACGACGCTCAGATAGGGGGGTCGCGATCAGCCAATCAGGGCTCGGCGTTCTGATGTCACCGCTACCTCCTTTCTCATGCGCAGAGCGCCATTTGACGTACGTATTATCGCCAAATGGCAATAGGTGTCTATAAGCAGGCGATCAGCTAGCTATAAATGCTAATCGCCGTTTAGACGTCATCCGTAGCCACTTTAATACTCGGCTACGGACGCCATCCGTAGCCGAGTATTAAAGTTGAGCCCAGCGTTGATGCATGAACTTTTAAGGAAACGCAATTAATTCGACCTCACTACTGCACAAAAGTTACTATGATGTCTTCCTCGTGTCATCATATATCTCCCACTCAAATTTTATGCTGATAGAAGATTAAGTTTTCACAAACGCTGAGATTGGCTAGCTGCGACGGAGGCCCTAACAAGCGTCCCCTACTCCTCGCTAAGCCTTTTTGGACGACCTTTTCTGACGCCCAAGATCTGTGCCTGAACGGTGTGTCTGAAATTATCTCGGCATACTCAGGCAGGAAGAAAGTAAACACATAACAAATATTATGGTCATTAGCGACCGTCAAATGCGCTTTGAATAATTTCGTTCATTTGGCGCACCGCATAGGGGTTCACGCCCGTCCGGCGCACCTCCGGCGAACGGTGCGAC
This sequence comes from Ixodes persulcatus, assembly GCA_013358835.2. Classification (NCBI taxonomy): domain Eukaryota; kingdom Metazoa; phylum Arthropoda; class Arachnida; order Ixodida; family Ixodidae; genus Ixodes; species Ixodes persulcatus. The sequence goes on along the minus strand of JABSTQ010010914.1, from coordinate 229,657 downwards.
ATTCTTCACACAAGTGCTCGACTTTTGCTTTCTTAAAACGGTTTGTACGTGTGATTGTGCCTATAGACCGTTTCATCTCAGTAGTTACCCGACCGGCGGACAGAGGGCGCTGAAGCACTCGGCGCCATTCGGCAGAGACTAGACTATACGACAATAGTCTGGGCAGCCGGCTCCTCTTTGAGTCACGCGCAGGAGGGCTGCGAACGCAGGTGTATCGCCGTCGCTTCGACCAGACGGTGGAATCTGCAGCATGCCGTGTGTGTGGTCAGGCGGATGAGACAATTGAACACATTGTGCTGTCGTGCACCGGTCTGCAACCAGTTCAACCGGCGGAGTGTGGACAGGCAACCCGGGAGGTCGCACTGGCAGAGGCACTCGGCTTTGGGTCTGCTTCCAGCTCAGTGGCAGACTCTGCGGGTGGGACTAACGGCAACAACAACGTCGACGCTAAACCTATAACCAACGGAGGGTGGCGTGAGAGGGTGGAAGCCACGAAGCGAAGATTAGAGAACTGGTGGATGCTAGTTCACCAACGGGGATAACCGAATCCCCACTGGCTAGGTCCCAAACTCTACGGGACCGCCCGATTCAAAAGGGAAGAGCCGCAAACCATCATCATCATCATCATCACCATTGGGTGGCTTCAATTTGGTTGGTTTCGGTTTCAGCGCGCTCTCGGCTGTGTTTGTGTGTTATGTCATTCTCGCCTATAATTTCGTCATACAAATGTGCCCGTTATAGCGCACAACTAATAAAACTGTGGTACTGAGCCAAATGGAGAACCACGAAGTGGTTTCGAGTCATATTCGCGGACTTTTCTACGAACGCTTTACGATGCATCTGGTCATGTTCGTCGCTAATTTCGGTCAGGTTCGGCGGCGTAACGACTACGATGCACAAGGAGGGTTCCATCTTCTACGGCCTGACCCACTGACCCTAGTTTCCAAAAAAAAAAATCTAATGAAGAGACTACTGAGTAGATATATAGTAAAAATGCAGGTCCACAACCTGATTAAAAACCTCCTAAATCGCGAAAACACACGAAGTCGCAAGTTCACTGACCGATTTTCGCGGACACCAACTTTCTGTGAACTTTAGAAACTCGAAATGTCTCCTATAATAGGCAGATATTCTAAGAAATATGATACTGTCTCGGGCTGTTTTCTTTAAGAAAATTAAGTACTCGAGATATATTTCGATGCTCCGCGTCCTAGGTCGGGTGGGAAATTCCTTTAGCTATTGACCATGCTGAAGTACTTACTAATAGCATTTCACAACGTTGGTGTTAGAAAATGAACTATTTGGTTTACTGACATTTGATTACGACGTGCTTGGCACATGAGATAAGTGAGGCCCATCAACTGAAATCTGAAATTTTGTCTTTGTACAAACTTTGCCAAATAAACTTATGGGTACGAGAGAAGTGATCTCTCGTACGTTTGGTTGAAGTCAAATGCTAGACACTACTTCATGAACCTTCATGACAGATCTCCATGCAAACTGATGCGATTTAAAATCAACAACCCTGAACTTGGGTGATTTCTATGTAGATGGCTTTTTTCGGCATCACATAATGCGAGCCTAGGCACTCTCAAGCTGCCTGTGAGAGATTAATTAACATAGGTCTTTGTGTTTAAAATAAATAAAATTCATTAATTAAATTTTGTATAAAAAATGTTAGCACCCTTTAATGGCTGCAGGTATGTGACCGAGCATAGTGTACAGTTTCTCTGAATTCATAAATAAACGAATCAAGCAAACGTTTCTACTGCAAAAACGATTTAAGACCGTCTAACAGATTTAGGTGTAATGTCGTGCACAAACAAATCGCCCGATGGGGACGTTACCAACTTACCATTATCCCAAGCATCAGATAAAATGTGAGTTAAACGTTTATCACCTGTATATCTTATATGTCCTATATAATCAAAAACAACTATTTTAAATTTGTTATGAAGGCAAGGCCGGAAGCTTTCAGGAAACACACATAGCTTCATATGCTGCGTAGTATTTTGGTCACATTCCTTAAGATTCTAAACGCGTGATTATACATATTCATTGCACTATACTTATTTCGAATATTCCGCCACTATCACTGTGTAAATTTAAGTTGTCATAAATAATTGGGCTCAATATGCGCCAGGTCTGACGCTGATTTCTGTATCTCCTCCCTCCTCACGCGTATCCGGTACGCCGACAGTGAGAATAGTCGAAATCGGTTACAGAATTAACTACACATGTAGTCGTGCACATAATGATGGCATGCAATTAAGTTATTAAAATTATTAAAATATGACTACCAACCAATCCCTAAATCAGGGGCCCAACGTTTCGAAACCGGTTCGGCTTCTTCTTCAGGGGCGACTATGAAGGAAAGGAGCCTCAATCTTCTTTTTCCTCTATGGCGGAGGCGAATGTACACGATCCCATCTTCTTCCTCTTTGATCGTTTTTTGAAGACACATGGTGGAGCCCGTTCACATACACAGATGGCAGTGCGCCAAGAGACCTATTGATGTTTGTCGGCGTGGTCTGAATGTGCCAAGATTCAAGGAAGAGCCTCCGGCGAGGATTAGTTTCGATGTCCAGGATGCGCGTGTTTAGGAAGTCGATGCGATGGTCATTTTTTTCACAGTGTTCAGCAACCGCGCTGCGCTCTTGATCGAAGTTGCGCACATCAGCCTTGTGTTGGCGAATCCGTTCATGATAGTTCTTTGTCTCCCCGATGTACGAGGAAGGGCACTCCGCGCAGGGAATCTCGTACACCACACCTTGCGCTTTATCTTTAGGGGGCCGATCTTTTGGTCGTGGCATAAAGCGTCCAAGGGTTGAAATTGGCTTGTGGGCCATCTGAATGCCCTCCTTTGCTAGCACCCGTGCCAGCGCTTCACTTGTTCCTTTGATGTATGGGACGCTGATGCGCGTGGTTGGCCGGCGTTTCGTATCAACCTGCGACTGGTGGTGTTGTCGACTTCGGTTTTGACGACGGGCAATGCGGTGTATGAAGCTGCCGGTATATCCGTTCTTCTTGAGGTCGCAAATGATGGTTTCTTCTTCTTTTCGGCGGTCAGAATCAGTTGAGCAAAGGTTCTTTGCCCGTGATAGGAGTGTGTTGACCACCGATACTTTATGACTCGCTGGGTGGTTGGAGTCAAATTGTAAGTATCTTCCGGTGTGCGTTGGTTTCCGGTAAACTGAGAACTGGAGCTGGTCTCCCTGCCTTTGTACAAGCACATCGAGAAACGGTAAGGTGTTGTTTTTTTCCCGTTCCACGGTGAATTGGATGTTAGGCTCGATCGAATTGAGGTGTGTCAGAAAGTTGTCGACTTGAGACTTCTTCATGACGCAGAAGCAGTCATCCACATATCTTAGAAACACCTTAGGGCTTGCACCAAAGGACTGGAGAGCCTTTTGTTCTATAGCTTCCATGCACAGGTTTGCCGTGGCGACAGAGATGGAGGCCCCCATTGCGGTTCCACTGGTCTGCTTAAAGTACTCTCCTTTAAAGCTGAAATAAGTGTTACTCAGGCAGAATTCAAGGAGGCGGCAAAGTTCGTCCACGTTGAGCTTGGTCCTGTTGCTCAAATCGCTGTCTTTCTCCAGGGTGTTTCTGGCAGTCATGACTGCTAAGGAGACCGGAACGCTTGTGAACAGGGATATCACGTCAAAAGATACCAGAATCTCCTCAGCGTTTATCTTTAAATGCGAAATCTGCTCCACGAAGTCGCTGGCGTTGCGGACATATGTCGGGGTTTTCCCAACTAGAGGAGAGATAGTGTGATGAAGGTAGTTGGACAATGCTTTGAGCGGAGAGGTGGTGAAGTCCACGATGGGTCGGAGGGGAACGTCAGGTTTGTGTATTTTTGGAAGTCCGTAGAAACCGGGGGTAAAGCCATTCCGGCAAAGAAGGCGCAGGTGAAGGCTCCTGGAATCTGGGTGCCCTTTGAAAATCTCCGTAAGAAGCTTGTTCAACTTCGTCTGGACTTGTGATGTTGGGTCCCTCTTGAGTTTTTCATACGTAGAGCAGTCAAGGAGATCGCATACCTTATGCTCGTAGGCAATTAAGTTGTAAATGTAAGCATCGGGCGGCAATTTACAATAAGGCGAGAAACGCGGTGAAACGCGACGAAAAACGCGAATGCCGCGCCTTCGCCAAGGCACGGAGGGGAGAGGGGAGCGACGAGTTGAAGCTACCTTATGGCGGCCGCGTCACGTGATTCCAAGATGGCAGCGCCCATGCGACGGAGGCTGAAAAGGTCTATATGATTGGAGGATAACTTTATGCGCATACGCGATGTTGAATTTTAGTGGAATGCAAGCGGGTGGGGACTTCACTTCGTGCAGTGCTGCGGGTCAGTACAGATTAGAGATAAGTGTGTTAAAATTAAGCTTTTCAATGGCGCCTCCGAGTTTTACCTCGCGTACTCAGGCGTATTAAGAAAAACAGTAATTGCAAAAAGTAATATTTCGTCTATGGCACGGAACAAACAAACTTCCAGATCAACATAATGTAAAGGCGCGAGCTCGATGTCTGCACACTTGTTGCTACTGCTTGTTGATTCATACACAAGCAAGATCCCCGAGCTTCGCAGCGTTGAGATTCCCAGCACTGGCTCGTCCACGTACATCGAAACGCTGACAGAAAGGCTCAAGTACAAAAATACAACACGCATGTGTTAAGACAAGTTATACGTCTCGGGCTTGTGCTAAAGCTTCAAGGTCTTGCCATTTGGGCTAGTTTAGAGACCACAAATGACGCTTTCGGAACCAGAAAATACGAGATAACGGCCGTTAATAATCCACGCTCTGTGTATAATCTCTTGTCGACGTGTCGATCGAAACCGAAACCATGCCACTCTCCTCCCTGGCCAACTAGTTCCCAGGGTGCAACGCGCGCCGCGTTGCATGCAGGGCTTTATGGAAGTAGTCTATTGGCTTCAGCAGTGCCGTTTACATGCTGGTGCGATTTCATGGCCTGACACATAGTGCCTGCTTGCAATATGGGAAGAAAACGAAGATTGAAGAACAATTTAAAGAACCAAAGTTTATTTATCACAATGTCATTAAAATGACTAGTGTTTTTTTTTTTTTTCAAAAGACTGAGTTAATCGCCCAAATGTAAACGATGAGTGAAAAAACGACCTTTCCTTGCTTCCTGACATGTCTGTAAGGTGTGAGCTGAAAGAAGAAAAACATTATAATTTAAATGGGCATATAACCAGCACTATTCTTGCAGCACATTCGATAATATGCACAGAAGAATATTCTTGTTCATATGTTTTCTCGGCTGTTATGTTCACGGACACCAGTCCTATCGAACGTACAAAAGTATACCGTATTTACTCGAATCTAGGCCGATAGTTTTTATAAAAAAAAAATAAAAAATTAAAATCGGAACTCGGGGGTCGGCCTAGAAACGAGGATGCGATTCCCGCCTACACCACTTCGCGGCAATGCCAGCTACCGAAACCGAAACTGCCGTATTTATTCGTCGCCGTAGAGTCGCGCCACTTCATGTTTCACAAAGCTTTTGGTGCACGAAAAACAACCAAAACAACAGCCCCCCCCCCCCCCCCCCCCCCCCCCGGGCCGTGGCTGCCGCTCGCGCGTTTATTTCGGGCGTGGGGTTTTACGTCTCGGATGCCGCGCAACTCCCGCATGCCCCTCGCTACGCAAGGGGGGAAAAGGGGGGAGAAGGACGCGATGCACCCTTCCAGCCATGCACCCTGCCAGCCATGCACCCCTGCCAGCCATGCACCCTGCTCCTTGCCCCCTCCCTTCTCTCTTCGCAAACGCGCGCGCACACACACCCACACACAAAAGCTTGCTCGTGTCTTTATTTGAAAACGGGGACATAAACCGCTAACACCCCCGTCGGCTTCGTAGCCGATCTAGTATTGTATATCGGAAATAACTGCAGTTCTGTGTTTAATTTATGGTGTTATACCGTTCGTTTTTGATCAAACTAGAATAGAGGATTTTTTTTTTTTTTTTCGGCCTTGCCGTTTTGGGGGTCGGCCTAGAATCGAGTAAATACGGTGTATGTGTTTGAATTACAGGCTTCATGAATTGCCTTCCTGGTTCTTATGCCCGAAAACTGCCACTCAAGGTGGCCGGCAGGCACGTAGCCAGGATTTTGTTTCGGGGGGTGGGGGCGCCCAAGACAAAATGCTGTATGAGGGGGAGGGGGGAGAGGAGGCCCCAGCAAAATGGAAGATTTCGGGGGGGGGGGGGGGGCGGGCCCCATGGGCCTCCCCACTGGATACGTGCCTGGTGGCCGGTATGACTACTATAGAACACATACCCTGTTCCTTTTGCTTTACTCCCTTTATTTTACCTCCTTGCCTCTCTGCATTGTGTCTCTTGTTTGGTCTTGTATGACATCAAGAGATTCAGGCTCTCGCGACACCCCATTTTTCTTTACCACCTCCATGCCACCATGTTCAAGCAGTGCTGATTGCATCAAGCTCCACTGCTTTGATCTGGCATGCAATTTGTAGTGATTTGTTTGAGGCAGCTTATGGTTTAGTTCGATGGGCTCAGAATTTTTGCATCCTTATATTTCCATATTTTTTTAACTGCAACTATAAACAATGCACCACTGCGGTGCATGGCGCAGCTGTCGGCACAGCACATGTGCAGACATGTCTGCTCACACGAATCTGGTCCCTGCGCATGCAGTGCCCATAGCTGTTGTGGGCAAATGCAAGCTTGTTTGTAAACAGTGCGTTACTTGTAGTTCAACCACAATTTTAAGAAGTGTTGAGAAAATTGTCAACCTTTAAAATAAGGCAATCTTTTTACAGCCATAAAAGCTAAGGTAAAATAAACAGAGAATATAGCTTCCTGAAACATCTATAGCTATCCCAAGGGCATTATCAGTTGTTACATCTTTGCTCATGTCATGATCCTTTATTGTGACTGCATAAAAACGCAGCAGCAGGGTTCTACTGTATTTCACATAATGTTTGAATGTGCAATAGCTTTAACTTACACAACACATTAGCCAACCATAGGTTGTCGAAATGTTAACTCCACAATATATATAATGCAATAAGTATGAATACAATAATAATAATCCCTGGAAAAGGGGTAGAAGGGGGACAAAGGACAAGCAGGAATCTCCTTTGTCCCCCTTGTTCCCCATCTCCAGGGATTATTATTGTCATTCTCGTCTTGAATAAAAGGGTCTCAAAGGAATAAAGGGAAGCAGCTTACCTGAAAGAGCATAGTGCACCCGGGACAGAAATCAAGAGAGGCTATCCTTGACTTGCTTCCCCACATTGCCGTACTCCGTGAAGGTGTGAGCTGAAAGAGCAAATGAGAATTGCAATTTAAAATGATAATAGCCCCTAGAAAGCTGCACTTTCTAGGGGCTTTCTAGCTGCACGCACGTGAACGTGCGTGCAGCTTGTGGGCACTGCCATGTTGTCATTACGTCATTACTTGAATTTAATGTAAATGTTCACTTCACATTAGACAACGATTTATGTATTACTTTTGATAAAATCTTCAGATGCATGGCAATTTTAACAGCCCCCCATAGATGCACCACTCTTCAGTCGGTTTGGGGAGTGCGTCTTTAAACGCTGACTCTTTTCATCGTACGGGAGGAAGCACCATCTATCCCCTAACATCGGAAATAATTTTCCTTTAGAAATTAAAGCTATGACGGCAGCACAAGAAAAGTTTCGTACCAACAAAATATAGACAAAATAGGGACAAAAAGATTCCGAATATTTTTTGGTCGTGAATCCCCAGTCAAGGGGTTCAGAAATAGATTGATCTTGTGTGTTAAAATGTTTTGCAAAGCAAAAACATGCCAGGACTATCTTATGGAGTGTATAGCTCTTTTTACTGTGGTCATAATGAGGTGGCGTAGCCTTTGTCATTTGCCCAATAATGCTCAACAAACATAATGCTCAACAAACACAAAACTAAACCAAAATTCTCGCAGACCAAGAGCCATTACTACATGCAGTGCAAGTTTTGTAAACATTTCGGCAGAGGCCTGCCTGGTCGGGAAAAAGCTTAGAAATTCGAAAATTTCCGTCCACACACCCGCATCTGTGTTCCCTACATAAAGGGGACTAGCGAAGCGCTGTCATGTACGCTGGCAAAAGGAAGTATTCAGGTGTCCCACAAACCGGTATCAACACTTACGCGTATGACGCTGCGAATGAAAGGTCGTCCCACAAAACAAATAGCGCAGGGCATTGTATATTCAATTCTATGCCACCTACATTGGCGAAACAAAGAACTTCCCAGAAAGAATTCAACAACACAAAAACAATGTCTGCAAATTTGACCACGAGCGCAGCGCTGTTGCAGAGCACTGTAACGAACCCCCGCAGAAAGGAGATCGACGTGTCGCTCCTTGATTGGCCCCTTCGCCCCCGCGGTTATCTTAAAACCAGCGGACAACAGGATCTCGTTCTCTTCTTCCTGCTTCCTGGGATTTCGGCGGCGGCGACAACGGGGAACCGTCCAGCGCACCGGTGAGCGTTTACCCCGTCCTTTGTATCTTTGTGAACGACCGTTCGCCCGTGGGCGATCTCCACACCGACGGCGTTCACCAGCTGATAGCCACTGTCTTGTTGTTATTTGTTTTGGATTGTAAATAAACAGAGTTTATCACTGGTGTCTCATTGCGCTCGACGAGCAGCATGCCACGCGAGCACGAACCCGCTTCGCGGTAAAGCGCCTCGCCGCGAACGTGGTACTTCCAAAGGCAGTGGCCCTAAAGGCTGAACTCCATGGGACGAATTATGTGACGAATAACTGGCGAACGCCGCCCGACGGCACGCTCGCTTTGCACGCGACGTAGCAGCCACTGTGTTGATTCCACGCGCAGAGCAAAAGCCGCCGGCCAAAATTCGTCGGTTATTCGCAGCATATTCGTCCCATGGAGTTCAGCCTTAAACAATGGTGAGATTGGTAATATTGTTGAACAGCCGAAGCTATGAAAAAATCTCTGTCTGGGGATGGCACTGATTGGCTCTTCCAATTGCTTTGCGAGAAAGCGCATGGGAATTACTGCGTCACTCTAAGAAGTGTCCGTGCGTCTGCTTTCCCTCCGAACACGTACAGATCCAATCATTGCCATAAAACATCTCCTGCACTGCCTAATGCCTCGGTGCAGACTTTTCTTTAGACGAAAACATACGTTCGACGTCGTCGCTCGCGGTCGTAAATGGGAGTGATTACCGCTCGTCGTGTTCTGCGGGAGAGTAGGCGCGCCGACACGTCCTTAGAGTCTATGTAGCCTTACACTTTCGCATTATATGACCACAGCTCGGCAGCTGTAGTCACTCGATGTGCACACGGATTGTAGAACATTTTGAGATTCTCATGTTTGTTTTATACATGCATCGAAGTAGCGATGCTCGCGAGCAGATTCATGTTGTTGTCATAATGGTCTGTGAACATGCGCACATTGAGAACGGGTGGTTTTATAGCGTTATTATACCTCATTATGTAATACTACTTTGCATTTCAAGACATCATAGTGTTTGATATTGTAGCTTGTGACATTTCGTAATCATTTCATGTCTTAAACTTCTGGGGAAACGGGTGTATCTTCTATACTTATGCGTTAAAGGCGCACTGAAGTCATTTTTGAAAAAAGGTCGTTGTTTATCTTATATTGTTTAAAATGTATTAGTTCCCGCATATACCAAGTCCTATATTACAAAACCGCCTATTCATCTCGGGGCAAGAGATCTCGCGGACTACATTGTGTAGACCAATCAAAGCTTTACACTATACGCGCAGATTCCGAATGATTTTATTATAACTCGTTTCGAAGAGAGTCTGATAGGTACACATTCGGATAAGACTCCTCTTTTTGACCGCGGGCGAAGCCATCGCTTGCAACTGGCCGACAAGCGCCCTTCGTCCACCACTTGACTCGGTCAATTCTTCCCAAAAGGGCGTGTCGCGTTCTTTAACTGCGGTTTTAAAAACCAGAAAATAAGCTACGCACGATTGTGCTTTCTGGTCTGTTGGGATGCTTAGAGCGTCTAGATTGAGTTGTCACCACAAAAAGACGATCTCAGAATTGACTTTAGTGCCCCTTTAATAGTAATCGTAATTATCCCATACAAAAATGTCCTATGGTCGGCTATAGAAACTTTTTTGTATGGTCGGCTTTAGCTATTTGGCCCAATTAGATAAATAATTTTCTATGGCTGGCTTTAGCATTTTTTATGGTCGCCTTTATTGGCCCTCTTTAGCTTTGTCTATGGCCCTATCGCTGTCCAGCCATAGCGCTCTTTCGATTTTCTAATGGTTGGCTAAAGACTTCTCCATGGCTTACCCTATGGCTCTCTTTAGCCAGCATACTCTAATAAAAAAATTTACTTCAAGTTCCTCCGACTTTTAAGCGCTACATGGTAGATATACATATACATCTCACACAGAATAAACATAACTACAGTGTTACAGAACACTACCCCACACAACAGCAACATCGCAGCGACACCGGACCCCCACCCCTCTCTACATATGCCATGTTCGCACTATAGCTGTATATATGGCAGTCTAATTTTTGAATCCGACTTTGCCGGTGACCCATCATTTGTCGCAAAAACACGGAGAGGTGGAGCAAATATTGCTTGTACTTAATACATTATTTGAATTGTCTCTTGGAATAGCCCCCATCTCTTAATTCAACACCCTGAGCAAAGGAAATGTAGATCATTAGGCTAATTAACTAAAATTTATTAATTATCTTTTTAGTAAGTTTGATAAATCGAGTTGACAATGAAGTGTTGAAATGCAGTACACTGGTGGTGAACATTGCAATCAAGCTATTGCTTGTTTGCAGTGTAATCTATTCTCAGTTTTGGTGGGGTAATAATTAATTTTAATTGTTGCACGCGTATTTCAATGGATTTTTCAAGCAAACGTCATTACTAGTTTTCAAGACTCGTTTCAACAGCAGAGAACATAACTGGTCATGCTTTGTCACCGGTATTACAGAAATTTAGTATTGCTATAATTTTCTAACCTGGAGCGTTTTTCCTATAAAAAGTAGGTGCCTGGAGTGATAAAGACCCACGAACCATGACTTCGGTATCGCAAAAGACGACTAAAATGGGACTGTCTTCGGTGATATAATACAACCGCTTGAAAACATCAAGTTGCCCAAGTCAGAAAGTTCAAAAGCCCGTGTTGAGAGTTTTAGTAGATCGTTTAGCAGACCGCCGCTGCCGCCGCGAGCATATAGGAGGAATTTTTAGACTCGTTGCCATAAAATTTTCAATGGACGGGTCAAGAACATTTATTGCTTCCCTGTCTTTAGATTCAGGGCTATAGAATTTTCTATACGCGGGTAAAGACAATTTATTAATCCCCAGTTTTTAGACTCGTGGCCATAGAATTTTCGATAAGCGGGTAAAGAACATTTATTGGTTCCCAGTCTAATGGTACGTTTACACTTGCGGATCCGCTAGTGAATCCGCCCAGCTTTTGCCGCTGGGGCGAAACGCTGGGCGGAAAACGCGGCGGAGAGCCATTTTGGTCCAGGACCTATTTCTGCCGCCGAACGAGGCGTTTCGCTGACCGGAAGTGACATTCTTGCGCAGCGCGACGCTGCCACGTCATGAGCACGCGTAGTTCCGGGAGCAGCAACGCCCGGGAGAGAGAGCCGAGGCGGGAACTCTCGCGCCTTCTCGTCATATTTGGCGAGATGTTACGGGAACCGCTGCCGCAGCCGGCGCCGCCGCCGCTGCTCGAAGGAAATAGATGTAAACGCAACCCGCTCGTCGCCGCCGCCGCCGGGAGCGGATCCCCTCCCGCGGCAGCGGATTTCTTCTCAGGTGTAAACGTACCATTAGACGCGGAGCCATAAAATTTTCTATAGGCGGGTAAAGACAATTTATTATTCCCCAGTCTTTAGACTCGTGGCCATAAGAGTTTCTATAAGCGGATAAAGAAAATTTATTGGTTCCCAGTCTTGAGACAGAGGACCTTAGATTTTTCTATAGCTGGCTGTAGCTGTATTTATGGATTTCTATGGCCGACCATAGAAGGCCATAGGGGGTGATAGCTTGCCATAGAATTTTCCATAGGCGACCATAGACCATTTTTGTATGGGATGTCTGACCAAATGCTCCGTGAACGAAATATTAATATACGTTCAACCTCTTTTTAGGATCGGCCACATCATGGCTGCTGCAGCACGGGTGGACCCTGACGTCACGGGTATCGCTAGATTAGTTCAGGACGAAGAACACCTGGATCAGTTCTGCATGAACTATGGCTTGGCGTCCCAAACTGTGCCGCCTATAGGGTCGGGGGAGGAAGGGGCAGGGCGCCCCGCAATCCGCGTGTACGGTGTGTGCAGGGACCTTCGATTTAACTGCGACAAACCGCACTGCCCCGGAACCGTTACAAAACATAAGCTCAAGGCCAAGAAAGGAATTCGGAATCCGATGCGATGTGGTAAATGCGCTCGTAAGCAGCCGGAGCTGAAGTATGGGCGCAGGGGCGTCTTCTTTGCGCGCATCGACGTACTAGGAAGACCGAACGTCAAGGTGGGCCGGGCTGAGGGTTTGCCCCTACTGTACTCGAAGTGCCGTGGACACTCCACGCGTGAAACGAGGCACGAGTTTAACAGACATTTCCCCATGAACGCGCATATGCAGACAGATTGGTTCTGCTATGCACGCGAGTGCTGTGCCGCGGAACGGGCGACTCTGCCCCTACTGGGAGGAAACGGTAAAAACGTCCAAGCGGACAAAGCGATATTTCGGGGAAAAAGAAAGGGGAACGTGGGCCGGATGCTGGGAGCGGACGGGTAACGGTTCCTGCCGAAATAATTTCAACGGGAAGGTCTGCGGGCCCTGGGTGTTCGGGATGATCGACGTGGAGAGCGGCGAACTCCGGATTGTCAGGGTCCGCAGATGGGACACCCTGACCCTGTGTCGCGAAATCCAACGGCACGTGGCGCCCGGGACCACGATAACCACGGACGAGTGGGCGGCGTACAGGAGGATTCCCGCGCTCCGGGACGCGGCTGGAGTTTCCCTGGACTATACCCACCTGACAGTCAACCACTGCCGGCAGTTCGTGAATCCCAGGAACGGGGCCCACACTCAAAATATCGAGTCTGCGTGGGGACCCGCCAAGGCGCTACTCGTCCGCACCATGAAGGGGTGGAGCGGCCCAAGTGCCAACACACCACGAGGACGAGCGGAAGCAGACCGCATGCTGCAGACCTACCTGGACTGGTGCTGGTGGCTATCCATCAACGGCCCCACCAAGTGCAAGGACACCTTCCTGCGGCTCCTCGAAACCATCGCAAGGCAGTATCCCCAAAGCTAAAGGTAGGGAGAACTAGCACATACAGGTTGCCGACATTTTCACCAAAACCAGCGCAATTGTTCATGTGTTTCCATGCACTGAAATTCACACATTTCTTTTAACCCTTTCAGATCCCGCCAGCGCCAGGTCAACGCGACGACCGGTCATGGGGCATCGTTACCACTTCAACCTGGATATATATATATATATATATATATATATATATATATAATCTTATTGATTTATTTATTGATTTCCATGTGTGTGCGCGACGCAGAAGACGCAGAGAACCAACCGATGCGGAACATATGTTTCGACCAAAAAACGCGTTTTCACTTGTGACATTAAGCAACGCAAAACGTCACGCTCGCAGACGATGTTTTTTGGTCAAAAGAGATATGTGCGGTCGTAACTGCCGATGATTGGCTCTTTTCGTATTCTGAGGGACAATAGACGCGAGGACATTTCTTATACCCCTGTCACACGGGCATTTCAAAGGCCTTCAAAACAAAGTACTTTAAAGAAGGGGCAGCTCGCGATATTAGAGAGTTTTCGTAGGCCGTGTTCGCACCTCCGCTACCGCTCGATCGGGCATAGAGTAATCATGCCTGGGTGTATGTTCCGCTGCGACTAACATGGTTGACGTCCTCGGTGCAAACAATGCCCAGGCATAACTACACGATGATCGCCCTTGCGTTAGCGGAGGTGCGAACTTGGTCTCACTAACGTGCAATCGCGTAGCGTTTTTTTTTTCTTTTTGCGTTTGAAGTTTTTGGGTATAGTTTGCGAATTTTGTTTTCAAATTTTTATTGCTTCATCTTTACGTAAAACCTAAATCTTCTATTCGTTTAACTTAATTTTCGTTCAGATCAGAGTTGGGAATTTATTATTATTGATTGTTTCATTCATTCCTATACTGTTATGCCAGCGTTCGCGTGGCTTGTGCCCCAAGCTTAATTCATTACCTCATAGATTTTGTGCAGCATTACAATCAACCAGAATGGAGATTCGTATCAACGTACTTTTCCATGGTTCCTTTGACATTGCCAAATTCAATGCATAGTACAGAGCTTTGTAAATAAAATGCATTATAGTATTTTAAACCGTTTTCCCCGTCTTCAGTTCCTGGTGACATTCCTGCCAAAATAAAGGCACGGATGTCAATATTTGCATTTACTTGTCCAGCAACATAAAAAAAGAGAAAAAACAACAACTTTATTTTAAAGTGAGCGGCGCGCCGGTGCGACGACGGTCGGTGTCACCAGAAAAAAAAAAGAAAGAAAAACAAACAAACAAGAGAAATAAAAAAAGACAAGTTCCATTAAACACTGTATAGCGCTGTCTTTTCTAGAGGTGGGTAATTGATCGGTTAACCTACCGATTAATCGATTAATGCTTTAATCGCGAGTCATTTATTACACCGGTTAATCGGTAAAATTTTGACGAACCAAAAGAAAGTAAAAATTGCACGCTTTCTCCGCAAAGACGTGGACGAGTGCACCTGTATAAAGTAAACTGTAGGTGCAAGATTTGTAACTCCTCACAATAGCAAAAGGTTACACGTGTCCCTGTTACTTAAACGCCTTTCGAGTGTCCGTTTAGCGCAGCAGAGGCTACTTTAAGCAACCAAACAACCGCATGGGACAGTTCGCTGATATTCTCTTGCCGGAGAATATCAGCGAACTGTCCCATGCGGCTGAAGTAATAATCTGTGAGTGTGAGTGCCTTTGAACGTCATCTTAACTGCACATCGATGTTGATTAATACAAGAAAAAAAAAGAAAGAAATGTATTTGAGCTCTTTACTACATATTCAACAAAAAAAGAAAAGAAGAGAAAAAATAATTTTGACCTTTTATTATGTAATTTGCATGGAAATGAACGGCTCCAATTAATCGATTAAAGGGTGGCGATTAATCGGGATAAAACTTGTAATCGACGGCCAGCCTTAGTCTTTTCCCCAAAAAGGCAGACAGACACAGATCTAGGTAAAGGTACACGGCGGCAGGTTGCGCAAGTTATAAAAAGTCCGAATGTCAGCGCTGTATCTCTCTCTCTCTCTCTCTCTCTCTCTCTCTCCCCCCCCCCCCCCCCCCAAGACCTATAATAATTAAAAAAAGACAAGAAATCACGAGGTTCGCGAGCATATTTCCCTTTTATTTCGTGTCCGGCGCTTTTAGGACGTTGCTGGATCGCTTTTTTCAACACTTTAAAGGCAGGCAGTGCTGTAGGTTGCGCGAGTTATAAATAGTCCGAATGTCGCCGCAGTGCACTCTTTTTTATTTTATTTTTGAAAAAGGCGCGGGTTTATAGCTTGAAAACGATATAAAACTAAAAAAATAAAAAAAAACACGAGTTCTTTCAAAAATGTAGAACGACCGATATGTTTTAACAATCGGAAAGAATGCGTCTGTCTTCGTCCCGAATTTGTGTTCATTCTTTCCGATTGTTAAAGTATATTTACCAACACGCTCGTTTTTAATGTTAACCGATATGTCTTCCCCAAAATGCAATCCCCGCACGACTACGCACGACCACCGTTTGTGGCGCCATCTCTTCCCTGACAAAGCAAGCAAACGTGAGGCTCCTCGCGAACGCTTGTGGTGCTATGGTCCGGTCCGGACTTTCCAGCGAGCGAACGCGCACACGGCGAACGCTTGTGGCGCCGTCTCTGGCCGGAGAAAAGAAGCGTAGGCGAGCGGAGGGAACAGCGAGTAGGTCGCGGCGTTCCCTCCGGCCGTCCGGGTGTGCGTCCCGGACTTCCCGTCGAGCGCGCGCGCACACGACGAACGCTTGTGGCGCCGGTGTAGGACGCCGATCTCACTACCCCTCCGCTTCGACTACGGTAGTGGTTAAGGCCCGTTCACACTTGCGACTTGGGACAGTCGCTGGAGCGACTAGCGACAAGCGACTGGCGACCATCAGTGTTCACACCTGATTGAGCGACCGACGAGTCGCCAGGCTCGCTGCCAACTTAACAGATAATAATCAACACCTTTTCGAGCCGGCTGAAAGGTTTTTCTGATCAAAGGTGCCGGCAGGAAAAAACAAAAGAACATAATGGTGCTTCGAAACGTAAAACAACAGCTATACGTGCGCTCCGTCAACCGTGATATTGCACACCCGCCGGCAATATGAAGGTGAACACCTTACCTGGTTTCTTGCCTGTTTTACGGCTCCCTAAAGCTATATTAACTCTCAACGTCTCAAATGGTACGTGGCCAAGGGTCTAAACTTTGCGTTCTAG
Source organism: Ixodes persulcatus (assembly GCA_013358835.2). Lineage (NCBI taxonomy): Eukaryota > Metazoa > Arthropoda > Arachnida > Ixodida > Ixodidae > Ixodes > Ixodes persulcatus. Next base: position 213,104 of record JABSTQ010010914.1, on the reverse strand, counting down.
CCCTCTTATGGAACAGAGCTTGTTCCAAAACTTGCAGGAGCGTCAAAAACAAAAGGAGGGCTGTTCACCTTCATATCGCTCACGGGTGTACGTACCTGCTATGCCGAAAATGTCGCCGATCTCGTTCCAGGCCTGCAGCTTTTTGCCCCGTTCCCTGTGGTCGGGGTGCCGCTTATTGTAAAGAAACAAATAGTCTTTGACAGCATTAATAAGAGCTTCCGCGGAGAACTGCAGTGACCGCAGCCGTGCGCGCGTCGCTATTTCCCGCGGGAAGCAGTGCAGGATGTAAACAAACTCACGTATCACTTCCGACGAGACTCTGATTGGCTCCGCCGTCCAGCGACTCGGTTTTGCGACTTCAGAAATCGGTCGGGGAGCGACTGCTCAAAATCGGTCGCTACCGACCTGTTTTGGTCGCTCCGCGACCAGAAACCAGTCGCTAGTCGCTGGTCGCTCCAGCGACTGTCGCCAAAATCAATACCGTAGTCGTTTCGGCGTACGCCAGAGTCACTACCGTAGTCTTTTTCGCATACCCCAAACACACTACCCTCACGCCGAATTCAATACCTTGAATAACGTTGGTTGAGCTCTGCATTTCGCTAAAACTGGCGGAAGTAACTTTCTGCGGAAAACTACAGTGATTGCCTGTTGTTGTTTGTATTTTAAATGGAGCTGCGTCGAGCACCGCGTATGTGCGCTCTAAGGCCCCTGCATACACCTTTCCAAAAAACGCTCCTGGGCCGTCGCCATGTTGCTCGGCTGAAGCGACTCTCGCGCCCTCTATCAGCAAGAAATTTTCTGCCACCATCTTGGACTGTGAAGACCAACTGAGCGCGGTTCTCTACCTGCGTTTTTGCGGTTTTGCATTCGACGTTTTCTGACGTCTCTTGAAAGTTTTCACTTAATTTATTTGTATGCGTACTACGCACCCGTTCTGTGTTATCCTCCATTGTGAGAAATAAGGCTGGTAAGTGCCTGCCATTCAAGCTTTTCTGCTCGACATTCACTGGAAACGAAGGAGGTGAAGGACGTCGAACGACACTCGACGCGATTTTGCGAACATTGTTCTCCACCTTCCCAGAGATAATCCGCGTAGAATCCTCAGCCACCTCCAAAACTAGCCACGCGTCCGGCGTGGGTGGGAAACGGGTCAGTCGCGTTCGTTCCTTTGCATTGGTGCTGTTGTGAAAAAAGGAAGCTCTCCCCAAAACGAAGTCAACTTGGATTCCGTCCGATCGTCAAGATGTGATTGTCGTCGACTGTGACTGTGTTATTTGAGATCTTCCTCAAATAAATTCTTTTCGGATTACGCTTCATCGTGTGGTACGTACAATATGTTGTTCGAATGTTAACACTTGCTCAATTGTATGTCCGGGTGCTGTCCATCAGTAAACACGTTACTTGTGAGCGCGAAAAATGCATGCCTTTCGGCTATCTTCTGTTGTAAATTATTTTCGACAGCTAAGCGCTTTGTCGTTTGACACGCGGCGAATCACGCGGCGCCGTCAAAACTTATCGTAAAAATACAACAAAAAACTAGAACTATACATTCCAGTCGCATTCGTTCTGTTGCGCGCGTACCCAAGAAAAATAGTTTATAGGTTTTTTTATTGATCTTTTTTTTTTTTTTTCAAATGTGGTACAATGCTTTCTCAATGACCTCGGGAAAATACATGCACCATGAAACTCAAAATACAGCGGGAAAAGACGAGAATTTAACCGCCAGCAACGTTTGAAACAGAGCCTACGCAGGCTGCGCCTATCGAAATCACAGTCCACTCGGTTAGGGCTAACAAGGACGCCGGTGAGAGTCTAGTCTCAAACCCAGTGAATGGGCTCGAAAGCGGTTTGCTGCCCCTGGGGTCGAGTGTTTCTTGGAAAGGTGAAAAGGGGAAGAGAAATTTCTCCTCGCCGATGCCCTTTCTCTCTCAAAAGTTCTCTTTCCCCTCGCCTCAATTGGATCTGGCGCGACACGTGACCGTTGTCTTCCCATGATCCCGCGCGATTCGGTCGTCTGCTCGAAACCAACGCCATCACTGGGCCAGGCCAGAACCTTTTATACTGGGAGAGTTCGGCGGTCTATTGATCCAGCCGCCAGTCTGGCAACACTGATCAAACAGTCTGGCAACTGTGCGCATCGCGTTCCGAGTTTCGTCGTCCGCCATTATGTGCCTTGCCGTCTCGAACCGGCAGCCGCCCCACATAGCGTGGAGCGAGAGACGACGGTGAAAATGTTCGTTCTGCGCTCTGCGAGACGTTAAAAGAAAACGTAATGGGGTGCTGTATTGCCGTTGGGTGCTCGAACAGCGCGAAAAAAAGGGTTCAGGATGTACCGGTTCCCGCAAGGAAAAGAAAACCGCAGGAGGCACAAGATCCGGGAGGCCAAAACGAAGAGGGCTAGTAAGTGGAAGCCGACTTCGAGTTCTCGATTGTGCGAGGTAATTTTACAATTAAATTATTTTGTGCGTTAAACCCATCTTATTTTGACTAATGGCGAATTCCACTGGTCGTTTTGGAGCGCGCCGGGATCGACTTTTCTGGAGCGAGCCCATTTCACTGGGCGATCGGGATCGAGACGGACGTGTTCCAGTGGTCGTTTTGGATTAGCTCCCGCTCCAGATCTCGATCTGGATCCGATGGCGAATTCCACTGGGCGTTCTGGAGCGCGCCGGGATCATTTGACCAGATCCGGAGTGGAGCGCGGTCGATTCGAAGACGTTTTCGCAATCGCGGCGCAAACACGTGTTCGACGCACGAGCGGCAAAAATGGCGCAGGAGCTCCTAGCAAATGGCGAATTCCACTGGTCGTTTTGGAGCGCGCCGGGATGGACTTTTCTGGAGCGAGCCTATTTCACTGGGCGATCGGGATCGAGACGGACGTGTTCCACTGGTCGTTTGGGATTAGCTCCCGCTCCAGATCTCGATCTGGATCCGAGAAAAGTCGCTCCCCCGATTTCGGCGGATTCAACCGGAAGCCAGCCGGGCCAGCTCTCGGCGCACACACGTGACTTCCTTTCTCGCGGGGCATCTCGCCTGATCTCGTCTCAGAAGAATTGGTAATGGCCGCTTGCTTACCCCTTGGCTCGACAGCCGGTTCGTTTTCAAGGAAGGAGAAGAGAAGAGAAGGTTTTGCCGCGCTATGGGCATTCGGGCAATCTTTGCTAGACGCTCCTTAGCCATTCCTGCCGCTCGTGCGTCGAACACGTGTAAGCACCGCGATTGCGAAAACGTTGATGCTTGGAACTTGGAAACAGCCGCACCAGACACCTGATTTGTTTTAAAAATACCCATGACGTTTTGGGGGAATGCATCGATCACATAGCAGGCGGTAGACAAGTAGACAGCGTTGAAAAATATTTATTCCACCAATTGTTATGAAGGCCGATGGTGTCGGTGTCGCAGTTTCGAAGCACTGTCACCACGTTACAAAAGACGCTTGGGGGTACTGCCGGTGCTAACGCAATTTTACAGTAGAAATGGGAATTGCACGAAAGAACCGGACAGAAACACTTCATACGGTGGCGTAAATCCCGAACATATATCAGCGATGTCAGTTTCCTCGGTTAGGGCTATCTGCTTTGTCAGCGAATGAAGAACATTTCGATAAAATAAAGAGCGGAAAATACTCCCCGTGTCAAGTTTTCTAATCACAGTCACTGGTTGATGTCGTACCGTGGTAATTCCCGGCCCTTCGACCTAGCACTTTGTAGAGTCACATTTCCAGCGATCCCGCGCCGCACACGAATGAAGGTAAACAATCAAGATGGCGGAGTGTTCTCCGTGTTGTCCTCGCCGTCAGCGCGGTGTGACAGGGTTGTCAGACAATAAATCGGGCAACACGGTTGCCGGGCGGCAGCAACATGTTGCCTGACTGTTGTTGCCGCGATGTGACAGGTTCGCCGGCAACACGACTTCCCCGTGTTCCCGGATAGAGTTGTCCAACTGTTCCCTCAGTGTGACAGGGCCTTTACCCCTCGGCTCGACAGCCGGTTCGTTTTCCAGGAAGGAGAAGAGAAGGTTTTGCCGCGCTACGGGCATACCGGCAATCTTTGCTATACCTGTTTTCACCTCAAGAACTGTAGTAAAACTAGGATCATGTGACGGGCTAGTTGGTTATACATTACAAAATTAAAAGTAGCGCTAAAGACGAGGACAAGTAGAAGACACAGACACGGAGAGGCGCTTACTCACAACTGATATTTAGTGAAGAATAAAAGGAAGATAAAGCAGAAGTGCAAGGACTTGTCCTCGCCTTTAGCGCTACTTTTAATTTTGTAACGTAGTAAAACAAGTCCGGCTCCTCGCGGAGCATTACTAATTTCTCCCTTTATGTTGATACTTAGCATATATGTAGGTCAATTTTAGATTAGATATATGTTTTCTTATCAAGACGTACACGTTGTAAACGCCAAAAGCATCGCTTTCTCCTCCGACAAGCAAATCTCGTAAGATCTACTTCGCGCCGCGTATGAACAATGCGCACAATTTCCTTTTTTCTTGAGGTGAAAACGGGTATAGAAGCTCCTGAGCCATTCCTGCCGCTCGTGCGTCAAACACGTGTTAAGCCTGGTTCAGACAGTTGCGTTTGACTGCGTTTGACTGCGTTGCGGCTGCGAGAAACCAAAACATCCCAGCTGCTTATATCTCGTGCCAAGATGATTCCTTGAATTGGATTCCACGCTTCATACGAAGCACAGATGTTCCGGTGACTCGCTTTCTGTTCTCGACGCAACACAGTCAAACGCACTCAAACGCAAGTGTCTGAACCGGCCTTCAGCGCCGCAATTGCGAAAACGTCTTCGAAACGACCGCGGCGACCGCGGAAAGGGGATTCCCGGGCAGTTGAATGACGGGAAGGCATCCGCCGATCCCGGAGCAGTGGTCATGTTCCACTGGGGATCCGTAGGCGGCGCGACCCCGTTAGGATCGTGTGCTCCATTCCGGATCTGGTCAACTGATCCCAGCGCGCTCAAAAACGACTAGTGGAATTCGCCATTAGTTTGTTTATTGTTCGAGCAATGATGTTTGTAAAAAGCGTGTGAGCAGCCTTCCGCGTTCGCCGCCAGCTGATAGAGTGGGCAGGACACCCCTCGAGCAGGCTGTTCCATGTTGCGCCACGTGACTAGCTTAGTTTCCGAGAATGCCACCAGTCTAGCGCTCCCCGGAGAAAGCCGCACGCTCGCGCGTTATAGACCTTTCCAAAAACGAGCTTGTGGCCGGTGCCATTTTGAGCGTTCGTGCGTATGGCGCGTGCTTTGCTCGCTTTCCGAAGCGACGAACACGCACGTGCTGGGCTGTGAATATCGCACGCTGGACTGTGATTTTGTAAACATTGGAAAGGTCTATAGACAGGTGTGATTAGCAACGTAATCCGAACCTTTCCGCCACGTTTTTTAAATTGTGTGACACCCTGAGCAAGTATGGCATCACGTGGGGTCTTACTTTCTTTTTTTGCTTCTCCTTTTGCTTTTGCCCCTGAACATCTTCAGAAGTTTCTCAGCCACTGCGAGCACAAGGGAAGGTGGATACCCTGCGCTTTCAAGTCTCTTGACCTGACAACCGAAGCTGTCGTGCATGGCATGGTGACACGACTTTTCAATCGCCGTCTCTAGACAAGACGACGCAATGCTCCGTTTCACCAACTTCGAATGCGCCGAATCATAGGGGAGGATTCCCTTCGGGGTACGCGGTTTGTGACTCCAGCACACGTGTTCCCCTGTGAATTGCATTCGCAAATCCAGAAATTGTAGAAATTGCCCATCCACACCCTCCACATCCATGGAGTCAAAACATCCATCAAGTCAGAACATCCATCCGAGTCAGAACATCCATCCGAGTCAGAACATCCATCCGAGTCAGAACATCCATCGAGTCTGAACATCCATCGAGACAAAACATCCACGAATGGATGTTTTGACGCGTTGGATGTTCTGACTCGAAATCCGCTCGGCTGACATACCCGAACGTGGTGACGGTGAGGGGAAGGAGGGTCTCCTTTGTTACCATTATGGCCTGCATGAACAATGCAGCATGCAAGGTGCCCAGCTCAGCACGCAAGCCCAGGTGGGTCAAGCTCGCATCCCCGACGACTGCTTTCGGGAGAGATCCGGCCCTTAACGTCATTTCGCTGATTGTTAGTCTTTTTACCTTACACTGTGCCCCGCGCTCTATTAAAATGGCATGAACATGCCCACAAGGCCTCTGGGCATGTGCAGAGGCCTTGTGTTGGGTGAACACTGAGGTGTGGGGGTGTGTGGCGAGGAGCTCTGACCCAGAGTTTCTAGCCAATAGCAACATCGCTGAATATCACGTCCTGCGGCGCACCTTAGACGCATTGTTTAACTAAAATCCATATTTCCTATATGGGAACGAAAATACAGCGCAAACAAAACGACGGACCAGTAGAATAATATACACACAGACAAGGCGCTGACTTACAACTGAAATTTATATAAAAAAAAAAAACAAAAAAACATGTAGGCCGTGAAAAAACCCGAACAATCCACCATTTTCGTCCCGATGCATCACCAACTCGCCCAGATTTCTACGCTTCTACAGTTCTTTTCTTCTACATGGGGCTCTTTTCTGTGTTCGCCGTGTCATCACCAGGACATCTACTACATCAACGCCATTGCTGTGGCCGAGGTCAAGGAGAGGCATTGCACCTACGCCATCAAGACAGGAGGCTACCCGGCTGAGGTTCTGGGCCTTTTCAATTACCACCGTTAGCAGAGCACGCCAAAAGGATTACGAAGATTCTGCGGTCCGAGGCCTGGCGACTGGCTATATTTCTACGGGAGTGTCTCAGGGTATGGTGCTTCTCAACGTCCAGGGACAACAGAGCGGAGGAGCGGAAGTTTCGGGAATGTAAATGCCAGGCTGCGCAGAGCGCTGGCTTCTTGTGGCAAACTCTCAGGTTGACTTTGGGTCGTCCAAGCAAGGCATTGACAATGGATTATGGGAAAGTGGTACAGCTGGGTGACGTCTACGCACCGGAAAATGTGTTACGCGTTTTAAAAAAGGGCCCCAAGTTTGCTTGTGAAGCGGTTGTCAAGTTACAGGAACTTCTGACAATTGTTAGGAATGTGGGGGACCGTGTCGAGGAGGAGAATAAAGAGAGATGCATTTTGGAGGGTGTGGAATCACTTCCTACGAAGGGCAATACCGTGAGATCTTATAGGCGCAACGATGCCAACCAGGTAGTAACCTTTTGCCTGGAAGAACGGATTAAACTGCTTGCGGCGGATAACAAAGGGGGGGGGGGGGGGGGGTTCGTGTTGATGCCAGAAGATGTTTTCCTAGCGAAGGCAAAGCAAGCGGTACGTGCAAAAGAATTTTAAAAAAGTGGGTCGGGTATCACTTATCAAGGTCAAAGAAAGGGCGGTCAAGATGTGTGAATCTATGAGTCTTGATCGGTTAAAAGCATAGGTAACTGGAGCCAAGGGTCTTAATCTGGAGGTGTTTTTTTCCGTAAAAACACATAAGGAGGGTAGCCGCTTAGGGCTCATTCACACTGGAAGCGGATCCGCGTTCGCAAAGCGGTTGCGAACGCGGTTGTATAAGGATTCAGTACAATTGCACGCGCATTTGATGACATCAAATGCGCCTGCAATTGTACTGAATCCTTATACAACCGCGTTCGCAACCGCTTTGCGAACGCGGATCCGCTTCCAGTGTGAATGAGCCCTTAGGACGATTTTGACGCAAAGAGGATCGTGGCAGGCACAGTTGAGGTCGTACCTGCAGCGTGACCTTTCTCGGTTAATCCTTCAAGATTCCTTCAGAGAGGAGAATGCGAAATGCGTGGCACAGTATCTGAAAGACACAAACCCTGGCTCGTGTGATGCGCTGTCATTCGACGTAGTCGACTTATTTTATTCGATTCCGCATAAAGAATTTTTGCTTGCGGTTCAGGAAAGTATAGAAAAAATCGGGGTCGTCGCCTTTCAGAATGATTGCTGGATTGATGAGGAAAGATTTTTAGAGTTGCTGTGTTTCTACCTCAGCTCACGTACGTTGTTTTTCATGATGCGGTTCACTTGCAGAAAGAAGGTATCTGCTTCAGAGGGTTTGAACAAATGTTGAAAGCCGATGTTGTACGCCTTTTCAAATATGTGGATGATTATTTGGTGTTGTTTCGCCCATGGGAAGCGTCCCAAAAACCTGATTTTGTATCAAGAATATTGATAGTATTTAGGGCCTGCTCCACGGGGTTAGACATTACAAAGGAGAATCCTGAAAATGGTAACTTGCAATTTCTGGACCTTACGTTGTCGCTTCAGCAATCACATGTATGCTGGTGTTATGCTCCCAGATCAAAGAAGTGTCTGCTCCCTTACAGTTCCCATCATTCTAAGGTGGTTAAAATAGGTATGGTATTTACCTGTCTCCGCGCATCCTTGGCTAAGTCCTTTCCACACAGGATGGTGGAGGGTTTTACATCCCAGGTGAACAATCTGAAGAAGGGTGGCTATCCATCATTCCTCCTTACAGGAGTGGGTGAATCACTGCTAAAGGCTTCGGGGGACTGCTGTGATCCCAAATAAGTACAAGCCGAGAGTGAGACCGGTAGTGGTGCCCTACATACATAAGGTCAGCCACAGGATTAAGAAGGTAGAGGAGATGCACCAAGTCCCGGTTCTTTTCTCCGCTCCCAAGAAACTGGAGAAGCTGTGTGGTAGAATTGATAGGGGAGCAGCACACGCAGCGCGATGCGAAAAGAAACACACAAAAGCAGGTTGGAGCGTGCGAATCATTAGGAAAAAATCAACTTTTTACCCCTCCTGTACATCACCTGTGTCACCTCTTTTGAGGGTTCAAATTGATTTTAATAATGCACATCAGAGTAACTTAGATATTTTTAGAGCACATCCAGATTTTATGTAGCAATTACGCGAATGGATGCAATTGCCTTAAGCAGTCCAAATCAAGCCTAGCCCTAGTTGTTTTCTTTTTGCTTGTGTTTGTTGGTAGTTCTTTGATAATTTGTTTTTTGTCTTATATGTATAATACTTCACCCATGTTTGTGCACCACACAGTAGACCGCTAGGTTGTTGGTGGGCACTGGAAAATAAACATTATTATTATTATTATTATTATTATTATTATTATTATTATTATTATTATTTTCTTTTTCTTTTTTCTCTTCTTTTGCGCTTTTGTTAACATGCTGATTGTGAGTTTGAAGGGTTCCAGTCCCACAAGCCATTTAGGCTTTGACTGACCCGATTTTTCACTGTCATGTGGATGTTGCAAATAAATGATTATTATTATTATTATTATTATTATTATTATTATTATTATTATTATTATTATTATTATTATTATTATTAATAATAGAAGAAGAAGTGTCTTGAAACAGACGTTCTTTTCCATTGCTTCGCAATATTTCTACTAAATTCTGGTTTGCAGAAGGCTTGGCACCCCCACTTCCACAGGTATTACATCAAGGTGGGTTGCGGGTTAGGATCCAACGTGAAGAAGTCTTCAACTGCTGTGGATTCTAGCCAAATCATCGCTTTGACTTCGGCCTTCGGCTTCATCGCTCAAGATGGCTACGGTGCTGTACATTGGTCCTACTCCACATCATATCCATGTCATCGTTGCTTCAACTCGGCATCTAAAGCCTGGTTCAGACAGTTGCGTTTGACTGCGTTTGACTGCGTTGCGGCAGCGAGAAACCAGGACATCCCTGCTGCTTATATCGCGTGCCAAGATGATTCCTTGAATTGGAGTCCACGCTTCATACGAAGCACAGATGTGCCTGTGACTCGCTTTCGGTTTTCGCCGCAACGCAGTCAAACGCACTCAAACGCAAGGGTCTGAACCGGCCTTTAGCCTATGAGCGATCATCCTCACTCGCTGTGGGTTCACCGTTGTCGTCCTGTACAGACAGGGCAAGAAGGCTGTGCAGGGGGGCTATGTTGCGCTTTTTGGACTCCCAGGAGACTAGGGAGAGGGAAGTGACGTCAACAACGCAGCAAATGCAGATTGGATGTTGATTTTGTTTTCTTCTGTCAACATCCAATCTGAGTTTCTCTAGTCGTTGACGTCACTTCCCTCTTCCAAGTCTCCTGGGAGTCCAAAAAGCGCAACATAGCACCCCTGGTCTTACCCCGTCGGCGTCGCCGTGAATAGCTGTAATCAGACATGTACACGTTACCCAAAAAAAGTAACTAAATACCGTTACTCGTTACTCGCTCAAAAAGTAACTAAATACGTTACTCGTTACCGATTCTCAAAAGGAACGCGTGAGTTACCTCAAAAGTAACGAGTTACTTTCCACGTTACTTTGACGACCAAATACACAACTGTTTTTGTTTCATGGTTTATTGTTTTCTTTTTAGTAGTCATTGCCCTTCAGCAGCAGCTGCCTGTAGAAGTTTTCATCAGTTATGTTTCCCCGCTTCCTTGAAAATACATCTCCGGCGACGCTGAAGAGTCGTTCTACCGACGCGCTCGAAGGAACGGCAGTGTTGTGCTTCAGGAAGAGCTGGTGAATCTTCGAGAACTGCGCCTTCATTGAGGACAGCGGGTAATGGGTTATGTGTAGGGTTCCGTGTTTTCGGTATATACCGATAAATACCGATAATTAACCCCCGAGTCGTTTTTTTCTGAATCGGTAAAAACCAAAAAAACACCGAATTCAAGCTGCGGAAAAAATGGCAGCTTTGCTGAAAGAATCTTCTAGCCCGCTTGCTTTTCTCGTTGACCCGGAATACAGCCCCACTGAACTGTCCTTGGAGTCGTCCCTTTGTTTTGAAACCATGTTTATTGCCACGTTCCTGAGATCCGACGACCTACCATCGTTAAAAGAGGAACTCCTAGAATATCTATTGCATAAAGTTCCATCTGCAGAAGTTTGCATTGGCAGCTTTTGGAGAGCGCACATCAAGGAATGGCCAGTCTTGTCAAAAGCTCCTTTTGATTTTCTCGCCATCCCCGTTTCAAGCGCGAACGTGGAGGTGCGTTTTCTGAACTGCGTTTCCTCAGCCGCAAAAAAACAAACGTGCTCCGACGAGTGACAAGTGTCTGACAATGTACATGCCAGTTTTTTTGTTTTTTTTAATAAGTGTCAGTTTTGATATCATGCTTCCGATACGTTACGCTTTCTGTTATTTCCATATGTATGTGCATTGCGTGACGTGTTTGGTGTGTGTACAATAAACGTGTGTAATGTGAGGTGTGCCGTGGTTTTTCTAGTAATTATGCAGTCGCTTTGCCAACACAAGCCCCGATAATCACAGATTTCTTTCCAACATTAAAATTAAACAGCGAAAAACACCGATTCCAAGAGAAAAAATAAACAACGATAAATAACCCCCGAATCTGAAGAGAAATAGATACCGAAAACGCGGAACCCTAGTTATGTGCCTCCCCGTGTTTGCAACCTCCGGGTTTACATTCGGTCCGTACCCGTTTCTAGAAGGTTCAACCAACGAACCTGATTGTGCTCGCTGGGTGAAGGACATTCCCAGCTGTAGAGTTCAGTACAGCAACGTTTATTGCTGGACACGTCAGTCGAACCGTTCGACTGACGTGTTCAGCGATATACGTTGCTGTACTGTCATACTGGTTAGTTGTTTTTCGGGTTGCCCATCTGCCTTTGTCACAATAGACGCATACTCAGGTTAGAATAAAAACAAGGCCGTTTAAGCGGTGTTGTACACGTTACTCCTCACAAGTAACGAGATACCGTTACTCGTTACTTGGCCTTCAAAGTAACTAAATACCGTTACTCGTTCCTTTTCTAAAAAAGTAACTAAATACGTTACTCGTTACCGAAAATAGTAACTAGGTACAAGTAACTCGTTACTTGTAACGCGTTACGTACATGTATGGCTGTAATCAAGACATACAGGCTTGATGGTGGCAGAAACCACTCCACAGCATATCCATGTCATCGGTGCTTCAACTCGGCATCTTAGCCTGTGAGCGATCATCCTCACTCGCTGTGGGTTCAGCGTTGTCGTCCTGTTGCTTTTACATCTGCCGGCATCGCCGTGAAGAGCTGCAATCAAGACATACTGGCTTGATGGTGGCAGAAACCGCATAGGGGAGCAGCGACATCCCGCGCCCTGGATTTTGTGCTTCATAGACCGCTTCCTTGAACTGTTGTGCTTCAGTCAGCGGTTCAAATTTCCCACTCACCCTTGGCACACACTGTTTTGCGGCAGGTGAGCGTCTGTTACGTTTGTGTACTGTAATCTAAGTTGACCGCGAACTGCAGAGTGTGGCGCTCAATTTTTATATCTTATTTTGTGTCGTCTTTTAGTTAAAATGTCTCTTAGTTGCTGTGCCTGTCTTGATCCCCTTCCTACCGATGGGAGACTCATGAAATGCTCCGAGTGCCTCAGCCAGTGCCATCTTGGCCAACGATGCTCTCACATTGCGGAGAGTACATTTAAGACGATGGGCAAAGCAAAACGTAAAATCTGGGTATGTGGCCCATGCAGAAAATCTAAAACTCACTCGAGTTTCATTGATACCGAGTCAGAGTCGGTATCTCAGGATGATGACAACACGATATCGGTTCAATTTGCTGCCGTCAACAAGAAGCTTGATCTTCTGCATAATCTGAAAGACAGTGTTGACAGGCTTAGTGATCTACCATCAAACGTTGAAGTCCTATTATCAATGAGACCTACAGTTGAGGCCCTAAAAGAGACCGTAGGAGCTGTTCAGACTTCAATAACGTTCTTATCCCAACAATACGACACTATTCTTGCACGTGTCAGCTCCAATGAAAGTGAAGTTAAGTTACTGAGGTCGGAAGTTAGCTCTCTGCAGTCGACAGTATCTGAGCAAGCATAGGTGATACAGCGACTGCAGACCGACATAAATGAAAAAGAACAGGATAATCGCCAATCTAATATGGAAATTTCTGGAATTCCCTATGTCCCGAACGAGGATTTGGGTGTCATTTTGAAGGACCTCTCACTCAAACTAGACTTGCAGAGTTGTCACGCTAGCGAGATACTTGATGTCCGCCGCCTCCGGGCCAAGCCTGACTCAACCCCACCTATCTTAGTTCAATTCGCCTCTACTGATATGAGACAAAAATGGATGAGTGCCCGTAAAAAACTCCGCTCACTTTCTTATGTAGAATACCCGCAAAAAAGATATTTTAATGAAAACCTCACTAAGGCGAACAAAGAGCTTTTCTGGCAAGCGAGAACAAAGGGCAAAGAAAAGGGATATACCTTTGTGTGGGTTAAAAATGGTACAATATTCGCAAAAAAAAAGCTGAAGGTTCCATTCCCGTGCGTGTCTCTAAAGCTGGAGACCTCGAGAAAATTGTTTAATCGCTAACCTCCCTGCTGTTCCTATATGAACGATTCTCGACAATTTACTGATCTTTCTTCGCTAAGCAATTGTTTCCACTCGTAAATAGAGCAGTTACGATAGTACATGTAAATATTAGGAGCATTAAGAAATACTGGGATGAGTTCCAAGTTGTTATTCGTAACATTAAACACATCGTAGAGGTTTTTGTTCTAACTGAGATAAACATACATGATACATCCAAGGAACTATTTTCTTTGTGTGGATATCGGTCCTTTTTTAGTACACGTGACTCGTCTCGCGGAGGTGGCATAGTCATCTACGTTAATGAGAGGTGGTCTTGTGCTGAGTTGAAGTTCTCGTTCAATCACGCTGAGTACCTATCCATAAAAATGTGCAATAGCCAAATTTCAACATTGGTTCTGGCGTTTTATACACCTCCATCAAGCAATGTTAAAAAGTTTCTAGATGAGCTTGATGCAAACATCGCTAACATCGGCCAGAGTGAGGTCATTTGCCTTGTGGGCGATTTCAATATTGACATCCTAAAATCCACGAGATTGAACGTATGTGACTACCTTACGCTTCTTTCTAACCACGGTATTTCTCCTATTATTAACGTACCTACGAGAGAAGAGTTCACAAGCGGAAAACTTGTTTTTTCTTGCCTCGATCATATTAACATCAGGAGTTCAGGGGCGTCTGTGAAATCCGCAGTCATCTCACAAAAGCTAGCTGATCATTATTTTGTGGCATGCCAAATAGACTGTGGTATTGTATCGGGAGAAAACAAGAAGCCTTCAAACCAGATTGCTATTATCGACAGTCACGTTTTTGACAAGTTAATTGCCTCATATGATTGGGAACAGTTGTAACCATCACGAATTGTCAGACTGCCTACACGAAGTTAGTTGATGCATTTGCAGATTTTACGGAGAAGAGTATAAAAGTAATTAAGATAAAAAAACGAAGACCGCAACATCTCTGGTTGACAGCAGATATCATATCGGAAATTAAACTTAAAGATATCTTATGGGCGCGTTATCGCCGATCACCAAATGCTCAAGATATAAAATTACAATACGCAAGCCAGAGAAATCGAGTTACCGCTGTCATACGCTATGCAAAACGAAAACACTACCAACGTAAGTTCCTCGACGCACGTTTTAATATTGCAAAAACCTGGTCTCTTGTGAATGAAGTAAAAGGCGGCAATACGCGGAACTCTATCGATGAAGTTATTGAAAAAAAAACTTAAATTCCCATATTAGGGGTGTGCGAATATTCGACCTTTTCGAATAACGAATCGAATATTACCCTATTCGATTCGTTAATCGTATCGAATTATAATTCTTAAAAGTTTCGAATATTTCTCGAATAATTTCGGTTCTGTCCCCCTTGCTGTTTAATCTTTACGTGAACCAGATCAACATCAGGATGTACAGTTTATCAATATGCAGATGACACATTGTTGCTATTACTCATATCAGCCGGCGTAGTGCAATCAACATGCTACAAACAAATTCTACAAGAGTCATGAACTGGTTTGAAGCAAATCGAATATCTGTGAATGTGCAAAAAACAAAACTTGTCTGTTTCCGTAACCCACTCAAGCGGACATGCATAGACATACCTTTTATATTACATTCATCGTCTTGTGTATCTTGCAGTTGTACGCCTATACCATACGTAAATACAGTAAAATACTTGGGCATTTATTTCGATAGCGATTTAACATGGAATACACACTTGGATTATTTGGCTAAAAGACTACGAAATGCATCATGTTTATTATATCTCATCAAAACCTTCCTCCCAATCTCCGCCAGAAAAATGGTCGTTAATGCTCTCGCGTATGGAGCCTTGCGATACTGGATTACAGTCTTCGCCAACTGTTCAGCTCTTTGGAGAACAAAAATAGATGTCATTCTTAAGAGCATCGCCAAAAACGTTGCATATGATCCCAAACTAATACAGGATGGTGACATATTCGCATCTGTGGGCCTACCGCGTTTTCTGCCTCTTTTTCAACGATGTGTTATCCTAACGCATTATTGGAATAGCCCGTTTAAAACACCTCACTTTATTCAGCACTCTATAAGAAATAGTGAACGCTTTATAATTCCTCGAATATACACCAACTACGGAAAGAGTATACGTTCATTTTACGTGCCTGACATCTTCAACAACTTACCAGACGTTTTTAATCAACTCAATTCACTACGATCTTTAAAAAAGCACCTGAAAGAAATGTGCTAGAAACCATATATGCATTTGCTTTTGCGAATAACATTTCGGACTCTTTGGACCTTTCTTCAGTTGGTGCTGAATCCACATAGGCATTTGTTTGTGTCTTTATCTGTGTCTATGCTGTAAGTACAGTATATTTGTATATCCATGTATGTATCTGTAGATCTAAATTTGGGTATATATATATGCCTCGGTGCATCTTTGTGTGATATATGCCTGTATACACATATCCGTTTTTTTTTTCAAACATTTTTATTTATTTTTTTTTTACTTTTGAAAGTGTACATTGACTTATCTATGTGTTTAAATATTACTTTTTCATGAAGGATGGTATAGTGTAGTTATAGAAATCATCTCTGTGTTTCTTATTTTTGCCATTTGTGAATTATTTCAAATATCTATACTGACTGCCATTTGTGAACTATTTTGAACTTCTATACTGACTGCTATTAGCTATACAAAGAACGCCCGTCTACCACTCACATTGGCTAACATCATTGCTGGGTCGTGTCACACAAGCCAACCCTGGCTTCGACAGACCCGAATCTAATACCAGGTGGCTCAAGGAGACGGCAGGCTCTTTAAATCGACCGCAAAATTCGGTTTCTTAACCTATCGCTCTACGACTTTGTGCAGCGCTGCCCACAGATGGTGCATTTTTTTTGTAAAATTTGCAAAGAGCAAACTTACCTGAGGAAAAAGTAAAGAAAGAAAAAGGCTTAGCTCCTATGGAAACGCAGCGACGCCACCGGTCTTCAAAGAGCACGGCGCCGTTTCGCACGGGACACAAGAGATGGCGCAACGAACGCCGCCAACGAACGAGCATACGGCGTCGAGAGCCAGCGTCTTTAGCAGACAATCTTTTCGACTCAAAAGCAGCGCGCGTTCCGCAGGCGGCGACAGTCGCAGAAACAATTACAGGCGCGGTAACAACAAGCAACTGCAGTTCCTTGTCTGCTAAATACGCCGGCTCTCGGCGTCGTCTGCCCGTTCGTTTGCACTAAATATTTTTAGAAGTGGACCTTCTACATAAATAGCAGACATCAATTTTGGAATTGGTGAGCCAGTTTCATCTTAGTGTCATTCCCTTGTCAATTTCAGAGAAATGGGTAGCTGTGTTGTTGCCGGGAATGTTTGGTGGAAGCAGGCCGCTGTTGAGAAATGGGACGAGAGACACAGTGGGAATGTTTGGTTGAAGCAGGCCCCTGTTGGGAAACGGGACCGGAGACACAGCCCTTTTTCCAAACTGACACTTAGTCTCATCCATTTATCTGCTGTCTTGTTCGACACAAAACTCAAGTAACCATGTGTGGATTGCTTCTGCACCATGTGTACACCCAAGTTTTTGTGAGTCTTGCTCAGGTGTCACCTTGCTAGGAACACGGTTGGACCTACAGCCACCTTGGGAGCTACCGACCAGGCACAATAATGTTTATGACAGCTTCTTTGACCTTCCTCGTAGTTATGCACAGTGCAGATAGTGGTCACAGTTTTATGAAATTGCTGACATGGGCACAAAAACTGTCACTTTGGGCTACTGGAGCCAGCACAGTTCCCCATGATCACAGTGTAGCAAAGCTGCAACCATGGACCATCAGTGGCCATCAGCCTGAGACTACAGACGGCACTCGTGCATAATACATGTTAATGTTGCGACATAGGTGCAAACAGCGTATCATGGAGATGAGTCCAGACTTTTTTATACCTACCATTTGGTGGTGGTGGTGGTGTAGCTGCCACCTGTGCTGGGTCCTCACTAGCACCTTTGGTCGCAACAGATGAGTCCTGCAAAATCCAGTTAAACACAAGTTAACGCACAACAAATTGACAGCCTTTCCGGTTACGCGTTGATGTAATGCCCATTGCCTACACCTTAGAATTCAAGTATCGGAGTCCCTCATGCACAGGTCTAGAGAAATTAACTCGTGAGCTTGAGCGCTACGATCCGAGCTTTCGAAGAAACATTACGAGGCAGCACACTCGTGCCAAGTCAATAAGACCAAAAACAACACGGTGTCTGTTCACAACCAGTAGCAAGTTTTAGCAGACCGTTACCGTGTTCTGCGGTGGCCACGGTACGGCTGGTAAGGCTTTAAGCGCGCTGACAAGCCTGCTTCAAAGTTACAGCGCGAGCTCCCAGTAGCAATTTCGCTGCGCACGGCAACGCTACGCTAAAACCGCCTATTGTGATTCCCAGCACTTACCAACACTGCAGCCGAGATGCCGTGTGGCGACGGACGAAGCGCGTCCCCCTCTCGAAATCATGCGCCTTCTTCAGTCTTTGCGGGCCAGGATTCTGTCCTACTCCTCGAGTTCAGCGACGACACTTGGTTCAAGTCTCCCACCAGACTGCCGAGTGGCAATCGCGACGTGAAAACCTTTGAAAAAGCCCGACTCGACAGCAAAAATTCCAAAATTGAGTCAAGTTTCCGTACAGACACACGAGCACTTCACACGCAACATCCACCGACGGCCATGACGATTCATCGCGATCGCGATGCAGCTCACGCGTTGCGATCATCTAAATTGTGTCACTTATGTAAAAAGACATGATTCATGCGACCTAAACTTGAAACCGGTAATTGTATTTAGATTGTACCGAATTCTACATTTTCAGAAGTTAAAAATGTTGCTTTCACAAGACCCTCCGATGCGGCGTTGCGCTTTCCCCTCTAGGGACATTTTCTGGGTACAAATCCCGATGAAGTTACAACTCAATCGCCACTCTCCGTCGACGTCATCAACGCACCGCGATGAAGTTCCCTACCAGTTGAGTTCGCCGCCGATTGAGATTAGGCTCCTCCCACCGGCGACGTCACGATGAAGTTTCTTCATCGCTTTTTCCAGCATAGACAGACAGGTCGCAGTTCCTCAGTTGTTTGGAATGAAATTTCTAAGAGTCATTCCTTGGAGATCGAACGTGTGCAAAAAAAGTTTGTTTCTATCTTTAAACATCGCTACATAAAGGAGGATGTTCACTGTTTAACATATGAGTCTGCGTTCGAGCGTGTTGGTTTACTTAGCTTGCACCGGCGTCGGGAGAACGCGGACTTACTATTTTTGTTTAAAACGCTGCATGGACTCATCAATTCTCCGAGCCTGTTATCGGAACTCTGCCTTAGGGTCCCACGTGTGCCTACTCGTCTTCTGTCATCTTTTTATGTGTCTAGAACACTTAGTCCGGTAAACCCAATTGTGAGAATGGCACAGCGTTTGAATCATTACTCTGAAAGACTTGATATTTTCCACCCTTGCTACAGGACGTTTGTCCTTTTTATTAAAAACTTGCCCGTGCAGGATACGCATTGCTGAATGGCTCTGGTATGTCTGAATTTCGTCATCTCCATGCCGTGCTTTCTGGAGGTGCACTTGTTGTCCTACGGTCTTGTGTTCCGTGTCTACTATTACTGCCTCGTTTTTATTTTATTCTACTAATTACTCGTGCACTGCCTAGTATTATGCTCAAAAATGTATCTTCTTTTATGTGGAAATGTGTATTATGTATTTTTTTTTATCCACCAGTGTACAAGCACCAAGACCTCAGGGTTGTTCCTGGGCACTGTATAATAAATATTGATTGATTGATTGATTATTATTATTATTATTATTATTATTATTATTATTATTATTATTATTATTATTATTATTATTATTATACCGCTATCGTGTGGTAAGCACTATATAGCACAGACTGGTAAACGCGTCAACGATAGACTAAGGGAGCATGCATTATCTGTGAGATCGTCCCCTGTCGGTCATTTGGCAATTCATTGCGACAGGCGTGGGTGCGCCCCTAAGTTTGAAGAGAAAAGAATAATGATGCGACACCACAACAAAAGGACGAGTAAGATAACGGAGGCATTTTACATATCACAATGTAGGGAAGGCACCAGACACCACTGTGTAGTTGAAAAACTTGTCTTTATTCTCCTTTGGCCCGAAGCCCATACATTTCACTGTCATCTTAACCGCGAATGGAGGTCTTTGACGTCATTTTTGTTGCGTGTGCTCGCGCACACCGGCGGCTACTGGCTCGTAGAAAGAACGTGCGCCACTTATTATGGACACTAACTTCCTTTGTTCAGTATCCCTTTAAAGGGGCTATGCAACAATTTTTTTACTTTGCGCAAATACCGCTTAGAACGGATCCCTGACGTTAATGACCTATGAAACACGCCTTCGTTTTTCACCCGACGCATTAGAAGTCCCAGAAAAAAATTAAAAAACAACGAGCAGCGTTCACGCCCTCAACTCGCAGCCAGAACAAGCGGCCACGTGATCTGGAGCCGATTATATGCCGCCAATGTTGATCATAGCCACGCGCTGGGGTTGGCAAAGCACAGGACACGCGCTGAGTTCCAGACATTGTTATGGCTCGGCTATTGTCGTCGTTGCAGCGATTGGACACGGGCCACTACTCGAATGCTTCTCGAGCGCTATCAATTATCACGAGCCTAAATCGAGTGCCCACGCATGCAATGCTCGGGTCCAATCTATGAACCGCATTCAAATATCGTCATACGGGTGTACTGCGATCCCCGCGTTACGTCATCGAATTTTGCAAGGGAGAGATTGAATGAAAATGATCGCTTTTGTCCTTGAAATTACACCGCAACAAAGGAGTTTCTTGGCCAGTGGCATTGCATGCGAGTATCCTTGAGTCCCACTAGTGCCAGTAAGCTCGTGTAAAGTGAAAAACATTCCAATTGAATATCGTTGCACAGCTCCTTTAATTCCCACCCCTGCCCGTGTCGATCTGGATGAGAATCGCACCGGCGTGCGGTCGTTGATCACTACTGCGTGGTGCACGTTAAAGACCCCAGGCTAGCGGTCGTACTGCACTGGCTAAATTGCTTTTCTACAGTGGGTCGCCATGTTTTGGCATGTTCTCCTCCTGTATAAACAACTAACGACCAATTTGTTTGTCAAAATACGGTGCGGAGGGAGAAGGACGAGAAAGAAATTACACAGTTGTTATTCTGCGCCGTTCATGTACATTGCTTTTCTTCTATCATCTGTTTTAGTTTAAATTTTATCAAGTGCGTTGTTCTTGCATCTACGCAGCGCAGCACACCACCAGAATAATTGTAAAAGCCTGTAGGTAATGATAAATTACGTTCCTGGTTGCAGATTGCCGTAAAGACAGATTTGTTTCTAGGATACACTTTGTAGAATTTGTTTGTAGGATTCACGACGGGGACGGCGGTCCATTCACGGCTCCGTCGCCTCAAGCCCGGTTCGCCACGCAGTTCATCGCACAGCCACCTTACCACGTCTTTCGAGAGGCGATAGGGTTGTTGAAAATCAACGTCGTCAATGTCAAACACATTGGCGTGGCTTAAATACCTACGCCGACGGCGAAACACGAACAAAAACGCTGCCATTTTAGACGCTTCTCTCATCTCGCGCCCAACTCGCTCAAACTCGCCTAGGTCGGAGCCGGAAAGCTTTTCCTAGGAAGTGTTAGCATAGGATCAGAAGTGTCTCATCCAGCTCCACTAAAGCGATTTTTTTCGGTCCTACTTCGGCGCCACTTCTAGCGCCACAGTTCACACGGACCATCGGAAGTTTCAAGGACCTCGCTAACCGCACTTTGCCGAAAACCGGGTAAGCGACCTTCGGCAAATACGGCTTCCAGCGATGACGGAAGACCGCTCCTGCGGCCACCGGTACTGGGCCCAACAGCCGAATGTGAAACACTATTCACGCAGCCGAATCCCGGCGACAGCGTGATTTCGTGACTGCAGTTGCGATGGAACAATCGCAACTGCAGTCAAATGCGGTTCATCGGTCAACCAAGCGGGTACCTCGAACATGGAGACAGACGCCATAACACCGCTGAGCCTAACCAGCGACTGTGAAGCCCGAAGATTACGCGAATCTTCAGTAGCAAAAAAGCGTAAAGGGGAAGACTTGACGCAGGCAGACATATTTCTCGACGCAAAATGAGAAATAATGGACGACAACGGTTGCACCGACGACGACGACTGCAACAATGGTGAGTGGCAAGTTGCGAACTACCACAAAAAGAAAGCTCAGCGCAAAAACAGGCCCAATCGACCCCAGCAGCAACAAGACGGACCGAGGTACACGGTCATCGTCAAGCCCACCACGGCCATGAAAATCACCAACGTGGACTCATGGCTTCTGTGGAGCACTTTCCGGAAGCTCTTAAAGTCGCCATGCGAAACCGACCAGTTAGGTCACACCGTCAATAACAGAAATAACTTCATTGCAATTACCGTGCAGACGGAACACCACGCAGAAGACCTTATGGCACTCAAAGAGCTGCCCACGGAGGACCCTAACAAGACGATCCAGGTCACAGTATACAGGTCAACAACCGGCAGTCAGCCACGAGGGATTATACACGGTGTTAGAGGCGGTGTTTAAGCCGCACGTCCGGAGGCATCCTGGCCTTTGACGACGTCCATTCCCCGAAGTGAAGAACCCAGGGGTTCAGTGGAGGTGGGAGAATTGGTAACGTAACGAACGGTTTAATTACATGGTTGCGATACAGTCGTCCAAATCCGAGAGAAACACGGAGCAGCCTCACGCTCCGCCTTATATAGGGTCCGTTTTCTCCCTCACTCTCCGCCAGGGCAGCAGGTGCGACGTAGCAAACCGCCGCCAAGTGCGTTGCAGCAAAGTCCGCCGCGTCGTAGCCAGAAGTGCCTCGTAGCCATGGTTCTCCGCAGTTAGGCCATGCCTCTCTCCCCTTCCGGAGCGCACGAACCCACACGCACACACACACGTCCCGTTGACGTCACGGACGCGTTGAGACTCGTTTTGGGCAGGCTCCAACAGGTGGGCGACAGTCCCGGACAGATCGTGACTCGTTTCCGCAGCGTTGAAACTCGGAAGAAGTCGCCGAAGGTTCCATTCTTAACAGTCCCTCCGGGGCCAGGGAAACCTCGAATGGCCGGTGGTACAATCGCTGGCCTGAAGAGGTGGGTTTGGAGTAGGCCTTGAGAAGACGCTGCAAGCACTAAACAAACTCCCAATCCTCTTACAACGAAGGCATCAGCGGAAACGTCCCCCACAACACCACGCCACACCGCAGTCAAACGCTCGGAATTCGCCAGAGACCCGCCAGACTGGATTACGGATTACCATAATTTGCCAAAACAATGCAATTTAAAACCTTAGGACAATTTCGGGTATCGAGACCCGCTGTCGCCAAAACAATACTCATTTTTCCAAAGAGGTCACTATGAACAAAATACAAAAGACAAAACTTCTTCGCAATTTGTGAGGTCATTTTGGGGTTTTAACGAAGTGCCCCCACTTTGATCCTCATTCCCGTGGATGACGAAGACCAATCTGCTCAACCCATCGGCATTGCCGTTAAATTTGCCTTTCTTTTTTCTTACGCTGAAGTCATAGTGATCGATTTTCACGTGATTTCTAGACGTGAAAATGCGGTCCTTATAGCGCCGATAAAACAATCCGCCTTTTTCATGCCCCGTCACATTGGTCCTAGCAATCTCCTGAGCTGTACCGCGAAACCCTGACACACTAGGGTCGTTCTTCTGCTTGACTGTCAAAGACCCTCTGTCTACTCGTAGCAGAGGACCAAAGTTACGTGACGCCGGAGCTACGAGAGATCCTTCACTGATCCCGTCTTCCTCCGCCTTTTTCGCCGGCGCGTTGGGACGGCGTACGCTTTCTAGTGCTACGAGGTCAGGCTGTTCTACAACCTGGTCCCTCTCATCCCGGTTTTCTGCCTCCAACTCTAGGAGTGCTTGCTCCCCGTCAGCTGCCTCTGGCTCTGGATCACTCGTCAACAAAGGGGCGACCTGACGCGATTTGGACCTCGAACACGACTGAACTAGCCCTTCTCCCAGTTGTTGACCCCTTTCGCGCAGCAGGAAATCTGACCGGTATAGAAAACAAATAAGGATACTCCAACGGGACTGTTTGCGAGACAGCCGCCTCGGTTACTAGCTCTCCGAACGGGCCAGTTATCTTTACTGCCGCCATAGGCAGGCAGACACTGTGCTTTTCGAGCAGCTGCTTGATCCAAACTACCTTTCCAGTAAAATCGGATGGCGTTACATACGATGGATGAACAACGTCCATCGTCGCTGCACTGTCCCGAAGCACCCTGCACGGCTTTCCGTTTACATGGAGCTCGTAAAGATAGGGACGAAGAAGCTTCAGGTCCCTGTCACTACCGTTCACGTACGAGAACACAACCCGCGGTTTCTTACATCTGGCCGCTGTGTGTCCCGGCTCCTGACAGTTGTAGCACAGGAACGGCTTCCTTGCCTCTAACTGCCCTGTTGGGCTTTTCCGCGCCTCGTCTCCGTTCGAGTGTTCTGCGCACTTTTCTGGGACCTTTTGTCCTGCTTCGGGCTTCTCGGGCCCGTTTTCTCGCGAGCCGTTTCCCTGTCGGAAGGTCTTGCGCTGATCGCTCCGGCCGGGTTCGCTTTCCTCTCCGCTCAGCTTTCTACGCGTTGCGTACTCTTCGGCTAACTCAGCGGCCCTTTCGACAGAGTCGACTCCCACCCTATCCTGCACCCAGAGCTTGACTGACTGCGGAATGCTACGAAAGAACTGTTCGAGGCACACACACTCGACTACCTTGTCTCGGCTTTCGTACACTTCCTCGCTCTTCAACCATTCTATCAAATTGGTTTTAAGCCCGTACGCGAATTCCGAGTAGCCCTCGTTGCTCTTTTTGGATGCGTTTCTAAACCTTTGACGGAACGCCTCGGCAGAAAGGCGGTACCGCTTCAAAAGGCTGGACTTCACCTTGTCGTAGTCGTCCGCGTCTCCAGCACTAAGGCGTGCGACAACCTCTGCAGCCTCACAGGGCAACAAAGTCAAAAGCCGTTGCGGCCACGTTTCTGGGGCGAAGCTCAACTTCTCACATGTCCTCTCAAAGTTAACTAAGAACAGGCCCACGTCTTCCCCAACTTTAAACGGTTGCAGGAGCTTCTTCATTTGATACGACTCGGTCTCACTTGCTCGTACCGGAGCCCCAACTCTACTGTTCTGCGTGTTTAATCGCTGTTGTTCAATTTCGAGCTCTAGGCTTTTCAGCGCTCGCTCCTCTGTCGCAGCAGTCTGCGCTCGTTCCTCTCTCGCTGCAGTCTGCGCTCGTTCCTCTCTCGCTGCAGCCTGCTCTCGTTCTGGTTCCTCTCTCGCTGCAGCTTCGCTCTTAGCGTTCTAAAGCAGTTCCCACGCAATTTTAATTTCCTCTGCTTCCGCGCTCTCTGAAATCGCTTTACTGATCTCAGATTTCTTCATCTTTTGCTCCACCTCCATACCTAATTCTTCACATAAACAGAGTAAATCTGTTCTCAGTAACCTCATTAGATCCATGATCGCTGCTCTTTAGCTTTGGCTTTGTTCTAAAATTTGTCGCGAGGTTGTACCAAAACCTAGCGCACGAGTCAAAACCTAAGGATTCCCAGCAGTTCAAAATTAATTACCCATAATCTGAAGCCTGGCGAATCTCAAAGCAAAGTCCAAACGCTCACCCACAGATGTAGCACGATGTCGCATGGTCCGATCCCAACCGCTGCCAACCAGTTGTTAGAGGCGGTGTTTAAGCCGCACGTCCGGAGGCATCCTGGCCTTTGACGACGTATATTCCCCGAAGTGAAGAACCCAGGGGTTCAGTGGAGGTGGCAGGAATTGGTAACGTAACGAACGGTTTAATTACATGGTTGCGATACAGTTGTCCAAATCCGAGAGAACACGGAGCAGCCTCACGCTCCGCCTTATATAGGGTCCGTTTTCTCCCTCACTCCCCGCCAGGGCAGCAGGTGCGACGTAGCAAACCGCCGCCAAGTGCGTTGCAGCAAAGTCCGCCGCGTCGTAGCCAGAAGTGCGTCGTAGCCATGGTTCTCCGCAGTTAGGCCATGCCTCTCTCCCCTTCCGGAGCGCACGAACCCACACGCACACACACACGTCCCGTTGACGTCACGGACACGTTGAGACTCGTTTTGGGCAGGCTCCGACAGGTGGGCGACAGTCCCGGACAGATCGTGACTCGTTTCCGCAGCGTTGAAACTCGGAAGAAGGTCGCCGAAGGTTCCATTCTTAACAACGGCGTTTCACCTGGCGACGCAGCACGAGCCATTGTTGACAATGCCATAGCGGACTACCATGACATTATTCATTCACGACCCCTAGGCAAGAATGGGACGTATTTAATCACATTTGAAGGAAGGGGTATCCCGAGGAGCATCCGACTATTTGGAAGATACCATACCGTGTTTCCCTACAAACCAACTGCGGTCATCTGCCTACAGTACCACGAACTAGGTCACATGACCATGGTATGCACAGGCAAGCAACGGTGCAAGACGTGCGGCGAGATCCACCCGACCAACCAGCCATGTCAGGGCAAGTACTGCCCGAACTGCAGAAAGACAGGTCACACGGTATTCGAAGCAGAAGCGTGTCAGGCCCGGAACCGGGCGGACGACAAACTCCAGAAACGGGCGGCGGCCGGTCGACATAACTATAACAGAAGAGTGGTTACCGCTGCGAAGGGCAGGACCTCTGCCCGGGCGACATTCAAACCAAACGACTTCCCCTCCCTCCCAACCCAGCGGCTGCACTACCAACCAAAGCGCGATACAGAAACGTCGTACAGCCAAGTCCTAGCTCCGAAAGCTATGAACACGGACGTGTCCCATATAGGGGCCGCCCACCGACATTAGCAGCAGAATGGCCGTGGAACTTGCTCAACTTAAGGAAAGTAGCCGCAAAATACTGGAGAAAATTCAACAACTGGAAGTAAAGTACGAGAAACAGCTCCGACAAGAACAAGAAGAGACCCGCAAAGCCCAAGCCAAGACGAAGGCCGATTCCGACCAGAAACGTAGGCAAGAAGCGGAACACAAAATTCGAGTAGAACAGCAGAAAGCTGATGAAGCACGTCGACGTGCCCAGCGCTGCGCCGTCACCTACGAACAAGTCATTGAACGGAAAAGGAAGGAAGCCGAAGCAGCAACCGCTAAGGCCACATCAGCACACGGCGCGCGCGCAAGTGCCCCAACACAACAGGATCGGAAACAGCCCTTCCCGCCAAATGCACCTCTATCACAGGACAGCACACCGGTATCGGGATGCCTTCCAGGCACGCCCCTCAGCGGCGAACATCTCCTACAACTCGTGGAGAGTAGACTTCAAGAATATCAACAACAGCTCCAGTAACAGCTACAGCAACAGCGACAAGTCATGATGCAGCAGATGCAGCAACAACAGCAGCTGATGTTCACCCAGCCTGGGCAAGGACCGGCAGCACCGGCCCAGTAACCCAGACATGGACCAACACCATAGACGAAATAAAAACGAGAAGACGTTTACAGCTCTCCAGTGGAACTGCCGGGGACTGCGGGGCAAGAAGTCTGAACTTAAATTACGACTCAATGAGCGGAAGACGCCCGTGGATGTCATCCTGCT
The DNA here is from genome assembly GCA_013358835.2 of Ixodes persulcatus. NCBI lineage: Eukaryota > Metazoa > Arthropoda > Arachnida > Ixodida > Ixodidae > Ixodes > Ixodes persulcatus. The sequence goes on along the minus strand of JABSTQ010010914.1, from coordinate 186,146 downwards.
CCAGGAAACGCACGAGGCAGAGATAAAGCTGACCGGGTATGTCAAGTACGACAAACCGAGCATCACGCTGACCGTTAAAGGCAAAACGAAAGTGCAACCGCAATCCGCAATCTTGGTTCGCAAGGACCTCTTGCCCCAACAGCAAGTGGACACAGGAGAGTGGTGTACCGACTCACAAGAAGTGGTGGCCGTTCTGGTGCATGGAGAGCGAATGCGACGGCCCGATCCTGGTAGTGTCAGTGTACTACCGACCTAGGACATCAATGGCAAGGAAAACGAGATCAGAAATCGACCATGGCTGGATAGAGAAGCTAGTACAAGAGTACGGCAAGAAAAGGAAGCACATGATTCTGATCGGAGGGGACTTTAATGCCGAACATGAAGAATGGGGCTACGCCAAATCATCGATCAGGGGTACTGAGCTGCTCCGCAGAGCCACCGGAACAGGGCTGGTCCTAATCAACGAACAGGGTGCTAAGACACGGACCACGCCCAATATCAAACAGCAAGACACAATGCCCGACCTGACTTGGACCGACTCGCGTACTGCGAGAAAGACCGAATGGAAAGTTTTCAAAGACACGTGGGGCAGCGACCACCACCCCATAGAGACGTCGATTCTTGGCAAAACAAAGCGACGCAAGAAAAAGAAAACGCTGAAGACCACAGTATGGGACGACTTCCGTGCCGCTCTAGAAGAGTCTACGGGTACAACCTTCGACGACCTGACAAAACTAATGAGGGAAGCGGCCAAGACTGCCACGGTCGAGACCCTAGTCGAAATAGGAGCGCCGATCCCGGACACCAGACTACTGTCCCTCTGGCGCAAATGAACAAATTACTTGCGACGGTACCGTCGCACTCGAAAAAAACGGGACATCCGAAAAGCAAACAGGCACGCAAAGGAGGCGCAACGACACGCCAACAACCTGTGCAGGGACAACTGGACCAGGTTGTGCGAAGGATTCAACGAACGAACTTCACTGAGACCCATGTGGGCTGTATGCAATACGATGCTGGGAGAGAGCGAGGGGGGAAACACGGCACCGAACCTGGCTTTAGCGGAAAATAAGGAAGTTAAGCAAATATTAGATGAGATCGGGGACGTCTTTTTCCCACAACCCGCTACCAGCCCAAACCCAGTAATCTACAACCATGAAGAATCGAAAAACGAGGAGTATGAAGCGGATTTCACACTGTGGGAAATGGAGGCAGCGATCGAAAAGGGCAACGAGCGAAGCGCGGCGGGGCCAGACGGGATCACTAATTCCATGCTCCAGAACGTCCCGGAGGCGATCAAGAGAGATCTGCTGAAATTAATTAATGACCACTGGCGCGAGGGCACCATCCCAGATAGCTGGAAACTGTCCTGGGTGTGCCCCATCCCGAAACCAGGGAAGAAGCCCGACTGCGCGAGCAACATGCGCCCCATCTCGCTCACTTCTGTCCTGTGCAAACTGATGGACCGCGTGGTGCTTGCACGGATCGACTGGATAATCGAGCAGAAGAGAGAGCTGTTGCACCCTGCTCAGACAGGATTCCGCAAAAATCTAGGCACACAGGACAGTCTAGTACTGATTCGAGAGTACTTAATGAACCGGCCGACGCAATGCCACCGCCAACTCCTGGTAGCAGTGGACATCAAGAAAGCCTTCGACACCCTGCCTCACACCACAGTCATCGACACGACTCGCAAGCTAGGGGTGCGGGGCGGGCCACTGAAATTCATCAAGACTTTTCTAAGCGGACGCAAATACCTGGTGAAAACTGGCAAGCACCGGGGTAGTACAGAGAAATCCAACGAGATCGGCGTGCCGCAAGGGTCAGTGTTGTCGCCGATGCTATTCAACCTGGCGATGGCGCCTCTCTTATAGAGACTCGCCGCCGTTCCGGACCTAGCATTCACGGTCTACGCGGACGACATTACTGTGTGGACGATGGGAAGTGACAGCGCGCCTCTTCCTGAGACGACGATCCAACGGGCCCTCGACGTGGTGAGCGATTTCTTGACAGAGAGCGGCCTTCGTCCATCGCCCGAGAAGACCAGATATATGGCCTTTGGGAAAGAGTGGGACAAGGTCGACGCTGACCTGCGCTTTAACGGGCAGCAGATCGAAAAGGCGACAGAGCATTCCATCCTAGGAGTGAACATTCACTCGGGCGGCGACCCAGCTATCTGGATTGAGCGAATGCGAACAACCTGGAAGAAAGGGCTCTCGATCGTGCGACGAGTAGCGACACGAGTCGGGGGTCTCGGAGAAAGGTTAGCGAGGGCCGTAGTACAAGCCGCCCTGGTATCCAAAATATCCTACGGCCTTCGTTTCTACAAACTCAACGCCACTCAACGGGCCAAACTGGAAACACTAATGAATGACCCGCGAAGCTGCATCTCGGGCCTGCCGAAATGTACGCGCCTGGAATTACTACACGAAGCCGTCCCTACGCTCTCCTTGGAAGAGATCGAACGGCATCAGGAGTGGATGTATGCTGCCAAACTAACACATACCCGTCAGGGCAGGGCCATAGCAGAACTCATGCCCTCATGGAGTTCTCTGTGTGCAACGACAACTCCACCACCGATACCGGATCCCATCCCACCGTGGCAGAAGACAACGGTCACCCCAGCCTGGCCGATCCCGAGAAGGATGAACTCGGCGACAAACACCGGCAGAAGGCGCAAATTTGCTCGACGGCACGAGCAGAAGAACTGAGGTGACGACGAACTTTATGCGTACGTTGACGCAGCATTCAAAGACGGAGTGGCGGCCACGGCGGCGTGGCATTATGAGATGACAAGGAAAAGCACAGAGCTGCAGCGATCGGATCTGCGCAGGAAGCGGAAGTCAGAGCCGTACTTGAAGCCATCAAAGACGCGGCCGCGACATCGAGCGCCAAATTCCGCACACTGCGCGTCTTCACGGACTCCCAGGCCACCGTGAGAGCGCTCAGGACGCAAGTCATGGCACACGGAGCAGTCGGAGAAATATTCCGGTTGGCGCAAAACCTGGAGCGACGCGACCTAAACCCCCTCACCATCAGGGTGGGGTGGATTCCCGGTCACGCGGGCATCGCCGGCAACGAGAGGGCGCACCGGGCGGCAATCGGAGAGCTTAATCGCATCGACCTTCGACGCCAGGACCCGGGGCCAGCCCCCTCTGTGGAACCGCCACCGCCCGCCTTCAAGTTGTACGACCCCGAGGGAACCATCCTCAACATCAAATTAGCATACAAGAAAATTGAGCAGACCAAACTCAACGCCAGAGGCGAGCCCCCCGAAGCGAGCATTCCTTCGGGAACCTTCCGACGGCACGAGACAGTCACTCTCCGAAGGCTAAGGGCCCAAGCCGGCATCACGCCGGCCCGCACCCAGCGAGGGGGGCGCTGAGCGCGCGCGGTGGGATCGGACGTGCGGCTCGTCGATTCCGGTAATTTCGACCAAGAACCGCAGAAATTTCGATATCACCATTCTGAAAGTGTTGCGACCTTCTTCCTAACACCAAGAGGAACCTGTGGATACCAACCCGACGCAGGTGGGCTGAAATTCGACCATTTTTCGCCCAATTTGTCCCTCGCCCCGCCGCGGATAGTTAACCCTTGTAGGGTTAGCTTCCACACCGGCGGTGCGGGGCCTTCCCCGAAGGCTCCGTACGATGGCGGCCGCTACTCAGCGCGGCTACGACCAAGTCGCCATGGCCTGGACGCAAGTTGATGTGCAACAGGCTGCTACCACTGAAAATGGCCCCTCAAATCTCGAAGATGAAGGCCTTTTCCAGCTCGTGAGTCTACGACGGAAAGCTAGCCAGCGCAAGATGGTGACAAAGGGCGGCGCCCCAGCTGTGCCGCTGCCGTCAAAGCTGGCTGCCGTGAACCCCGGCGGCATCGTCTCCAACGGCAGTGCTTGTGCTGCACAGACGAGGAGCAAGAGGACTACGTGGCGCCCACGCGACACTCCCAAGATGAGAGCAGAGGATATCATTGTGGTGCTGAAGCCTCGTGAAACTCTGCACCTGAAGACGGTATTCCAGGCTGGAGATCTGGGCGCGGCCATCGCCCAATACGTTGGCGGCGAAGCTGGCGCTACCCTCAACGTTTGGCCAGTATGGACGCAGAACTTGATTGTCTGCGGGACGCAACATGAGGAGGCAGCAAACAAACTGGTTCGTGATTTCAACCTCAACGTGGGATCTGGTTCCGTTCCTCTTCGGGGCCATGTCAAACTCAACGGAGAAGTGTGCCGAGGTGTCATCACCGTGCGGACGGACGAGACAACGGCATCACTTAAAGGCAAGGTGGTGTGGCGCGAAGGCGAGTTGGCCTTTGTGCGAAAGCTTGGAACATCTAACGTGGCGGTGCTTACTTTCGTGGGCCGGAGAGTGCCCCGCTACGTCCACTAAAACTGTGAATGCACAGTTGTTAGGGAATATAAGAAGACTGTCCCAGCCTGCTACCGCTGTGGAACCATCGGTCACCGGATAGACAATTGTCCGCATCCGGATGTTGCAAGGTGTGGCTATTGTGGCCAGAGAGTAGGCGCCTACGAGCAGGGCCTAACGGAACACGAGTGTACCCCTTCGTGCATGGTCTGTGGGGAGGCCCATCTCACCGGCTCCAAGGACTGCAAGGGAAAATTCCGCCGGCTTCACCGCCCAGGAACCCAGCAACACGGGGCCCCCAACAACAAGACAAGCAAGCCCTCCGGCAACGGAGGCGCCTCATCGGGCAAGTTCAGACAAGCCACCGGGCCTGCTACCGGAAACAAGACGTCATATTCTGAGAAGAATAAGAACAGGAAGGCATCTACGAGGAGCGCCAAGTCCGGGGCCAGGACAAAGGCGCCGCCTGACAACGCGGGAATTTCCCACCCCTGGAAAGCGCCCACACAAAGGTGAGCGGTTGGGTTGGGGCTGTCCCCGGGCCTCTCTCCCCCTCCCCCTCCCCTACCGAAATCGCCCTACACAAACAAAATGCTGAGCTCCGGCGCCAAACCGAAATTCTAGCTAACAAAATTTAAGCGCTAGAGGCAAAATTGGCTAGGCTCACGGAGCCCCAGGCACAGAATGGGCCTTCGGAGCCCATGCAGCAAGCTGAGCCGGCGGACCACGATGACAGGGCCTCGGTCGCGTCAGGATCGTCTAGCGTCTCGCAGTGTTCGGGCCGCACATCAGTCGGGCGCATGCCCCTTATGAAGCACCGTTTGGAAAATTTGGAACGCACAATCGCGGACATGCCAGACAAAATTTTCGAAGGCGTCAGGGCTTCCTTCAGGGAACTCTGCAACAGGAACTCCCGCACATGTTGCAGAGAATAACCCCAGCTGTGACAGACTCAGTCCTGTCCACAGTACAGAAACGATCCAGCGTCCAATATGAGAGTAGCCGCTCTCGCTCGCGTTCCCCGCCACCGGATTCGCGTAGGCGAAGGGGGGTTCCTTGTCAGACCACAGGCTCCCTGGAACACAGCCCGGCTGCCCCCTGCCCGGAGATGATGGTGCCTCTGCCTGAGGCACCATCGCCTTCGGGTGTTGGGCGTGCCCCCCACAATTAAAAACACATTCACTATGGTTAGCCGACCCCAGCGGAAAGCCCGTAACAAAGTCATAGTGGAGAAATTCGAGATCATACAGTGGAACTGCAGGGGTTTTCGGAGCTGGAAGAAACGGTCGCACCTCCAGCTCTACCTGCAGACCCTCGGTACCGCGCCGCGGTCCTGGCTCTTCAAGAACCCGGCGCAGAAGCTAAATTAACTGGGTATAGCTCGTTTCAGGGGGGTCCCACAACGTGCCTCCTGGTGAACACAGCATATACCGCAGTCCCGGTCGATCTAGACTTGGCGACTGACCAGGAATACAGTATGGTCAAGGTCCTGCCACTTAAGCGACGTGACCCGTCGATACATATTCTTAACGTTTACTGCCCCCCGCATAAGCCGCGCGTAACTTTCAACGAAATGTTTTACCATGCGATTAAATCGGCTGACAGGGAACCTCTAGTGATTGTTGGGGACTTCAATGCTCCCAGCCTGCATTGGGGCTACCACTTTGAGAAGGCCAGAGGCCGCAAGCTGGCGGAGCTAATTTCCACACTTCGTCTTACGCTGCTTACGGATCCGACATCTCCCACACGCATAGGCAATTCGGTAACCCGTGACACATGCCCTGACCTGTCTCTTGTTAAGTACATCACAGAAGCCGCCTGGGAGAACCTGGGGGACTCTCTCGGTAGCGATCACTGCCTTCTCCGGATCACTCTTCTGGCGAAGGCGGCACGCAAAAAGTGGGGCCAGGCCAAATTAACTGATTGGCCCCAGTTCAGAACGCAGGAGATACCTCCAGTGCTCCTTTCCGGCGGCTATGCGGAGTGGGCAAAGCAATTGGACACAATACAGCAAAAACACGTTACGACACTTCAGACTACAGAAGCGATCCCCGCCGTGGACAATCACCTCCTGCGCCTGTGGGAGGCGCGCCGGAGTCTTACCAAAAGGTGGAAAAAGCAAAAGCTAAATCGCAAGCTTAAAGCTCGCATTAACGAACTCACGGAGGAGGCTGCAGCGTATGCTGCCCAGCTCATCGACTCAAATTGGATAGAAAAGTGTAATTTGGCAGCGCGTCAGATGAGCTCGAGAGGGATGTGGCGCCTCTTTCGCAGTCTCATTGACCCCACTCAGACGAGATGGGAGACGCAACGACAGCTCCGGCGGGCTTTGCACGGGTACCAAGGCACGACAGCTCAACTCGCAGACACCCTGTGTGACAGGTATCTCTGTCGCATAGAAGACCCGATGGTGCCCGAATACGAGTACGCGGGCAGGCCTAATTCAGACATTGATGCCCCTTTCACGTTGCATGACCTTAGGGCGGCTTTAGCTCAGATGCGCAGAGGTACGGCTCCAGGACGCGATCGCATAACAGTCAAACTGTTGACGAATCTTCCGGACTCGGCATGCCTCCACTTGCTAGAGTACATAAATCAGATCTGGGACGGGCGTCCACTCCCTCCCGAATGGAAGACCTCCTTGGTCACCTTCATTCCCAAGCCAGGCAAGAAGGTGAATGCCGACAACCTGAGGCCCATCTCACTGACCTCGTGTGCTGGAAAACTTATGGAGACGATGGTCCGGGATCGCCTATCCCCATACATGGAGGCTAAGGGCCTCTTTGCAGACACTATGTTTGGTTTCCGCCCGCATATGTCGGCACAGGACGTCCTCCTCCAATTACACCGTGACATAATACGTCCCACTGCCATGCTCCACAACGACAAGGCCATCCTTGCCCTCGATCTTAGGGGGGCCTTTGACAACATTCGTCATGACAGCATCCTAGCAAACCTGAGCACCACGGATTGTGGGCACAAGGCCTTCGCCTACGTAAGAGACTTCCTCTCAAAGCGTCAGGCCCTCCTCAGGATCGAGGACGATGAATACGGCCCATACACCATGGGTACACGGGGCACTCCTCAAGGAGCGGTCTTGTCGCCGCTCCTTTTTAACATTGCCATGATGCAGCTTCCACACCTATTGGCCCGGGTGGAAGGCATCCAACACTCACTTTACGCGGATGATACAACAATCTGGACTACCGAAGGGAACCTTGGGGAAATAGAGGAGCGCCTTCAGCGGGCCGCCTCTATCGTCGTTAGCTATGCTATCGGCTGTGGTCTTCAATGCGCTCCTGCGAAATCCGAACTTTTGCACGTCAGAGCCAATCCCAAAGACAACACGAGTCTGCATATCTCCCTGACAGGAGGTCCTATCAGAGAGGTCGAGGAGATCCGGATCCTGGGCCTGTTTATCCATAACCGACTCAGTCCGGACTCCACTATTGCCAAACTCAAACGTGTAGGCGAACAGGTCGGACGTATGATCCACCGCGTCTCCAACAAACGCGGCGGGTTGCGGGGCAGGGACGCGCTTCGGCTCGTCCATGCCTTCGTAACCAGCAGGATCCTCTACTCCGTACCGTACCTTCGCACTACGAAGCAACACGACGAGCGCATCGGCGCCATTATTAGAAAGGCTACAAAGCGAGCCCTGGACCTCCCGGTGGCTACCTCCAACGCAAAGTTGTCGGCGCTGGGGGTGCTCAACTCCTACCAGGAGTTGAAGGAGGCCCGCCTCGTGAACCAATACACGTGACTCTCGCAGACGGTGGCTGGGCGCCGCTTGCTAGACCGCTTGCACATCCAACACGAGTGCATTCCAGAGGAGACATGCAGGTTCCCGTAACTGTGGCGTCACAAGCTCTGGGTTTCTCCACTCCCGCGCAACATGGACAAGCAGACACACGAAGGCAGGCGAGAGGCGCGCGCTCGGGCCCTCGAACACCAATACGGATCTAAGCAGGGCGTGTACTACGTTGATATGGCAGGGCCGTCGCCCACTGGTTTCTACACGGCCGCCGTAGTTCACCAGGACCAACGCGTTAACGGGCTCTCCTATAGAGCGATCAACTCCGCGCAGGCCGAGGAGGTAGCTATTGCGCTTGCCGCCTCGGCACCGAATTCGAAGGTCATCATCACAGATTCGCGCAGAGCCTGTGAGCACTACCTGGCGGGTGAGGTCTCACTTCTAGCCCACCGTATTTTAAAGCGAGCCGAGACGGATTCGGACCCCTCACCTAAACGGATCGTTTGGACTCCGGGCCACCAGGGCCTTCGAGGTAACGAGGCTGCGGACGCGGCCGCCCGAGCGCTTACCCACCGGGCACCTCACCCAGGCTCTTCCGGCTCAGAGATTAGGCAACCGCTTCTGCGGTTCAGGGAAATCCTGGCTGATTACTGCGAACGCCATCGGCTCTTCCCGGTCCCCGCTAAGGGCCTGAGTGGGGCCGATGAACGAACCTTGAGGCGCCTGCAGACCAACACCCTGTTGTGTCCTGCAATAGTGCAACATTTTGACCCGAAAGTGAATGGGCGATGCCCTCACTGTGGGGAAGTCTCCGATAACTTTCACATGGTGTGGGCATGTCAGATTAATCCTTCCCTTCCCCCTAACCCTTCCCCCACTAGAGAGGCATGGAAGGCAGCCCTACTCAACTGCTCGGGGCTGGAGTCTCAAAGAGCTCTAGTCCAATGGGAGCGGGTAGCGGCTTTGTCCAGTGGGGTCCCGGACTAAGGACTCCACCCATGTAAAGGGCCATTTTGGCCTGCCAACTCTACCTTTATTAAATAGACGTTTTGTACCACCACCACCACCACCCAGCGATGGGAGCGAGCGGCCCGTAAGAGGAAGTCGAAACTCGCCAACGCTTCAACGGCAGTAGACCACGATTATAGTCTATTGTCAAAGAAGCAAAGGAAAGAAGAAGAAGCCTGCTCCGAAGGCTGCATCTACTGCAGAAATCGAGACGTCAAGTGCGACGAATGTCATCTGATCTGGCACTGTCCGATTTTTAATGAAGAAAGGACGAAAGCCCTGACCACGCTAGAACAACAACACCGCCCTACGTGCTTCGAAGCCTGGTGTAAACCAGTGGGAGACAAAGACATGCGTGTCGCGGTCCTGTCCGGTCTGCTCGGATTTCTGAGTGAGACCGGCTTGGACATTCATATCTAGGGGGTCTATACCCCAAGCGGCGGGACCACAGCTATACTATTACTTGTAAATTGCCAATGTCCCGCCTATCCATCCATTTTTAAACTTGCTCCAACAAATTGACTGGTGAAATTTTCACCTATCAATAAACGTCTTCAACAACAACAAGCTTTTCCTATCCGCGGCGGCTTTTGCCACGTCACAATGACGTCACAGCATCAAGCCGCGAGTTTCGCATATGCCACTCTCCGACGCCTCGAACCCTCCGTTCTGACGTCACGATCTAGGGAGTGACGGCGCGTGTCGTCATGCATGGCGCCGACCCATCGCGGCGGGCGGCCAGTTCGGCGGAGAACTCGCCTTGATGTCTCCGTGCCGAGCTTAGCCAACGCCTTCTAGAAGAGAAGGCCGTAGCGCTCCGAGTCGTTACGTCACAATGTCGGAGAAGGAAGTCCATCGCGCAACTACGTGAGAAACATTTCTGGGCATCGACGTGAAAAAAACGTTTCTTGTCGACCGGCGCAGGGTGTTCGTGAGCGTTTATCCGTCATTAATATATGTTTTAAAAGCGCACTATTGTACAATTTATTATATCTATATAATATACACATAATATACAACGCGCTACAAAGGTTGAAAGTACCAATTTTTTATATTTATGATTATCCCCGTAACCGCGGGACTATGTGCAATCCCGCAGATCACCACACTTTTCGAATGAACCTGTCCGCTGGGACGTTTTCTTCCCTCGTACGGGCTCTGATTCTGGTAAATTTACGTTGTGTGTGAGCTGCTGACTGTCTAAAATGGAACGCTGAGACTTTCAGAAGAGAAGGGAACCGAAACAAAAAAATCCAGTAATCGTCGCAGGGAGCGCTCGCGGGCAAGAGATGGGTCGACGACGTTAAGCCTCCCCACACTGCGGCCGCTGCTCACGTGTGGTTCTTTTGATCCTCCTACCCGTCGTTTTTTTGTCGTCACCGCAGTCTCGGGTAGTTTTTTTGTGTTCGCTTGATACTACGGCCTTTACGTGGATTCGCGGAACAAGTCCTGCTACGGTTTGAGTGACGTGTGGCAACTAGCGAATGATGACACTGGTCGATTATCGATAGACCTCTCGATAGAGAGACTTAAAGTTCATGCTCAAATGTTTTCGTCACGGATATTGTGGGACGTATGGATACGATCGACAGGTGAGAAACAACTTATTTACGGGCTTTCTTGGACATGTGGGACGCGAGTAAAGTGTTGCAGTCGGGTTTTTTTGTTGTTGTTGTTTTTCGTGGTAGAATGGCATCTTGTTCGATCGTTATTCGTGTGCGGTTGCGTCGACATTTGTAAATATGTGTGGTAATATTCTAGTTTTCACTGGAACGTGAATAACAAGTTTGTGTGATTATAAAAAGTGCGTTGTTTGTGCTTATGTGTTTATTTATACTAATGTTGTTTTATTGCCTTTACCGCTTTTATACTAGAATCTTAACTGTATGAAGGTAATAGTATTATTGTATACAAAATAGGATATTTTGTTCTAAGGCAGCTCGAGCCCATAGGAAGAAGTAAATTAGTTGACTGTAAATAGTAAGTTTAGTACCCCCCTGCCACACGGAAAAGTTAATATATTTTCATTAAATGATATGGGACTTAAAGGGCCTCTGACACGCCAAAAAAAATATTTTTTTCATGCTAAACGTTGCAATGGCATATCAGGACATTACAAAAAAAATTGTTTCACTATAGAGTTGCGTAGTTTTTTTATAAAAAATAGAAATACGAGACCCAATTCAAAGTTCCCGCCGTGCACTGTGACGTAACAGTGTACCGCAAGGTGCCGGGGCGGTCAGAAGGGAGGCATCGCCGGAAGTCACGTGAGTTGTATCCCTCCTCGTGCTTACCGCGAGCGCGTGTAATATTTTTTTAAATATTTTTGTTATTCTCCGCACCTCCACGAACGATCCAAGCAGACAAGGTTTCTTTTATTTGCTTTTCATCGCTTAATGTTGCTGTAAAGGTAGAAGAAGCGGAGTCAGTGAATTGACGTGATCAACTACAGTGCCTAGAAGGTGCTGTGTGAGGGACTGTCCCGGTATTTCAGCAACTGAAGAAGAGATCACACTGCATGCATTTCTGAGAGACATACATCGGCCGCATGAGCACCCAGTAAACAAGTTCTACTCATGCTCTAGACAAAATACGTACTTTGTGCTCGACGTTTACTTGTACTTGGTACACTCACCAGTTCGTATTCTTTAGACGGCAGGCATCTACAGCCTGGAGAGTATCCGATGATTCAACGAACTCGGTGTCTCAACCTTCAGCAATGCGATCGGGCGTGTCGTATGCTAGCAATCCTAATTTCTGCGAGCGTTCTAAATTTTTTTTTTCAAAACTTGATAGCTTGTTTTGCGCCCAGTATAGCCCTGTATTATCGGACTGACGGCATGAACTCGTACACTGGCTTGTACTCGCAACGCTTTCATCATTGACCTCCATCACGTCGATCCACTGACTCTTCGTCCTCAAATTTTACAGCACGCAAACTAACCAACGGTGCAGGAATAAAGAGCTAGTGGAACTGAAACTTCGTTTTCTACGATCGCTCGTACGAAGAGCAGAATAATAAAAAGAAAAAAAAGTCTTAGGCACGGTCGCGGAGAGCACGAGGAGTGAAACTCACGCGACTTCCGGTTAACCCACTTTTAGTGACGTAGCTCGATGCCTCCTTTCTGACCGCCCCGACACCTTGCGGTACACTGTTACGTCACAGTGCACGGCGGGAACTTTGAATTGGGCCTCGTATTTCTATTTTTTATGAAAAAACTACGCAACTCTATAGTGAAACAATTTTTTTTGTAATATCCTGATATGCCATTGCAACGTTTAGCGTGAAAAAAAAAATATTTTTTTTGGGCGTGTCAGAGGCCCTTTAATCAGCTCGCGGTCTTGAGTGATTATACGATCGTCGCCAGCTGATTTGTCGACCCCTTAATGTCATTCGATTGAAATTACATTACTTTTGCCATGTGGCCGGGGTATGATGCAAGAATTCAGTGACTGCAAGCGATAACATCGCTTACATGATCGTAAGTGACATTTGTCTAGCCGAGTCCGCGTTGAATACGTCTACCTGATTTTTAACTGATCTGTTTTGCTGTGTCCAATCACTGCGTGTCTCGCCATTTTGTCAAAGTATTTCTGTGTAGAATATGCATTCCTACAGCAATAATTGCGTGACTCAATGTTTTCTCTTATACGCCTACCTCGTACCATTTCACACCGATTATTTAGCGGTGTAATATTTTGCCCGTGTAATAGGAAGTATTCACTGGCGGCCATAGCTGTGTGCGCGAGTGCTGAGCGCGTGCTGATGGCGAGCTTCCACAGTTCTTTTGTAACGTGCATTCCGCACCCTCAAGTTTGCTGGTCTTAGCAGCCTATTAATGTGGCCTCGTTCTGAGCATGCGCTCTAGACCATCACCTGGTATGGTCCTGTCCGGGGACATCTCCTGAACGGGTGGCGGCGATCAACAGTCTACCGCCGCCCCTCCGACCGACGACCCTACGGGAATGGACCCACCCGAGGACGTCAGCACCAGCTGAGCAAACACTAGTATTTTCATCAATCATCTCCTACCTCCGGTCCTCCGGGACTGGACGGTACATCTAACCCATCGTCATCGCTAAACCCTCCTTTCCCCTCCCCCATGCCACATGAGGCCGAATAGGCCAGGGTATGGTTCACATAATAAACGTTTCAATCAATCAATCATGCGCTCTAGACAGCACCCACAAATATGGCGCCCAATGAATACTCCTTATACAATATATTCGAGACCCCTTGATATATGTGCAGCTTTCATTTTAGCTAATAAGACACGCGTATGGGACTAAAAGCGCGTTACGACGGTCGATCCACGCGCGTTGCCTTCGCTTCGACGCGCGCCCCTGATGGCCCTCCTTCGCGACGTCACGAGAAGAGTGCTACGCCCTTGTCTTCTATTGGGGAGGAGATCGAACAGTCACGCCTCTAGCGGTGCGCTCAGCTGTGGGGACAACAAACCGTATTTTCTTGTTTGTTTTTGATCCGAGAAATCGAAGATGACGATTCGAAGGCCACTCCTCGTGCGACCAAAGCACTGGTCAGAGCGAAGCGCTCGTGCCCAGACCGTGCTCGGCCAGGTTCAATTTCTTTGTTATGCTGTGTTGGTAAACACCGGGCTGTGGGGACAACAAGCTCGATAAAGCGCCCCCTATAGTTCGATCTCCTGCCCAATAATGTGTTGGCTTAGCCCCCCAGATCGACACGGGCAGGGGTGTGGATTGAACCCAGGATCCTGGGTTCTGCAGCGCGAGCTTTCGCGCTGCAGAACAAACAGTTCCCAACGTTTCGGCTGCAAACAAACAGTTCCCAACGTTTCGGGGTCAACTTGACTCCTTCTTCAGGGGTGACTAAAAATGGAATGGGACAGCGCGAGCTTCGACCTCTCCTTCGTCTTCTACCGAGTTGATGCTTTGTGAACGTGACGCAGGCCATGGACGTAAATAGATGGTAAGGCCCCGAGATAAGTCCCGTAGCTCTCAAGTTTTGAGCAGCGCTCCAGGCGAGCAAAATAGAATATTTGGCTCGCGTTTCGAACATGCGTTAATTCGCTTTCCCAGTACAGTTTTTTATACTCCATTCCATTATAGACCTTTCCAATGTTTACAAATCCACAGCCCAGCGTGCGATCTCCACAGCTCAGCACGCGCGTGTGCGTCGCTCCGGAAAACGAGCAAACCACGCGCCGTATACGCACGAACACTGGAAATGGCACCGGCCATACGCTCTTTCTTGGAAAGGTCTATTGACCTTTCCAAAAAAGAGCGTGTGGCCGGTGCCATCTTGAATGTTCGTGCGTATGGCGCGTGCTTTCCTCGCTTCCCGAAGCGACGAACACGCACGTGCTGGGCTGTGAAGATCGCACGTTGGACTGTGATTTTGTAAACATTAGAAAGGTCTATAAGTGCCGGCGTAGCAGAGGCTACAAGAGCGAGCTCCGAGCTTTCAGTGTCCCTGCCAAGCACGCGCGCTCGTGCAGTGCAAGCATCGTTCAGGGGAACATGCTTTAGCAAGTATATCTTCGGCTTCGCTATCAAGTAAACTGAAACATACGGGCTCACGGAAGCTATGAAAGAGAGCAATAAAATAATAAAGCTGAAAGGAATGATTAATGTGACTCTGAGGCCGCGAGCTGCATAATAATTTTTTTTTTATTTTAGTTTTTGTTTTAGACGTTTTGTTATCGCGCCTTTACAGATGCTGACAGATGCTTGCATTCGAACAGTGGCACGTGCAAAATCGAACGTTACAGCGCCGCATGAATGGTGCTGCCAACATAACATGGTCGCGTCTTGCGGACGCGCTCGAGCCCCTTGCCCGAGAGCAACGGGTCTATCTATGACTCCAAGAACAGACGTTTTCGAATATATGGCTCCGTGTTTATCACGTGCGCGTTCCCGAAGTCGATCCGATGATCAAATACCTCGCAATGTTCGGCGACGGCGCTACGCTCGCGATCGAAATTGCGCACATCGTTCTGGTGCTGGCGTATGCTTTCGGGAAAAGATTTAGTTTCACCGATGTTGGCGGCGGGGCACTCTGCGCACGGTATCTTATAGACCACGCATTGCGCTTTCTCTTTTGGGAGGCGATCTTTCGGACTTGGTCGCTAAACTTGTCATACACAAAGTTGGGGCCGAATTTCGCGGTGCGTGCTGATTGGACTCTCGCGACGATAGCGTCACGCGGGACGAGATGCCAATCGTCCAAACTCTCTTGGTGCTCAAATTCAAGCGAGATTGAGAAACACAAAGTTACAGCGAGGTTCATCAGAGCGCGCGCGAGCAACACCGTGGGGCCAGCAGATTGAACGGCTGCACTGATGACGTCGCGCCCGCGTGTCCCTACATACCTACGCATGATTAGAGTCAATGCTGTCTAGATTGTCCCTAGGCGTACTGTGAATACCCTGAACTTTGTCGTCGCAAGATCGTTTTTTGTGGAAGTTATCGGTGACGACAAAGTGACGTTTCACAACTTTGGGACGGAGTTATTTAAGGCCAAAATCTTCGCTTCGGAATAGAGGCGAAGATTGAACTTTGTGATATTGTGGAGCCGTGCGCGGTGTACGGGGCTTTAGAGCTCATCTTCCGCCCCTGTCAACCACGTTACCGGGGCCACCGAGAGGCAGTGTTGGCAGTGATGTCGGTTAGTGTATGAGAGATGAGGGTGCGACAGGGGTGGGCGAGAAAGGAACCGGGGGAAGGAAAACAAAAAGGGGTACGACCAACACACACACACAAACTTCGGGGTCAGGATGTGCCGTAGAAAATATTCGGGAGAGAGACAGGGGGGGAGGGGGGGTACTAATGGGGGAACATCCCTTCCGCCGAATTTTTCGTTGTACATTCCTGAAATATCGGCTGAGGCGATCGTCTCCCCCCCCCCCACACCTCCTTACCTTGGCCCCTCTTCCACAAAACTGACGATAATTTCGTTTCGTGAATACGAATTTGTTCTCACGTTTTGTCTACGCACTCTTTCGGCGTAACATGGTTTGTGAATCTGGCCTCTGCACTTCCGAAATTCGCAGGAAAGGTAAGACAGACGCAGACGACGTTGCAAAGGGGCAGACGACGCTCAGATAGGGGGGCCGCGATCAGCCAATCAGGGCACGGCGTTCTGACGTCACCGGTACCCCCTGCGCGAGAAGCAGACGAACTTGCCCTCCGCATACGGTTTGAGTTCCATGAACTCACGAACGGCCATGCCAGGCCAAAGTGAGAGGCTCGTGCAAGGGCTCGTATAATGTGCAGGCGCGTGCAGTGACGTCCTTTTACACTTCCCACCTTGACGTCAGGCTCAAGGTTATCAGCTGTGAACGACAAATTCGATGGTGCGCGTTCGAATTGACGGTGACAAGTTTGATTGTTTACTATAGAAGCTTGGAATCATCGTGTCCTTAAAACATCACCGTCGATATTGACAACCTGACATTACTCTTATTTACACGTAGCAGAGCGCGTTGGATAGAGTTCACACAGAAACAATAAACACTGAAATGGACGAAAAACAAAAAACACACAGTTTTTTAAAAAAAAGTATAAAAGACCCGTAAAAAAATTGTGAGTGTCTGTTCGTCTATGTTAGTGTTTTATTCTTTCTGTGTGAAGCATTGCTCTTGTTTCTGTTGATCAAAGCAGAATTAATCACAGTGTGACTAATCTCGGAAAGCCTACCACACCGACGTTCTTGGTAGCTATACGTGGCCAATTAGCGGCGAGATGTTTCGGTGGCGCCCTCGTTCGGTTACCTTTCGTGACGTCATTACCTTGTGAACAACAAGTTCGATGGTGTTTGTAATGTTCATGGTGGAAGCCTGAAATCATAGCGCTCTCAAAGCAACACTGCCAACACCGACAAAATTGAAGTTCTTACATTCCTCTTACTTCCGTCGATGAGACAGCCTTTGCTGATGTCATAGTCCGCATTCGGCCAATTGTGGTGGGCCGATCATAGCGACGCTTTCGTACGCTCACGTCGCCAATAGTCAGTACTTAGAAAAATAAAACAAAACAATAAAATGATTTTATCCCGTCGATGGGAGGAAAACTGCCCAGAGGCGAACTCCGCCCGAAGGCGGGCAGCGCTACTCGGCTGGTTCTGGCCTAGCCACGTCGGGCTACACTTTGATCATACCCAAACGGCCGAGGTGAAGGAAAAAAACGGCAAAGACGTCTTTCAGTAAATTCTGCTTTATCGGCGGAAATAAGAACGATATCCGACTGTCAACTTTGACGGTGTTGATTTTAGAATGCAATTACCCCAAGCCTGTGCCGTGCCTTTTAGTGCCCATAAAACATGTTGGTCGCAGCTGGTGATCTTTGTCGTGACGTCACACGTATGAACCACAGACGTCTCCGCGGGATCTCTCGTTTTGCTCTTGTTCGGCGTCTAGGGAACGCTAGGGAGTTTTCGCCCCTTCAATTGAAAAAAACGTCACGAAGATAAACAGATCTGCGGGTTTGTGAGAAGAGACAACTTTGCGGCGTTCTTTCGGTCACACCCCCCGCTACGTCATAACGCAGAGTGTGAAAACTCGCGGAGGCCATGTTTTGAGACAAATCACTGTCTATCAACATTTAATCTGGGCTGTTCACAAAAATCATTAATGCACGTGAAAAAAATAAAAAAAGATTATCCAGAAGTGGGGTTAGAGTTTTCTAGCCGCACTTCTGTGTAGCCTCTTTATTTCGGACGTACCGAGCGGGAATCTGCGAGAAGGAAGAAAAGGTCCCAACTGCACGCTCAGTCAGGCGCGTGTCCTCACCGAACCTCGCACTCGGATACGAGCTCACGCTGCGGGCCAGTCGTCGAAATGGGGGATGGTAAGAACGAATTTCTTGCCTTCGCTTTCGTTCCTGTGGGGACCTCCTCCCACGCAAGGAGTGTTTCACGCTCGTCTTCGCCTAAAACGGAGGTTCAAGCCACTCGCGAGGCTCAAATTGTAGAATCTCTTTCACCTTCGTAGACATTTCTTTTTTTCCCCTGCCCGTGGCTTTAGTCTTTAGTCTTTATGTTTTGGCTCTGGACAGCCGCGGCACCGCGGAAAGGCAGCAGCTCGTAACATGGAGGCCCGCGGTGCCACGCCTACTAAACATGATATGATGAGTATATACATGCAAGATGACGACGACATGGGTTGATGGTATTGGGGAGGATGGCAGTCCGATTCGCAGAAGTTCAGATTTCGTGGAGGCGGGTTGGGCGGGTCAACAGCGAGCCATGGGGATCTGGCACGCCGTTCGATCGGTGCATGAAAGAGCCCCAGGAACATGATGGCATGTTTGCTCACTAGGGTCCACTGGGGTCGAATCATCAGGCTCCAAGGAGGTAGCCCAGTCAAAGTAGAAGCTGCCGCCTCCAAGAAACCGAGGCCCAGGGTTCATATTGAGGCACCGCCGTCGCCCGGTGTGTCATGCTCTAAACGTCGTCGTCGTCGTGGCTTTTTGGCTCGGACTTGGCTGCATCTAGACGTGATCGAGGGTTGCCTTCCAGGGCAGGTTTTGGTGCAGTTTCGTTAATTATCACAGCTTTCTTGGACACTTGACTATAGCCCCCTGGAAGACTATGCCCTGATTATAGCCTCTTTGCCCCCACTATGCGCGACCATAACCTTCTTGATGTAGCTTGCTTGAACACTGTGCCCGACCAGTCTCATTGAGAACTTTTCCCCTGATTAGCCTTGCACGCGCTATGCCCCGATCAAAACTTCCTTGCCGTAGCTTGCTTGGCTATGACTCCACCTCAGCTTAGAGCACTGCACGGGCCCGGGCCAGCCTGAAAACCCGAGCCCGACCCGGCCCACACGCCGGGCTCGGGCCAGGTAGCACGCATTTTGTCGGGAGAAAAACATTTTCGGGCCGTGCCGGCCCGGGCCGACCCGGGCCGGGGCTGCGCAGTCGTGTGCCGCAAATTCTAAATTGTTGATAACAAAAAGTGTGCTCATTGATCGTTTAGGTTCAATAAAAACAAACAAGCAAAAAACAAAATCACTACGGCGCAGTTAAAAAAAAAATAAAAAAATACGTCTTGCATTTGGAAAGCCTTCACGTAGATAAAATGAAACATATACGATTCCACTAGCATAGTGGGAATGTCTGGTTAAGAAAATGAGGGCACACCAGTCAAAGGGTACAGCGTGAGCATCTTTTCCCTCTGCTTTTCAAACTAAAAAAAAAGGTGAGCTTATTATGTTAATAAAGATAAGCAAACTACCATAGATACTTCTATGCTTATACAGCCTTTTGAAGATGCACTAAAGTGATTGTGATTGTTACTTAAAAAAAAAAAAACATGTAGAGAGGAAAGTTTTTTGTGAAACGAATCGAACAACGAAAAGGTCAATGTCTTTTCAAGAACTGCATATAGTAAATAAAATACTGTCCACTTTGTTTCCTCAAAATAACTTATGAAGTGCATATTTCATTCATATTTTTAAAAATACATCGTCTAAATCAAAATAATTACCTTGTCAAAAAAAAAAAAAAACAACACTCGGTCCAAGTTTAAAAGAAATTTAAATCAAAGGTGTTCGCTTTATTTTTAGAACGTTTTTACGTTAAAGCCTGCAAACATTTTCGGGCTCATGTATATAATCTGCCAGGCTAGGGCCGGACACAGGCTTATATTTAAAAAAAATTGTCAGGCTCGGGCTGGGCTCAAGCTTCTGTCTAAATATTCTGCCAGGTCCGGGCAGTGTCTCTTCCGTGCCGGGTCGGGCCGGGCCTAGAAATTAAATATTCTGTCGGGCTCGGGCCGGGCCCGGGCCGTGTCTCTACCGGGCCGGGTCGGGCCGGGCCTAGAAATTCCGGCTCGTGCAGTGCTCGACCTCAGCTTGCGCAGACTATAACCCCATTTCAGCTTCCTTGTAAACTATGCACTGTCCCGTTTGCTCCGTCCAGGCCATATCTTCTTTACCCCAACAATAACCTTGTCGTAGCTGTCTTGGAAACTATACCACGACTATAGGTAGTACTCACTACCGGCCGTATATGAGTCAATTGCTGCTGAGTACAAGCTCATAACGTGCTTCTACAAAGGTTCCGCAACGCGCATTTCACGCCACCACCGTTGTAGCTATTGTTTAAGATAATTGGGTGAATTCTGAGCCAGTGAATACCACTTATAGTCCCCTTGAAGACTATGCCCTGACCATGGCCTCCTTGCCTGTCCATGCCCCCTAGCATATCCTAGCTTACTTAATGTGCCGCAGTAACCTGACTATATCCTCCTTGTCCCGACTATGCCTCGACCCTAACCTAGCTATTTGCTGTAGTTCCCTTTGGCGACTATGCTTTACCATAGACCATTTTGAAAAATATGCGCTGACCATAGCCTCCTTTCCCGTTTATGCTTCCACTTTAGCTTCCTTCAAGCAAACGCCCCAACCATGGCTACGCCCTAAACAAAGTCTTCTTGAAAACTATATGTCCTGACTATATCCTTTTTGTTCCGAGCTATGCCCGGACCAGAACCTCTTTGCCGCAGTTTCTTTGACGACTATGCCCCGACCACAGTCTCCTTTAAAACTATGCCCCGATCATGGCCATCTTGCCCATTTATGCCTCTACTTTAGCTTTCTTGAAGACTATGCCCCAACCATAGCCTCCTTGAATTCTATGCCCCGACCATAGCTTTCTTGAAGACTATGCCCGAACCATAGCTTCCTTGAATGCTATGCCCCGACCATAGCATCCTGGCCCGACTCTGACCAGATCACACCCTCCTTGTCCCGACTATGTCCCGAGAACAATTTTCTTGTCTTGGCTTGCTTGAAGACTATGCCCCGACCACACTCTCTGGAGATTATGCTCCGGCCAAGGCCTTTTTGCGCCGTCAACGTACCGACCTCACCTTCCATCGAACGCACCGACCATGTAGTCTGCTTGGCGACTACTCATACTCATATACTCACGCGCAGAGAGCGGTGGGACGATGAAAGGCAGCTGGATTTATTGATTCGGCGAGCAAGCATAGCTGCCACCGCCCGGTCATCCTAGCGGCATTCCGCATGCTTACGTCATGCTCAGTGTTGCATCGCAGACTGCGTTTCTAGATGTAAAGATATTTTCGGCCACGTCATTCGCTTTGCTCGCTCCGTGGATCGCTGTGAAGTGGCTCTCTGGGTGCTCTGCGTTGAAACCCACACACTAGCGTTCTGCTTTAAAAAAAAAAAAAAAAAATATATATATATATATATATATATATATATATATATATGCTTCTTTGTTTTTACCGCAGAATGCGTTTAATTGCTGCAATCTCCGAGGAAGGTGACGCGAGGCCACGGAAAACCATCGCACACCGGTGGTAACGCAGCGTCGTCTGCATAACTGCGGCAACACGACGTCATCAGCATGAAACCAACCACGTGACCCGGTCACGTGACATTTCTGGCGCCACTCTAGTAGCGCGCGCGTATACGCTTAGTTCCGTGATTGTCCTTATAAGATTCCCTAATGTTCTCGGGATGTCCTATGAACGTTCGTAGGACATTTGTGCTGCCTGGGACAGCATGACACAAACCACGTGACTGCGCCACGTGACGTCACAGACGCCACATCATGGAGTCACGTGACTACGTCACATGACATAAGGTAACGTGGCACCCAGCGCGCAACCCAAAACACGTTGCAGTTCTGAGTCTCTCGATTTAATCCACGGGATTAGGATACATTACTGTCGCTTTTGGCAATCCTCCCGCGCATCATATTATCGCTTCGGAGCCGATGAGATTGTGGCATGAGCGGTAAAAACACCCAAGAGCGACTCAAAAGGTAAAAAGCGTTTTTGCCTAGCGTTTTTTTTTAAGCTACAATTAATACTCTAATTTCTTTGTCGTTGCCGATTAGCATAGAACCAGAGTTTAAAATTGTATGGCAGATTGCTGGGCAATTCTGTTGCGTTCGTGAAACGTTCTAACATCACGTGACATCAGGTCACGTAATACTAATTTTTCCGCTAAATTTAGAGGAGAAACTATATTACCGTATAGGTCACGTGACATCAGATCACGTGACGTCAATTTCCCCGCTAAATTTGGCGGGGAAACTGAATTGGCGTGCAGGTCACGGGACGTTAATTTTCCCGCTAAATTTAGCGGGGAAATTGACGTCACGTTAACTGATGAGACGTGACCTATACACCAGTTCAACTTCCCCGCCAAGTTTAGCGGGGAAGTTGAATTGGTGTATAGGCATGTGACGTCCCATAATGCGAGACTGCACGCGTTGCGTCATGGGACGTCACGTGACCTCTACACCAATTCAACTTCCCCACTAAATTGAGCGGAGAAACTGAACTGGTGCGTAAGGTCTGAGACGTCCCATAGTGCAACGCTGCGCGCGTTGCATTATGGGACGTCGTAGGCAACAGCTTCGCGAAATATGGCTTCACGAAATCCGGAGCAACTAGCCAAAGAACGTTTCACGCTAAAACTTAGCGGTGAAAAAAAAAAAAAAAAGTCGAGGAGTCAGGTGGCAAAACAGGGATAGACGTAGCTTCCCTGCCGTCCCCTACGCCGTGGTTGCTTTCCCTGAAGAACTGTCCAAACAGGACACGTGTTCTGCAGTTCACAGCATTTGTTGTACCGGAAGTGGAGGTTTTTCCCCGGCTCCGGTCACCCTTGGGACGGAAGCGGGGAATGCTTCCTCCGCTTCCGTCCTTGGACAGAAGCATGGCGCGTGCTCATCACGTGGGTCCGGACAGCCACTCACATGTTTTTCTGGCTGCCGTCAAGGCCTCTGTTGTTGTTGTCAGTTCCCACCCAACCTCCTAAAGTCCCGAAGACAAGAAAAAAAAAGGAAAAAAAGGGGGAGACGACAGCGAGGAGGAAACACATTGCTGTTCGCGTTGTCAATGTTCTCACAAGAAACCTACGCACGCTCCTGTCTTTTTTCTTTGTTTTGTAAAACGCTCAAACTTTTTTCTTCTTTCTTTTTTTTTTCTTTGCACGGAATTTGTTATGCTTTATCTGAACAGCCCTTAAATCGCGCTCAGTGACGTATGCGTTCTTGCCTTTCCGAGTTCATTCCGGTCTTCTCAGTGGACTGGACTGACCCACGAATCTCGCGTTTCAGAATCCACCGCAACGGGAACCAGCGGCGATGCCTCGACGGCGGGGTCGCAACAGTCGATGGTGTAAGTACACATAAAGTGCCCGTTCGCACTCCAGCGTGATGTCAGCGAGCGGCCACGTGCTCATGTCTAATGCAGAATTGCATTCTTCGTACTGAAGCTAACCCGGATTTACCCTCATTGCCGCCATCGAAGAGAGTGAATAGCGAGTTTTAGCAGATCGTTTTTTTTTCTCCCCGATAACGATTCTTCCTCTCCCCTCAGACGGCCTTGGGCATGCATCGTATTGTTATCGGGTGTCGTTATCGGGGCGAAAAAACGATCTGCTAAAACTCTCTAAGGCCAACTACCAAACACCTGCGCGCGAGCTCCACCAACACCACAGCGCAAATGTTAAAAAAAAAAAAAGAAGAAGAGAGGATTGGAGTCGCTTCGAGAAGAGTTGGTCAGCTCCGATCCAAGACAAGCCCTGCGCATGACGTCATCGTTAGTGGATCTCCGACCCGCCTCGAGAGGAAAAAAAACACCCTGGTAAGGGTTTTGTACCTTGGCGTTCTAAAACCTATACCCGCGTCCATCGTTTTTAAATTTGTGCTGTCACGTAATACGGCCCGCCGGAGTAATTTGGATCCATTTGGGTAAGATTTGGAACACAGCCCCTGAAGTCCGACTAGGGTTCGCTGGCGGCAGGGCTGACATGACCTAGGCGACGCCGCGTGAATTCACCGGTGATGGCGTTTGGAGGGCAAAGGCGCGGTCTAGAACAACCAGATAAGTTTACGCTTCTGAGTAACGACACTTTTCAGTCATTGGATTGGATTAGAGTCTGCAACTCTCCCCTTTGTATCGGGTGATCAACAGTAATGGATACTGGATCTAGCCTAGTCAGTCGCGCCTCCCGCGACTTCCGCTTCCGCTTGGTTTTCCGCTGGTCGGTTGCACTCCCTCCACCGATGTGTCTCTATCCACCAGACTTCCAGCCGCCTTTTCGTTACGTCTACCACCGATCGAACGTTCTTTTGTTCTTCCTCTTCCTGCTCTGCACTGATTCGGAAACCCAGTGCTACTGATAGCACCGTCGTTCTAGGGACCGGTACAATGTGCCGGCACTCCAGCACCAGGTGCTCCGTCGTCTCGTCGGTTTGCCTGCAGAGTGTGCACGTCCTCTCCTGTCCCTCCGTGAACCTGGCTCTCCAAACCCGGGTCCGTAATGTACCCACGCGGGCCTCTGCGTAGAGTCCACTGCCTGTGGGGTGTCGTACCAGGGCTCTTTCCTTATGGCCTCCTTCTCCGCGTAGTACATCGCGAGGGACGGCTTCGCCGCCGCTCCCGCTCTCCATCTCTCCGTCTCCATTGCTCGGATGATGCCCTTTTTGATTGCCGCTGGGCCCTCCCGGTTCTCGCCCGATGACTCCGGCCAGATCGGTTCGAACCCATAGCGGTCCCGTAGCCTTCGGAGGCGGTGCATCCATTTGGTGCCTCTTTCCTGGTATATCATGTAGCGCAGGGTGCGGTGGGCCCAATTCCCATCCGGGAATCTGTGCACTCTCCTCTCGTACAGTGCCTTGACGCTGGCTCCTCTAGCTTCGAAGGACGACCAGCCTAGGTCTCCCTGGACACCCTCGTTGGGTACTGTTCTCGGGACGGCCAACGCCACTCTTCCCGCATCCCTCTGTCTTTTCTCCAGGAATTCTCTTGTTTGCGATGAGAGGACGAGTACACCATTTGCGTACGTGAGTCTCGGAACGATGGTCATCTTCCATAGCCCCTGCACCACCTCGAACCTGTTGAAGGTCCAGGTGGTCTTCTTCACCAGGACTCCTTTTTCCCTTATCGCTCCCAGTCTCTTCTCCCGTTCATGGACCTTCAGGTAGTCGGACTCCGCAACCAGGGTCACTCTCAAGTATTTGACCGTGTTTTGTCTTGTCAACTTCCCTCCCTGCAGGTGCCATCGTTGTTCCTCTGGTTCCTGATTCGGTCCATCTCGATCTCCCCAGATGAGACCGCACTCTTGCTCTGGTTGAAACGGAGTTTAAGGTGCGTGGCGAGCTCTCCGCAGATGTCCAGAAGCACCTGGAGGTCCTCCGGCGAGTCGGCAAGGAGCACCACATCATCGGCCATCTTGGTGCTTATAAGCATGGTTGCCAGTTATCTGAAGCCTCATCTGAAATCACAGGAAACGATTTTCCGTCCTCCAGAAATGTTAAAACAGTTCGCAACAGAGCAAAATGATATATCACCTGAGCTTCTCAACACCGTTTACCTAAAGCTGGGGAAGTCGCATTTTTAAATTGTGACGGTCAACAGTCTTGTATAACTGGCTGAAGGTGAGCTAGTTGGTACATAATTCAAAATTAAACGGTCAGCTAGACGATAGGGACAAAACACAGACAGGAAGAAACAGAAACAGAGACATACACACCGCTGACTATCAACTAAGACTTTATACTTCTTAAAGTCTTAGTTGATAGTCTAGAAGTATAAAGTCTTAGAAGTATAAAGTCTAAGTCTTAGACGAGCAAGTGAAGAATAGGGCAGGGCTTTTGGAAGGCCATCTTCAAAACTCCCAGTCCTTCGTGAAAGTTGGATCCGTTGTTCAGTTTTAAGGTGGGGGACAAGGGGAGAAGGAATAAAGGTAATTTTTGGTGTATATTGTCGGTGACCAATGTTTGGGATACAAGGTTGCGTTCGATGTCTGGTAACCTGCTCTTTTGTAACTGTAGGCCTCTTTGGGAATGCTCAGGGATGACTGTAACCGGCCTTATCGATTTCGGGGTGAATGAGGATTCGTGGAAGCAAAGAAAGTAGCTGAGTATGAGACGTCCCTCTTTCTGTGTCTTTTTCTTCGACTACAAGTTTTGGTTTTTTGTACCGCAGTCTCGGGTACTGAAAAAAATGTATTAATGTCTATTAGTTCTCCTACACCCAACTGTTACAAGCGAGAACCCCACAAAATAAACCCTAAGTAACAAAAAAGTTAACGAGACCCTGCTCTCCGTAATGCTATTGTTTCTATACATTTGAGAATTTTCCTCTTAGAAATAAATCTAAAATTTCCCCACAGGACGAAAAAAAGGAACGCCGCTCCTTTTTCCGTTCCAGTAAAATTTAACGAGTTCCAGTTTCAGTTCCACCGATGCGAAATGGAACGACGGCGTTCCTTCGTTCCTCCTAAAAGGAACGCGTTCGAGGAACGCCGTTCCGTACGACACTGCACAGTACCGAAACTCCCAGGCTCGAAGCGCCAAAATGGCGGCTCAATCTTCTTTTTTTTCTTTGTTTACTGTTGTCACCATGAGCTTTTAGAAAGCATGTTTTTCCGTAAAAACAAACGGAAAAAGTTCTTTTTGTAGGAGATTTTATTGGAGATTAGTACAGAATGACGCGTGATGTTTTCTAAAAAAATTTAGTTTACAAGGTTTTGTGGCACAATTAATATTGTTTTTATACAATCATGCATGTCTCCCGGTGATCCCAGGTAGCGCGTCTCGACCTGGGCGCGTCTCATTTCGGTAGTGATTCGCGGCACGTCCGCTTGACAGACAGGGGGGCAACCCTGGAACCCCTTCCGGCGTATATGCTTTGGCGCCAAAATGGCCGATTAAAGCCTAACTAGTAGTAACCTTTTTTGCAGTTGAGTACAAAATGATGGGCGCGTGTTGTTTTCTAAAATATTTAGTTTGCAAGTTTTGAGGTACAATTAATATTGTTTTTATACAACCGTGCCTCAGCGGTGATTTCAGGTAGCGCGTCCCGAGCTAGGCGCATTTTAACCTCGGTAGTATTCGCGGCGCGTCCGCTTGGGAGTTGGGGGTGGGATCCCTGAAGCATCTTCCCAGTATCTGTTTTGGCCCCGAAATGGCCGATTAAAACCAAAATGGAAGTCACGTGCAGTTCCTCGAGTGGCCGCTGCAGGAGAAATGGCGGCGTTGTGATCGCCATTAGCTCGGTTCTGGAGGACGGGTCGGTGCCACTTTTTCAGAGCAGTCTCTATGGCAGTTTCCCAACATAGTGGTTTAGTAACGTCGCCCCGACCCAATAAAAGCAGCCGTGTAGTTACCCGAGTGGCCGCTGCGGGAGAAATGGCGGCGTTGCGATCGCCATTAGCTTAAGGGCACAGGGTAAGTCCTATACTCCCCATGCATTTGAGGCCATGTTAAGGAACATTTTTCTCGGTGACTATTAGGAGTATTCCTCTCATGTATATATCATTTTGTTCGAAATATTGTGTTTTATCTACTGAACTAGAATTATTTCAATCAATCTAAAATTAGTTTTTTTTTTCTAAATTTTTTTTATTCTAGTACGTGAAATTTTAGTTTTTTATGTATTAAAAAATTTGTAACTCAAAAACTGCTGGGTGCATATTTTTAATTCTAGTTCAGTATTTTTCAACACCCATGTAGGTGGTAGGAATAAAAGATCAACCCTCTATAAGGTCAGGTTAAGGAAAAAATGGTACCTATGTACTAAAAAACACTATTTTGAGATAATTGAGTTTAAAGTAAAAAAAACTGGTAAATAACAAATTTCTCTTAGCACCAACACCCTCAGAGTCATTTTTTCAATAGCCGCCAGCTTGGAAGGCATTGCTAAAGTCATGTCTTCGCCTTTAGCCTTATCGCCTTGCTTGCCGGGCCTCTTTTGTGACCTGCCGTGTCGCTTGGTCCGTAAAGTATATTCGAGTGACATCAACTTTCCTCAGCCACTTGATAGTCTTCCACATCGGGTTCCATCCACAGGACTTCAAAACATTGGCTTGTGCAATGGTACCACCATTGAATAAAAGAACTGCATCAAATGCCGCAATTTTGTCGTTACAAAAACAAACGATTGAATGTAAACATGGTACACACCTGGAAAAAACGTGAACAGCGTCTCGGGATTGTCTTGGTTGAAAAAAAGCTATGCAATAGTTGCCAGATACTTTTTTTTTTAGATTATCTGTTGCCGGACAAGCTTTTAGGTCTGTTGTTGAATTTGTTTTGTTGGAAAATTCATCGATAAACAGGGAGCGCATCCCAGAAAGAGGCATGATCACCTGCTACTTGCTTTCGGAAAAAGTGATTTTCAGCCCAAAATATAACTTTCTAAGAGCACTGTGACAATGGAAAATGTGCAGAAAGAACTAAACTTTTCAAATCGCGAAAAAAACTAAAATCGATTTTTTTTTTTTCAATTTTACCTTACCATGTGCCCTTAAGGTCACTACTTTACATTAGCTCGGTTCTCGAGTACGGATCAATGCCATCTTTTTCAGAGCAGGCTATATGGCAGTCTCCGAACTGAGTTTTTCTAGTAACGTTGCTCTAAGCATAGCTCATTTAGTGGCTCTAGCGCGGGTCAGTTGTCTTCCATTCTACTCGTTTTCACCTCAAGAAGAAAGGAGGTTTTGCGCATTGTTCAACTTCTTACAAAATTTGGTTGTCGGAGGAAGAACCAATGCTTTTGGCGTTTGAAACATGTACGCCTTGATAAGGTAACATATATATAATCTAAAATGCACGTACACATATCTCAATTCTCTACATAAAAGGGGAAATCAGTAATGCTCCGCGAGGAGACGGACTTTTTTTTACTGCGGTTCTCGTGGTGCAGAGAGCAAGTCGTCTGCTTCTTGCTCATGGGTTGCGGTGACGTCAGTACGACGCCGTGCTCTGATTGGCTTTCATTGGAAGGATAGTGGGAAGACCTCAATGCTAGATATACCTTGAGGATTACCCACTATTTTGTTTCAATCAGCCAATAAGAGCTCAGCATTCTAACATCATCGCAACCCCTGTGCAAGAAGCAGACGAACTTGTGCTCCGAATTGGCTTGCGCTCCGTATTGGCTGATTCTACCCTCTCTCCTCTCTCTCACACTCATCGAAGGACGAAGGAAGGAGGAGGAGGAGCCGGTGGAGGGGGCAAGCTCATCATCATCTTGGTCCTCGTTGGGGGTCTCGGCGCTGCCGTCGTGGCGGCTCTCTACCTCACGGGGACGATCGGGGGAAGTAAGTG
This sequence comes from Ixodes persulcatus, assembly GCA_013358835.2. NCBI lineage: Eukaryota > Metazoa > Arthropoda > Arachnida > Ixodida > Ixodidae > Ixodes > Ixodes persulcatus. The sequence continues at coordinate 156,932 of JABSTQ010010914.1, read as the reverse complement.
CGGACTCAACAAAAAGCAGCCATTCACAGCAATACGTTCATGGATCTGTCAGTTGGCTCCACGGAACAACGTCCTTTTTGTTCTTCTCTGTTTGCCCGCACCTCTCGAACCCAGTATGAACGTTTTCAACGAAACCTATTTTCTGAACGAGCGCACGAAATTGAGCTATAGAGCAGCAAACAAAATTTCCTAGAAACTTTTTCAAATAATTTTTAATCGTAGAAATAAGATACGACCGAGACCGAAACTAACCCACAACTTTAGTGGTTCGCCACCTGACGTTAGACGTTGTATGAACATCGGCGCATGGGCAGCATTGAGCTCGTTTCGCCCAGCATCGAGAGCGGTCAGCTAGGGTCGTCGCGATCGTCCGCGTGAAATAATGGGCCACATGATTCGTCAAGCTTGTCAGAGTCAAGCGATGACCGGCCAATGTTCGCAAGATTTTCAGCGTCAGATTTCGGGCGATTCGCCATTCGCAATCGATCCGCCGCCATCGCCTCCGAGGGGACCACCCGTGATGGCTGCATTCGCGATCCGCTGACATGTGGACCCAGGTGCCGATTCAGAAGCAGAGCGTGGTGTACGGAAGGTTTTGTTTCCCAGCACAGTGCGAACTGTTTGCTAGCACGACGCGAACGTTGGGAGCCAGCGTTGGCGTCGGACTGCTCGGACCCACTTACCGGCGCAGAGACTTCTCGGTCGGAAACTGACCAGATGCCACTCTGCCGTATTGCTTCGCGGTGTATATTGCATCCCAGAGCACAACACGAATTTCCCTCCCGCCTCCGTCGCACACCGCAACTAGGCTAAACCAGACACCATCTGTGAAGCCACTACAGACTCACTAAGGAGTTTTAGTAGATCGTTTTCGTGCAGCCGCTCTGCAGAGCGGAGCGCGGAATCGCCACTTGCGCCTGCGCGCCGATGGCCTTGGCTGTAGAGTTCCGGGTAGCGGAGGGGCTTAGGAGCGGGAAACACGGTCTACTAAAACTCCCTACTATCGCTTCAACGCGACACGCCGTAGAGGAACGAGCGCCTGCTCTCGGACACACCATTTAACGTCACAAAGATCCCAGCACCGCCGCTGCTCGTTTTTGTAGAGCGGCAGCCAGTGGGGATCGAACCCGGTCCTGCCGCGTGTGAAGCGGACGTCTTTTCCACTGAGCTGCTGGAGGAACTCTTTCCTTAGTAATAATACAGTTGATAAACTGTAATTTGGAAAGTGTGCTGCCGATTTTCCTCCAGTAAAAGCACTCCCGGGTCGAAGTCGGGAAGCACCACGCATTGGCGACATTCGCACCTAGTAAAGAAATCGTACGCGTGCATATTCAACTTGAAGTAGACACGTCGTGCTTGACGTTTGCGCGAGCGATGTCTTCAGCCTCGAGAAGGGAGCAACGGCTCGGCGACGTCTTCGTGCAAATCGACTTGGAGGTCGGGCGTGTCGTACGGAATGAATACCAATTTTGATCAGTCCCAATTTTTCTTTTAAAGGCAGACAGAATTCACCAGTACCGCGAACGACAGTTCTGAAGTAGAGGTCCCACGCCCGTCGTCCGCTGCCATCGCCGTCCCCGCGAGTCCCACGATACGCGAAACGACGCACGCACAGAATGCTTCCGGTTCTCTGTGGAACTTTTCTTTTTCAATCAACGTATTTGCAGCTTTTTAGAAGCCACAAAAAATGGGTTTCATATTTTTTTCTATTTCTAATATTGAGTGTGTGCCTTCAGTGACCAACGACTTTGATTAAATTTGGTGGTCGCGTCGAAACCTCAGAAAACGGCCCGTGACCACGGAAAAGAGAGTGAGCGAGACTCGAACCGGCCAGTTCTTGATCGGCGGTTTTTGGGGCGAAAGAAACCGAATTTCGAGCCGCAAATTCTGTTCTGGGTAGTTGGGCTCTCATATGTCACGTACAACTAAAAACCTTGGCGAGCATAAATACACTGTCAGTGTCCCTTTAAGATATAGGTGGGTGAATTGAAGATTAGATCGCCGTTGTTTCACCACGACGTACACGTTTCAAACGCCGAAAGCATAGTTTCTTTCTCGGTCAACAAAATCTTGTAAGAACTGCTTTGTGCAGCGCATGCATAATGCGCAAAACATCTCTTTTTCTTGATGGGATCGCGAATATGCGGAAATCGAGTCGCCTGCCTCTCTCACAGGAGTTGCGATAACGTCAGAATGGCTTTGACTGAAAGGATAGTGGGTAAACCTCAATGCTATACTCCATGTCACCAGGTATATTGTGTGCAGTGCCGGCGAAGGCAACGCCAGCTGAAGAGAGAAAGGGTGAGCACTAGGAAGGCGGGACAGGAGAGGTGAGCAATGGAGAAAGGGAGAGCGCTAGGAACGTTAGAGAGGAGAGGAGGTTTCTTTTTTCCTCCCCAGCCTTTCTAGTGTTTGCCCTTTCTCCCCTCGCCTGGCGTTGCCTTCGCCTGTACTGCACGCAACTACGGAATATAGATGCATAGAAATCTACGGTCTAGCCATCGCGACCCATTTGCCAGGAGTAGGCGAACTTGCGCTCCGTATATGTGGTATTGGTCCACCAAGCAAGTCGTCTGCTTCTTGCGTAGGAGTTGCGGTGACGTCAGAGAGACGCCGAGCTCTGATTGGCTCTTAGTGGGTAGACCTCAAAGCAAGCTGCCTTGAGGTCTGCCCACTATTCTTCATTTAGCATAAATCAGAGCTGGTCGTTCTGACGTAACCACAACCGCCTGCAAAAGAAGCAGACGAACTCCTTTTCTGTGTACTCTCGACCCCAGCCACCTAATAGGCGTATCCGGTATGGGCGACGAAAAAATACTAAAACGTTTCAACCTGTAACTAGTAGAAAAATAAGTGGGAGGCAAAACGATAATGTATGACGTTTACGCTTATATCCTAAGTGTCTTCTACTGGCGTGGCGACGGCAAAACAATGTTTTCGCCCATACTGGAAGTGACGACAATTCAAGATGGCGGCGCCCTTGAAGAAAGGGTCTATACACTTCTCCCTTCAATCCGAGCGAGCAAGAGCGTCGTTTGCTCCTCGCGCGGGGCATGGCATACGACGAACGCCGGAACGAGCGCTACGAGCTACCAAGGTCAATATGCAGATTCCAGAGCTGAGGGCGCAACACGTGACCTTCCGTTTGGGGCGCACCAAAGTCGAGACTTTCTCAGCTCCAACGGTCTCCTTGTTAAAAAGCCACAGAAGAACAACATCAGCTGACTTTAGACATTTCCGAAACAAAAATCCTTAGCGGGGAAACTATTATCACGTGACATCAATTTTCCCGCTACATTTAGCGGGGCAATAGATGTCACGCGATCACGACCTCAGGTCTCGCGGCGTATATTTCCGCGAGGTGGTAGTTTGCGCTCAACATAATCAAGCTTGGATATATATGTGTTTTTTTTTTTTTTGTCTAACTTAGGTCCGCGATTAAAGCGAACTCTCTTTTTTAGAAAACAGCAACGCCACCTCGGAGACTACTGAGCCTCCCGCTGGTAGTAACAGCGGCGGCGGCGGCGGCCCCCCGCCGGGAATGCACGGTAAGAACCCCACGGAGCTTCGGTTTGTAAACGCTAATGTCCCGAACAAACGCCCATCCCACTGTGAACGGGTACAAGGGAAAATATATCCGGTGGGCGATCTTTCTGAGCGGAAAGGGGGGGGGGGGGGGGAGGGGGGGGGGAGTTGTCAACCTCGGAAGATCGTAAGTTGTTACTAGGGTTTTGTGTTTTCGGTAAATACCGATAAACCCCGAAAATGAACCCCCGAGTCGGTTTTATCAAAATCGGGAAAAACTGAAAAACCCAGAACACCCAGGACACCAGGCACACAAACCCACAATGATCTGTCCGCGAGGCTGTTTCTTTCTTCGGGACCACACACATTATTTCTTCGTTTTCCTTTATTATCGGAATGGGGACGTTTTCCAAGAAGGTAGTCGGGCCACGTGTATGTTACCTGAAGTTAAAAAAATCCCATGTCCGCGGCCTTTTCTTTTTTTTTTTTTGTTTCAACAGAAGTTTTGATAAAATCTCACTTCTTGTGCGAAACAAAAAAAAAAAAGATGTATACCAAAAAACACCGTATTTGTGGAAAAGATACTCACCCCAAAAAACACTCCCGAATTCGCTGAAAAATAAACCCCGAAAACACGGAACTCTATAGTAATAACTGGAGTTCCGTGCTTTCGGGGTTTGTTTTTCTTTGACAGATTCGGTATTTTTCGGTCTGTATTCACGGTGTCAGACAAAATTCGGTGTTTATCGGGGTTTAAGTTAAACAAAACGGGACATGTGCGTGGGATTCCTAAAACTGGGGGGAATATACGCGTGTGACTTGAATTCTCGGAAAACTTGACACCCTGAACTAAGGGTCATTAAATATGTTTTTCTCTCTCTCTCTCTCTCCCGATACCGATAAGAGATTTAAACGAGATAAATGGTACGTGGTTACCGAATTAAAAAGCAGTCTCCCACACACTTAAGAGCAGTATGCGTTTCCGGAAAACACACACACACAAAAAAAAAAAAAAAAAAAAAAAACTAAGTAAAGGATTTTTCTATCGAGCTTGGATTTTTCTTATTCAAAATCAACTTCAATTCGATTTTATCGGTTTTTCGGGATTTTGATAAAAGCAACTCGGTGTTTACTTCTCGGGATTTATTGGTATCTACCGAAAACAGGGAACACTATAGTCATAACCTTTTGCAGACAAGGTTATAACAAGGGTGTTTTGGGACCACGGTGGTATTTGTGGATTTTCTTCATAGACAGGAGAAACTGTGAATGCCGAGTACTATACTTCAACTACTTTCTGATAAATGTCAGAAGGCCGTTGACCAAATATTATAAAGGCGTCATTTCGCAACGCGAGACGCAATACGGCACTGCCACACCCGCCCAACAGTCGTGACTTTTTGACTCCGAGTAATTTTCATATCTTTGGCCGACCGAAGGAGCATCTCGGAGGCTAAAAGATTCACACGAACAATAGAGTAATTCAGGCTGGTCTCCAATGGTGCCGGAATAGTGGAGCTCGTCAGTAGACGGCGAACAATGTGTTGCCGAGGCTGTGCGAGGTGTCAACGGTGGACGTCGTCAGCTCCGACGCCCACCGTTGATTCTGGCAAGTTTTTTGTTGGTGTCATTTTTTGCTGGAAGAGAGCTTCGCCTAGAAATTCCACGAGGTAAAATCTATACCACTCAAATACACCCTCGACGGAAATTTGAAATCGCTACGTGCACTTTCCAATTTTTTTTTTCCTGGCAGACTTTAGGACGAGCTTGATACTGTATACTTTGTTCCCTATGGGCGCACGCAGTGACGGGCTTGAAAATGATCTTGGAGTGATGTTTGACCTCGAAATTAACGCTTTTCGTGTTTTCTCTTTCTAGGAAACAGTAAGACTACTCTTTTGTTCGTTCCGATTTTATGCCGTTGACTGTTCGTGCCGGGGACAGCGCGCGCCTTCCGGCGTCTCGCAATGAGCGCGCCGCTAGTAGCTTTAGCGTGTTTGCGGCTTGGGGGCGGGTTTTGGGGATCCACAAGCGAAGACGTCATGTGCCAGCCTCGTGTTCCAGATGGTTGTGTCGTATACTGAGTGGCGGGGTGCATGACGTCCCCGCTTGGCGGAGTGACGTCCTCGTTTGGGAAGTGGAGACTCTTCTGCAGTTCTTATGTTGTGACAGACTATGCGCCGGGAAACTGAGGGGGAGGAGGAGACGAGAGCGCGAGAGGACGTCAGAACACCAAACTGTGACTGGAATGATTAGTAGGTGGGTGTAAAGCGTAGCTACCTTTGTCTCTACCCACTCTTTAAAAACGCGTTGAAACGCGGAACGTTGGACGCCGGTCTTTAGCAATCTAACGCGTCTGAAGAACGAGTAGAGACATAGCCTCCTCAATACTGACAAAGCCTGGCAGATCGCCACGAGAAGCGGCCACCGAAATGGAAAAGGTGGGACCGCAGACAACGGATGGGAGGAGAGCCACGTGACTGGCGCCCCGCTGCGGCGAGACGCCGAAACACACTTCTCCCGAGCGAACAAGCGTGTTTTGGGTCCTCGCCGCAGCAAAAGCTGTGCGCTGACGTCCAGGTTCCCCGAGAAATGGCTCTTTGATGATCTGTGCTACCAGATCCTCGCGCCCCAAATTCTGCGACCGGGCACTGCAATGGCTTCGTCGTCGAACTGCACAGGCTTTGCGAGTATAGAGGAGGCTTTCCATCCAGAGAGTGGCGTTCTGACGTCCCCGCGCACTGTCGTTTTCCTCTCCCTCAGTGTGTCGTCGCATAGTCTGTTGAAGGTTATACAGAGCGCAAGTTCGTCTGCTTCTTTCGCAGGCGGTTGTGGTGACGTTAGAACGCCGAGCTCTGATTGGCTAGCTGATTGAAGGATAGTGGGTAGGCCCCAAGGCAACTTGCTTTGAGCTCTACCCGCTATCCCTCAATCGGAGCCAATCAGAGCTCGGCGTTCCGACGTCACCACAACTGCCTGCAAAAGAAGCAGACGAACTTGCGCTCCGCAAAGCAGGACAAGCCCCCTCCAACAAGGCTCTCTGCTCGCCGTGATTGGCGGTTTTCTCTTCCCCAGCGTTTGCTCTGCTAGAGCAGAAAAAGTGGAGGACTTAGTGGGAGGAGCTTGTACCGCTGTTCTTAACCTGCAACAGTCTATAATTTGTAAATATCTGATTGTTGCATCGGGTCCCTGAAGTAGTAACGCGTGCCTTTTACACTTTGATCTTTCAGCTGCAGTGAATGGGCGAAAACAATTATAGATTGTTGGTCGCAACCAAGCTTCAGGCTGAAATGCAATATTCGCGCTCATGACTAAGACACCGCTTCTTAGCAACTGCAAAAAAAAAAAAGCCAAACGTACTTTTTTTTTTTAGTTGGGTGCTGTCGCACAAACAGTGATAGGCCCGTGTTTCTACCTCGTGAACACATACGCGAAATATTAATATTATTATTATTCGACGATAGCATTTCGGGTCTTCGCGCGTCGTTAAGGCTATTGTAACGCAATTGGTGGTGCTCTTGATTTTTTTTTTCTTTTTGCCATGGTTGTCCCTGGAGCGAATTGGTGAATGTACTTCTGTGGACTGATTGGATGTGTTTTCATCTGCATTAATGTTTGTCTTCACTTATTGTGTCTTATTGTCTTCGTGTCGCTTTTTATGCCTCTTTACGCCTTGATTTCCCTCTCTTGTTTATTCTTTGTTTGAGTGTTTTCCTCGTGTTTCAACAAAAAGGTTACTGGTTATTCTTGAACACGCAATAAAGATTATTATTATTATTACTATTTTATTATTATGATTAAACGTGCTGTTTTTACAAGGTTAAGGGAAGCAAGTAGATTTAATATAGTTTTTTTTGTAAAATGCTGTAAAAAAAGAAAAAGTTTCCTGTCAAATGAAAGGAGTCACGAAACGATTTTTTTTTTTGCTAAATACTGCTTAGAATCACTTCCTAACCTTATTAACCGAATAAACTTGCCTTAAAACACAGAAATAATAAACACAAAGAGGGCAAGAGCGCAGAGGAGTACGCATTCTGTGTTCCTGTCGTCTTTGTGTTCATTCTTTCTGCGTTTTTCAAGTCTCTACCAACACCCTCCTTTCGTTTTAACTTGCCTTAGTTTTTCTTTCTAGACAATGACAGCCACCAGAAAAATTCGAGAAATATGAGCATCGTTCATCCCCTCAACTCAGAGCCAGAACAAGTGGCCACGTGGCCTGGTGCCTATATTCTATGCCGCCAACGTTAATCATATATCCACGAGCTGGGGTCGTCAAAGTAGAAAACGCGTGCTATACTCCAGGCATTGTTAAAGTTCGGCTATTCTCACCATCGCAGTGGTTGGACCCGAGCCACTACCCGAGTGTCCGCCGAGGCATTGATTGTTAAGAACCGAAGTTGAGAGCTGACGCAGTTCTCGTGTCTAATCCATGAGCCGCACTCGACTGTCGTGAGGCGGGTGGCTTCGATCCCACAATTACGTCATCAAGCTTTGTCAAGGCAAGACTGAAAAACAAAAAAGTACCCTTTTATCCTCGCAATTTCACCGCGACCAAGAAACTTCTGAATCAGTGGCGGTCTGTGCGAGTATACTTGGGCCAGACTAGGACCAGTTTGTCTCTGCAAAGTCATGAACATTCCAACCCGATATCATTTCATGACCCCTTTCATAGCCTCCTATATACTGACAAAGCCTGGCAGATTACCACGAGAAGCGGCCGCCGAAACGGAAAAGATGGAGCGGCAGACAACGGATGAGAGGAGAGCCACGTGACTGGCGTCCCGCTGCGGCGAGACGCTGAAACACACTTGTCCCGAGCGAACAAGTGTGTTTCGGGTCCTTGCCACAGCAATAGTGTGCGCTGACGTCCAGGTTCCCCGAGAAATGGCTCTTTGATGCTCTGTGCTACCAGATCCTCGCGCTCCAAATCTGAGACTGGGCACTCTATGGCTCCGTCGTCGAACTGCGAGGAGTATAGAGGAGGCTATGTCATTGGCACTCCTAGAACGCGTTAGAACGCCGTACGCCGGTGTACAGTGTTCCGCGTTCGCGATTTCGTTCGCTTTACGGGCAGTAACAAAAAAAAAAGATGCAAACAAGAACTTTTTTTATATATTATTAGACACTCACAATAACCCAATGAGCGTCGATTGAAAATTTTCACCCGATTACTTAAAACCTCCCTTTGATTGATTTATTATTCGATTAATCGGTGTCATTCATAAATTTGAATAATTTTTTTTAAAGTCAAAATTACATTTTTTTTTTTTTTGCTGAATATACGATAAACTGCGTAATGTGCACTTAGACTCATGAATAAACCTCAATGTTTAGTTAAGAACAGTCCGAAGACACTCAATCTCACGGATTATTACTTCACCTGCCGAGACAGTTTGGCTGATATTCTCCGGCAAGAGCGAGCTCCTATGATGGTTCACAATAATACCTGCTGCGTTAAACGGCCACTCGCACGACGTTCAAGTGACCGCTGGACACGTATAACCTTCTGGACCTGTTTGGAGCTACAAAAATAAAAATTGGACTGTGTGTATGTTTATACAACCCAGAACTTTGTCTGCCTCAATGGGCGACGAGTCTGCCAGCTGTAGATGAGCAACTTAGCCAGTGCAGAACAACCACTAGCCTGGGGTTTTTAACGTGCACCTCGCAGTAGTGATTGATACACGACCGCACGCCGGTACGATGCTCATTAATCGATTTGAAGTTACAAATCTCGCCCCACCAGTGTACTTTAGGTCAAACTTTCACCTGAAGTTTGCCCTTCATGCAGGTGTACACGTCCATGCCCGCGCGGTGAAAGCGTTTAACTTTAACTTTCTCTTGGTTACTCAAAATTTAAACGAATAAAACATTAATAGCGATTAAAGCATTATATGATTAATAGGTAGGTAATCGTTCAATTTCCCAGCCCTAGTTTTAATACATGAAATAAAATGAAATAAAGTTCTCACGAATGCCTTTTGTTGTCTTTTCTTGCATTCAGCAACGGGTAAGTATTTCCCCGTGAGTCGTGTAAATACGGAATGTCAAAATCGCCTTTCAGTTCTTTTCTTTTCTTCTAAAGGCAGTAGAAGTTTTCTAAGGGGATGCAAAAATGTTTGTATTTTTACTACATACCGAACATAAGTAATCCTCAACGTTCATAGCCTATGAAACAGGGGTTCGTTCCTCTTTTCCATTGCACTGGGAGTCGCAGAAAAACAAAACAAAAAAAATCTAGAAATAAACGAGCGGCGTTCAAACCCTCGACTCGCAGCCGGAATACGTGGCCCCGTGGTCTAGAACAGAGTATATGCCACCAACCATGGCCACGAACTGAAGTTGTCAAAGCACAGCACACGCGCTGGGTGCCGGACCTTGTTATGGCTCGCTTATTCCCATAATTTGCAGCGACTGGACACCAGCCTCCACCCGAATGCTCGTCAATGGCATTGATTGTCACGATCCCAAATCGAGTGCTCACGCGGCGCTTGTATGGCATTTATAAGCTACATTTGAATATCGTCACCATGGGTTAATCCCCACGCCGATGTAAACACTGCGATCTCTGTGTCCACGTCATCAAGTTTTGCAAAAAGAAAGACCGAAAAAAAAAGTTTTTTTTTTAATCTTTTACGCGGTGACAAGGAAACTTCTTGATCAGTGGCGGTGTTGCGTGCAAGTATATACTTGGGTACCACTAAAGTACCAGTAAGTTTGCATAAAGTGAGAAACGTTTGAATTCAAATATCGTTGAACGGTTAAAAGGGAGCTCCGGCGGTTTTTAACGCGTTAGCATTAGAACGCTCGTTTTGACAAAAAACCGGCTGTGTCGTTCGTTTGTCAGCGCCGGGATGAGACAAGAAAGGTAAGAGATTGACGCGTGCGACGCTTCTATTGGTGCAAAGCGCTGACATCAGGACGCGTCAAACTCTCCCGCTTTCCCCGGCGCTGACAAACTGACAGACACCGCCGGGTTTTCGGCAAAGTCATGCGCACAGCTGGCGCGGAGCCAGAGAGGAGCAGGCGTCGGGCAACACTTCCTAGATAACGAAGCCGTAGTGCTGAATGAGATGGCATCACCAGAAAAAGCCAACGCAAGACACAGATTGGAAACGAGTTCTGCGTCAGCGCTCGGCTTCGAGTCAAATTTGAGCCGAACGTTGACGTAATCGTCGTGTCCAATCTGTGCCCAGTGTTGGCCTTCTCTGATGACGTAATCTGATTCAGCAGTAATGGTTTCCTATCTAGAAGGTGTTGCGCCGCGGCGCGATGGAATGCGGGCGTGCTCAGTTACCGCTCTGCCGTCGCCGGTTGTTCTATCGCTCTGGGTTTCCGTAGTAGCGGTGTGTGGGCTGTGATGTGTGTGTGTAGTTAAAACGATGGATGCGGTTCTCTTCACGAGTGATATGAACGCGGTTCCTTCCACGAGTGGTATGGATGTGGTTGTTTCCACGAGTGAAATGGATGAGCGTGTCCAAAGGCGTCGACGTACTCTGACAGGCAGAGTACAGACAAAGTGTGAAACAAAGTACAGAAAATTTCATTGGTGGATTCTTAGGGAATTCGTTAGCATGACCCTTGGAAAACGCCACACACGTCCCCCTTTGGGAAACGCTAACACTGACCCCGTAAAGAGGCCAAAATAGGCAGCTAAAAATAGAGGAAGCAAAAGAGAAAGCCAAAAGAAAAAAACATGGAGGGGTCAGCGCTAGCGTTTCCCAAAGGGGGACGTGTGTGGCGTTTCCAAGGGTCATGCTAAGGCATTCCCTAAGAATCCACCAATGGATCTTCCTGGGTTATTTTGTTTTTAACTACGGTTCAGCGATGACGGAACACGCACATAAACATGGTGCGCTTTGGACGCTGTCTGATTGGTTTCATTAGCTCGTAGCGTTGGCTGCGTCTGGACTGAAAGGCCGACGTAGACTTCGCGCTTTCCACTCTTGACCGCCTCCTCCTTTACTATATCCTCTCCACTTTTTACCTTGTCCCAACTTGGCTCCCCTTGCAGATTAGGAGAGGGAAGCGCTGAGAGGATTATCTTCCCTGCAGAAAATCGAGGTTGCACGTCGGCCTTTAGGGTGAAAGGAAATATAATTGTTTTTGTAATAACCAAGCTTTACTCTTCTCAGCATGTTATTAATTATCTTTAAATTCAAGATGGCTATTAAGAAAACTGCATATGATAGGTTATGTTCCAACCAACATTCAAGTTTTCCTGCGCTTTTCCGTTGGGTGACGTCATATATGTTGTGTAACTTGCAAGTCGAGCAGGAAGTAAATTCAAAACCACAAGATTTTTCGCGTTTTTTTTTGTTTTGTTTTGCTGGTGTGAGTTTTCCTGCCATTCATTTCACCCCACCAAACTTCATCCTAGCCGTCGGAAACGAGCTGCACTACCAATACCCTTAAAGGCCGACGTACAAACTCGATTTCCTGCAGGGAAGATATTCCTCTTAGCGCTCCCCTCTCCTAAGCTGTGAGAGGAGTCAAGTTGGGGCCTTGTAAAAAGTGGAGAGGGTATAGGAAAAGAGGAGGCGGGCAAAAGTGGAAAGAGCGAAGTGCACGTTGGCCTTTTAGGGTGAAGGGAGTGTGGTAGATCGTTAATTAGAGTCCGATAACGGCACCCGATACTCCAACTCCGTCTTTGCGCGCATACATCGTATCGTTATCGGGTATCGTTATCGGCGGTATCGGAGGCATCGGAACGATCCACAATAGCACCTTGAAGACTAGGCCTGCGCGTGACGTCGAATCCAGTGCCCCCCCCCCCCCCCCCCCAAAGCGGGAAACCTGAAGTTCGACAAGCTTCAGCGTCTTTGCCGCTTGTCCTTCGACGAGATGCGTCCGTCATGGCGTTGCCGCGTGCCTACGTCGAGCTGTATCTGAGACGCTGCAAAATGGGCTGGCGGCGACGCTGACGAAAGCTAAGGGGCGAGGGGGAGGGGGGGGGCTTGTTTTTTGTATCACAAAATTATTTCACCTCACGTTTTTACTTTTGCCAGTAGAGCAAGTTGAAAATTTAATAATGTTGTGACTTGTGTAACTTATGCTACTTGTTCACGTGTCCACTAACGTGTTGAACCAATTTTGAGGGAAAACAGTGACTATCGAAATTTCGCCGGAGAATTTGTACTTATTCACTTTGTTCCTTTCCTTTGAGTAGCAGGGGTGCCCGGTATGACGACTTTGAGTAAGTAGCATCTTCTACACAACTCCCAGCGTAAAAGAACAGTTTAAAAAAAAATGAAATCATCCTTATTTTTTGCATTACAAACTCTAACCATAAGTTTATTAAACGGTATCCCGATGTCTGGCGACACGCCACTCGAGATCGGAATTTCGATTATAGTATAGATATAATGAGGAAACATATTACTATTCGTAGAGTCAATATTCGATAAGGGTGCCGAAGAGCGAGTAGACCCTTTTCAAAGGTCCATCGCGCAACATTGGCAGTCGCCATTGTTTCTTGCCACACGTAGGCTAGGTGGTGCAAGCTGCCGCCCGATAGAAAGGGTACAGCCTTTAGCACCCATCCATCCATCCATCCATTGGACACAAAGCGCGTGACTGGATCCGAGTCCTTGCCGATGGTTGACGCACACCTCGTGTCCAATGCATGCTCAGAGTGTGTGAACAAGCAATGGCGGACAAGGGTTGGCGCGGACTTTTGAAACAAATGGCCCATTGTGATGATATGAAGCTTGAACACAAATACGAAGATACATTGGTAGATCCTTAGAAAATGTGTTAGCGTGCCCCTTTGGAAAACGCTAACGCTGGCCCCTTCACTTTTCTGTTTTGGCTTTCTCTTTTGCTTCTTTTAGTTTTTGCGTTCTCTTTTTGGCTTCGTTGCGGGGTTAGTGTCAGCTTTCCCAAAGGTTACGCTAATGCATTCTCTAAGGATCTACCAATGGATCTTCTTTTAAAGGGGAACAGAAGGGGATCTGTATTTGAGTAAAAACGCTTAAATCGTCTTTATTTGGCCTCCAGCACCAGGAATATCGAGATTATTTGTAAATTTGGTGCACGCGGAGGCTGCAGAAAATCATTCTCAAAGTACCCCTGAAGCCCCTCCTTCCCGGAGGGTTACGTCAAAAAAAGAGTGTTAGGAATCTGCGCTCTCGCGCATCTTTGGCGCCTTTCAAAGCTATGCAGGCACATTCTTGCTCTTTTCACGAAGGTAAAAAAAAAAAAACATCGTCACGACTGGTGTCAGTACGGGGGAATTTACCTGGCAGGCTTGCAATTGCACGCGCTGCCCAAATAAGTGACACGCTCTTGGCGGTCTTAAGATCCTTTTAAAGGAGTTGTGCAACCATTACAGTGCTTCGCTTAAATAATTTGGGAGTTGGTGTCTCGACCTTTCTGAAGTAAAGAACAAAAAAAAAAACCGCTTTGGCCTGGATGTCCTAGTTTTTATTTTGAAGATTGTCAAGGATTGAGGTTTTCGGCACCTCTCAACTCCTTCACCATCTTCCGAGTCACGTGCGGTGTGACGTGAAAAGAAGACGCGCGGGGTTCCGGTGAAGCTCTAGAGCCATCAGTGAGCAGCGAGAACTCCTCCGCTTACGACCACGTGACCACGTGCTTGCGCAGCGCGATCAACATGGCGAAAGGAGGGAAGTGCCAACGTGCTCGTCCGGGTCCGGCCATCCCCGTCCGGCTCTGCCCCCGTCTTCCTCTGTCTTCTGGCGGCTGTTCGCGGTAGCAGATAGAGCTGACGGTTTTGTTGACCTCGGATAGGTGGCGCCACTAAAACACCTTATAATAAAAGTTTTGTCGATGATGCCAGGTTTTTGACGCATTCATATTTATGTGGGAACGAGAAGATTTATAGAAAAATTACCTTTTATCCAGCAGGTATTTGCACGACTTGCTGTCTTTTCACAAGTTCCCCTTTGACGTCACGCCGCGTGGTTCTCGTGGCCGCCGCTCGCGGCTGCAGGTCGGGAAAAATTCTAATTTTTGCCTCGCGATTACGCGGCGGAATTGCAACATTTCGAAGGAACGTTATGTATTTTGTCTTTGTGACAAGACAAACAATGCCAAAAGTAGAAGATGCAAATTCTTTCAACGTTAAAATCGTTGCACAGCTCCTTTCAAACGTAACGACTGGTCGGAGGTTTTACGCGTTTTCTCGCGTTTAGTCACATCTTCGGGAAACACGAATATAATCTTCAGATTTACGGGATTCCAGAAAAAAAAAAATTTAGAATTAAGCTTTAACCCCTTTTTCTTAAAACATCTCCAGCTTTTTGTTTTCTTTTTTTTTTTGGCGAAGCGGGTTTGCTGAGCTTGTTTTGCCCCAGCCTTTGTCACAGGCAGACTCGCGTCGGCTTGCCGCTTCTTGCGGCGCCTTTCGGCCAGCTGAGCAAGTCGCTGCTTCCGCTCCTCTGTCTTGTTCGCCCGCCTTGCACGCTTAGCAGCGGCATCCGTTGCCTGACGCCACTTTCGCTGTCCACCGGTTTCCCGCGCGCGCATTGGCTTCCACCTTGTGACGTCACCTCCTTCTCGCCTTTCTCCTTCACTACTCTCTTCCTCTCTACGCAGCGCGCTTCCCTTTTCAGTGTTTTGTTCGCAGACGGACGCCGTCAGATTTTCGCTATCATGTGAAAAATTTCGCGGGAGAATTTGTACTTATTTATTTGTCCATTTTGTTCCTTTCTTTGTGTAGCAATGACGGATGTGATGTGTAAGTGCCTTCTTGTACATATCTCCCGCGTGAAAGTACAGTTAAAAAATAATAAAAAACAAAGGGAAGATAACTTCGTTCTTGTTTTTGGAGGCGTGCGAAGACGACGTATTGCACATTAACTTTTTAATCCTTGCAAATTCTTAAATTTTCCGAATATTTTTTTTACACTACATTCAGACGAAAATTACAAACTATAACCATAAGTTTCTTAAACATTAAACCGATATCTGACGACACGCCACTCGATATTGGAATTTCGATCATAATAAAGATATAATGAAGACACAGATTATTATTCTGATCATAATCATCATCGTCACCATTATTATTATTACACTGGTTTTCACTTCCAGCGCTGTACAGATACTGACAACTTCAAGGAATGCTGAGCCGAAATTTGGATTTCGCAAAATAAGGCCGCATGAAGCGTTGAACGGGACGCTACGAACTCCAAAAACGTCTCGTATGCATCGATATCTCAAAAGGACGCCCGTGTTTTTGGAAAAGAAGGGCGCGATCAAAGAAAGGAATGTGACGTCACGATTCTCTTCGAACACTTGAAAAGGAGGAGAAGCGGCCTCGCTTCTCTCCTCCTCACTTCGGGTCACGTGCTCGAGAGGCCGATGCAGAGAGAAGGAATGAGAATCGCGACGTCACGTGTCTCGATCGGCCTCGTCGGAAGTGTTCACTCGCGCACTTCTTTTCCACAAAAGTCGGCCATCTATTAGCGATATCGTTGTGTGAGCCGTAGTGCGAGTAGACCCTTTTCCAAGGTCCGTCGAGCGAAATTGGCAGTCGCCATTGCTTTGACACGAAGCGCGTGATTTGGTCCGAATCCCCGCCTAACGCTGATCGCAGCGCTCGTTTTCAAAGTGAGCTGAGCCGAGTTCACGTAGAACGCTTATGGCAACTAAGGTCAGTAGATCCTGGGAAAGTAGCGCGATTGCCTTCCCTACCTGCTAGCCAGACACAAACAAATACTAAAATACTAACGACCAAAACCTCGCAAGGCGATTGGGTAATCTGTCTGATTAGAAAATTTATTTACAACACTGTGGACAGGACGTATTATGAAAGAAACGCGCAGAGATTAAGAACAATGTTAACACATTGCAATGGAAATCGTCACCTCGGTCCATTCAAATCTTCGAAGCTTCCAGAGGGTCGTTCTAAACCAGTCGCGCCAAGATCACCATGGAACATCATCGTATTGGAAGCGTTCCTCGCCAATATAAGCGTCTTTGGCACTGTGTATGCAATCAACTTATCAATCATGACCATCTCCACGGATCTCTTACCATTACATTGTTCTTCTTGCGTATTTTGAAACAGTAAACTGATTTTTCAGTGCCTCCAAGCACCGACAAACATGTGGTGGTGGTACGAAGATGTACGCTTGTTTCGCCGGTGTGTGGATAGCAAAATCTCGGTATACAAGAAAAGTCTTTATAAAGCTACTCGTCACCAGCGAATTTGGATCGGCTCACCAAGAACGGAGGGGTCAAAGAGAAATTGCTCATTTCACGGGCCAAAATGGCGACCATACGGGGAGCTTGGCGCTACTTTCCCAGGATCCAGTGACTTTAATCGCAACAAGTGAGGGCGCGGTGGACGGACACTCAATTTGCTATAAAGTTCTGCAAAAAAAAAAAAAGTAGATTTTTTCTTTTTTTTTGCGGGGGGGGACAATGCCCGAAGATAAATGCAAATAAAAAGTTGCTAGTTTTCTTCCCTTTTATTAGACAGTCACGAAGAGCTCAAAGTTCTGACGGATGTCTTTTGCGCTTTCCTTGTTTTCAGCAACTGGTAAGTAATTTCCCGTGCTTCGCATAAATGCGATATGTCAATACCGCCAATCAAGTTCTTTTTTTTCGTTCTTTCTTTAATGAGATATCATTTCGTTGAAGAGATGGTGCAACAATTTTGTTAGGTTGGTGTTGGCAGATAAAAACAAACTGTCCTTCGTTTTTCCTGGCTGCCCCAAATGTCCCTTTCAGAAGGACCCTAGCTCTAGGCCGCTTTGACGTCCGTGTCCCAACTTACACCACAACTGGAAGGCCAGCTGGCTTCCTTTTACTACAGCGTGTGCTTTAGCGGATCGGAACCAATACGGAGCGCAAGTTCGTCTGCTTCTTTTTCAGGCGGTTATGGTTACGTCAGAACGCCGAGCTCTGATTGGCTAGCTGATTGAAGGATAGTGGGTAGACCCCAAGGCAACTTGCTTTGATGTCTACCCACTATCCTTCCAATCAGAGCTCGGCGTCTTTGTGACGTCACCCCAACCCCTGCAAAAGAAGCAGACGAACTTGCACTCCGCACACCGCCTAGAAGACAAGTTTTGCGCATGACGTCATCGTTGGTGGATCTCAGACCCGCCCCAAGCGGCAGACGCGTGCGTGTTGGCGTCGCCGTCTGCTAGCGTCGCGCTTGTTGGCAGACGCCGCAAGACGCGCTGGTGGCGACGCTGACGCGAGCTATGCGGAGAGCAACTTCCGTCTCCTTCTTGTGCAGGGGTTGCGGCGACGTCAAAACGACGACGAGTTCTGATTGGCTTCGATTGGAAGAATAGTGGGTAGACCTCAATGCTAGAGGCCTTGAGGTCTACCCACTTTTTTTTTTTCTTCAATCAGCCAATAAGAGCTTGGCGTTCTGACGTCATCGCAACCCCTGCCCAAGGAGCAGACGAACTTACGCTCCGCATAGGCGGCGCTGCGTGAATCTACTGTGATGACGTTTGAAAGAGGCAAGGCGTAGACCTTTTTTTTTTTTCTTTCTATAGTTGATTGAGCTTCGCATGCTCCGACACTGTAACTTAGCACAAAGGTGCGGCTGACTGGTGGATTTATTTCTAGAGCAAACTTACCTCGATCAGAAGTTACTACAAGGAAACGAAAATTTCCTATAATTCAGTGTGCCGTTAAGCCTTTTTTTTTTCCTTTTTTACAAAAAATGAAAAAGCATTTTTTGTGGAGAAAAAACAACAATAACATGTGTCAGTTAATGTATTCAACCAATTTTTGAGGCAAATCAGTGACAATCATAATTTGTACTTATTATTTGCGTTTGTACTTCTTGTTTCTTTCCTTTGTTGTAAAAGATGCTGGTAAGTGACTTCTTGTACATTCCTTACGACTACCGCAAGAAAAAAAACAACCATATAAACTCATTCTTTTATTCGGTGGCGTTCGGTGATGACGTACAGAGCGCGACACTGTTAGCGCAAACAAGCGATCGCCGGTTTTTCCAGTTTTTCTCTTTGAAATTAAAGGATGTCATCCAAGTTATCATTGCTATGGAAAGAGCTCATTTAGTTCAATAATGTAAGCGATAAAATTTTGTGCTCGCTAATACTATTTAGGAGTAAAATGCGAAAATGCGCCGATGAGGTGTTCGCGCTAACAGTGTCACGATGTGTACATACCTACATCACCGTGTGACTGGAAGCGCAGCAAGATAATAGAAATACTGAAGAGTAGAGATGTTAATTGAGTATGCAATTACAGGCCCATCCCGTTAACGTCTACATCCTGCAAAGTTCTTGAGCATATCGTTTCTATACATATTCGGCAATTTCTATCATCAAATAACGTTCTCAGCCAGTACACGGCTTCCGTAAGGGGCTGTCAACGGTTACACAGCTAGAAAAAAACATGCATTTTTTTTTTGTGAGGTATCGGATCGTAAGCGACTAACAGACATCATATTTTTAGACTTCAAGAAGGCATTCGACAAAATTAATCATAGAAAGCACTTAATTCATTTGATTTCCATCCTGGGAGATATTACGATTTTTCGGTGGATTGAGGCCTTTCTAAATAATCGTCGACAGTTTGTAAGCATTGAAGGGGTTAGCTCGGATGAATGTGATGCGAACTCGTGTGTTCCGCAGGGTTCGGTTCTGGGTTCCCTGCTGTTTTTGGTTCTCGCTAATGACCTTATCGAAGATTCACTTGTAAAGGCCAGATTATTTGCCGACGATTGTGTAATTTATACTGAAGTAAAATCAGTTAATGATCAAATTATGCTAAGCGAATATTTGTCCGAGATCAATGAATGGTGTGTTAAGTGACAAATATGAACCTAGACAAGACAGTATGTATGACGATCACTCATAAACGACAGTCGTTAGAATACGTGTATATGCTGCACGGAAAAGCACTAAGCCGAGTATCAGAGTTTAGGTATCTTGGTCTTACCATAGCTTCAAACCTAAGTTGGACACCGCACCTTAACAATATAGTCGGAAAACCTAATAAAAGACCATCAGGTGCTCTCTTAAACTCGCTTCCTCAGAAACAAATCTCCGAGCATACAAGATGCTAATAAGGTCTCTACTAGATTACGCAAGTGAAGTCTGGGGCCCGCATTTTAAATATCTCATTTCAAATCTGGAGTAAGTACAACGGCGTGAGTTGAGTTTTCTTTTCTCTCGCTATTGACGGCTGGTCTCTGTGTCACCTCTTTATAACAGGGCGAATCTACCCCTCCTTCAAGTGCGGAGAAAGCAGAAGAGGCTTCATATATTTTATAACATAATAAATAACCTGGTTCTTTTCAATAAGCAACAGTATATCAATGAGAGCATGTCGCGTACAACCCTCAACAAGCATACTCAGTACGAGGAAGAGCGGAAGTTTTCCAAGGACTGTCTTAGGCACTCGTTCTATTTGCAAACGGCGCGAGAATGGAACGAGCTCCCAGCACATGTCGTGACCGCTGGAACTCGAGAAGAGTTTAGTTCCCTTGTTTCAGAGATTTCCGCCAGCAGTACCTAGAGTTGTCATTTAATCGTTGTGTTGTATACGTGTTATTGATCTGTGCATTTTGAGCGCGTGTTTCTATACATTTTAGAGCGCCGCTCTTATGCCTCGTTCACACTTGCGAACCGGCGGCCGAAATCGCGGGAATTCTGACGCCCGGCGACGAAAGCAGGCAGATTTTCCGGCGGAAAGCAAGATCGCTCTGGGACCAATTTTCAACGCCGGAAAAAAGTTTTCGCTCGCCGCAAGCCAATCAGAACGCACGGGGGAGTGGCGCTTGCTGACGTCAGATCCTGTCCGAGCAGACGGTATTGCAAATGGCGTCCACTATGTCTGTGCCGTCTGTGCCTGTGGCTATACCAGTGTCAGCGGAGCTACTAATAGAAGCGGTGAAAAACCACGTCGTACTTTATGACAAGACGTATGCTCGATACAATGACAACGACTATAAGGACGAGCTATGGAAGCTAATTGGAACCGAATTGGGAACAAGCGGTACGTACTGCGGTGCACACTGCACACACGTTGTTTATTTACTGCATTCTCGTGTTGCGAAGAGGATGTCGCGGATTCTCTCAGCACTGCGGCTGTTACCTATTTTACATCGTAACCGTAAAGTGTATTTTTAATCAGCCGTGTTGCGTCGATCTCCATGTATTCTCCCATTGGGCGGGCCGCCTCCTGGAACCCTGAGTACCACGTGACTCGCGCCGAGCTGCTCTGTCGGCCATGTTGTCGGCTAAACACGCGGATCAAAGGATTGCGCTACTCTGCTCCTTAGGAGCTATATAGTGCTCTAGCGGCAACAAATGTGAACGGCCCGATCTTTTTTCGGCGAGCGAATCCAGTCGGCGGCGAGTGCGTATTTCGCAAGTGTGAACTAGCCATTAGGCGCCCGTTTCCGGCTTGAGCGGCGTCGCCAGTCGGCGTCGGCGTAACCGCGCGGTGCATTATGGGACGCGTGACGTCACTGATGACGTCATCAGTGACGTCACTGATGACGTCATCGGCATCGTCTTCGTCACTGATGACGTCATCAGTGACGTCACTGAAGAGGCCATCGGCATCCGCATCGTCATCGTCACTGATGACGTCATCAGTGACGTCACTGATGACGTCATCGGCATCCGCATCGTCACCGTCATCGTCACTGATGACGTCATCGGCATTCCCATCGTCATCGTCACTGATGACGTCACTAGTTATGATGACGTCATCGGTAACGTTACTGATGACGTCATCGACATCGGCACTGATGACGTCATCAGTGACGTCACTGATGACGTTATCGACATCCGCATGCTCATCGTCACTGATGACGTCATCGGCATTCACCTCGTCATCGTCACGTGACTTCTAGGGGTCACGTGACCCCGTGAAGTCACTGACCCCGGTGACGTCACATGACCCCCGTGAGGTCACGTGACCCTCGTGAGGCGACGGCGACGCCACTCGGAGGGAGGAGTAGCAGACAGGATGACGACGTGAGGAGGAGGAGGGAGGGGTATACCTTCCCCTCAGTACCCTTCCCTCCTCCTCCTCAAGAGCTGCGCTCTAATTCGGCATTACAGGAAGTTGTAAACGGCTTTCATTTTTTTTCCTACGCAAACTTGGGCACACATCGGGCGACACGCCACGCGAGATTGAAATTTCCATCATAATAAACAAATAATTAAACTATGTTTTATTATCATTATTGTTGTCGTTGTTCTTGTGTGACGTGACAGCCGCACGGTAGTGTATAGAATAGAAGTTAAACAACAGGAGAAGGGGTAAGCCCGGCTCAGTGTCCCCGGAACAATCAATATGACGTATTTGTGTGCTGCCAAGCTGTATTTCAAAATACATTTTCAATTGCTTTTTCTCCCCTCAGGCCGCTGTAAGTAAACAATTGAAATCTCATACCAAGGACGCCTTTGCGTCTCTAGTGTATATATACGTTAGTCTGCTGAAGATTCCTTTGAAGCTTGATGCAATGCACTTTAAAAGAAATTTTCAAGCATAATGCGTTCATGGTATCGTCTCCAGGTCTACAGCGCCACGAAAAGCTGCTACAAAAATATGATAACACGCGAGTCCCCGAGAAACCCGCTAAATTTAGCTGTGTCTTGTGAAGCAGTTTGGTCGCTCCTTATGTCCGAGTCCCTATACTTCGTTTCACCTTATCTGCGAGCGAAGCGAAAGCTAGAAGCGCGAGACCAGCGCTTTTTGTGTTCCTCCCCAGCTCGCGCGCTCGAGCAAAGCCTGAACGCACGGAGCTTTCGTGCTCGCGCTTCCAGCTTTGCCTTCGCTCGCACATAAGGTGAAACGAAGTCTAGAGCGACAGACAGAAGCAAACAACAGTGGCAAGCCTCAAACACACGCAGCATGTTGTTGAATCAACCATGGCATCACCATGGTTGTTGTTCTCGCGATGGTATACCGTTGGCAGGCGTTTAGTCGTTCGGTGCTCGTGAAGTAAGCACGAGCGATTGCAAGCCTGCCATAGATACCCTCGCGTGCATGATGCTTTTGTTTGAGCATAGACTCCTTCATTCCGCAAAGCCTGTCAAATCGCAAAAGACTTTGGTTTGAGGCTTGTCGCTCTCGTTTGTTTCTGTTTGTCGTTCTCGTGGGACTCGGGCATTACATGTAAAGCCACGAGGTGGCATAACGTCGTGGCGGCGCTTGAAGTTCCGTCACGCGATACATAATTAGGTGACGACAGTCTTACGTGATATCGTGACGTGACGCGGTCCCCGCGGGTCGGTGTCACGTGAGTATACGTCATGCTGACGACGCCGCGTGACCATGTCCTCTAAATATAGCGGGAAAATATCGCATATCGCCCTCTATACCAGCCCCTCGGTCACCGCGCTCCCTAATACTAGACCCTTTTCGAAACCCAATCAAGCAACATTGGCGGTCGTCAGTTCTATAGGTGGCGCAAGCTACCGCCCGGCATAAAGGGTATAGTCAGTTAGCGTCCATCCGTCCATCCATCCATCCATCCATCTTGGGCATGAGGCGTGCTGTTGAATCCGAGCCATTGCCGAACGCCGACAGAGCCCTCGGTGGACTTGAAAAATTCGCGGAGCGGCTACGAGATGGCGCGCACTTCTGTAAAGGCTCTATTCTGACGTTTGCCAGTCTTAGGTAGTAACGCGTTACTCTAACGTCGTTACTTTCTTTGGTAACTTTTAACTGTAACTAGCTAAATTTTCGAAATGCAACTTGTAACTGTAGTTCTGTTACATTTTCTGAAGTAACGACGAGAGTAACGACGTGCTTCAGGGAGGTGCAAGGCCCGCTAGCATCCCCCCCCCCTTTCCCCCAATCTTCTTTTTTCTCTTTTTTTAACCATTTGAAAGAGCTTATTTATGCCCGCTCCTTTTTCCTTTCCGGCTTTTTGAAAATGAGGATCTTGACCCAGTGACAGGTTAAAAATTCAGTGGCAAATGCCCCTCAAAGGCTTGATATGTTCGGAATGTGTTGTCTGAACGAACAACTGAACTGTCCACCTCAGCTGTGACAGGCTAAAAAAAAAAAAAAGCATTGAAAAATTTATTTCCCTTCCTTTTTTTTTACCCCGCCCCCCACCCCCTTCTCCCCTCCTTCCTCCCGGGAAAATTAAAAGTATACAGTCGCTGATTAAACGAGTGCAATCTAGCCATTCCTTGCACTTTTCAAACGATATGTGTTCCGACGCTTTGAGTGCCAACTTGTGCTAACTTTACTTGCACTTTCTGTATTAAACTGGGGGGAAAGGGGGGGGGGGGGGCAGTCTTCACACTTCTAAATTTGTACTTTTATGGAAAAAGTAACTTAAAAGTAACGTGGTTACTTTTTAAAAGCAGCTTCAACTCTAACGAGTTACTTTTTCATTGCGGCAACGGTAACGCTGCTACTTTTACCTAAAAATAACAAACTGCAACAAATTTTTTTTTTTTTTTACCCAAGACTGCGTTATTTGTATGCCCAGGGTAATTTTTAACTACCCATTTCCAGAAAGTAATGCAATGCTATTGGTGAGGAATGATCCAGCGAATAGTGCGAACACCGTTTATAGACTAAAAATAGTCGATCCGCTTCCGCTTCACCAAACGCTAGCGGCGGCGTCGACGCCACGAATTGGGCCCGATCCCGAAGCCGAGCTTGCCGAGCGTTAGCCGATGGAATGTTAATGTGTAAAAAAAGATGGCTAATAATTTGTGCTGATTAGCCGACTTGGACCATCACAAAAATATCTTAACTTGTTCAATAGGACGCATGACCTACGTGGCAGTTTCTTTTCTTTTTTTTTTTTAAGTCATGGGACGTGCTTGTGTGTATGAAACTGTCCTGTGTCTTGACGTCATTTTACCGTGTTGCTCGCAGTTGGGGAAGATGAGAATGAAGGTAAGAAGCCGCAGTTGTTTCTTATACATGATTTCGGCTAAGGCTCCGATCCCATGGCAGCCGTTACTTCAATGCAGAGAAAGCTATTTTTTTAATGTATTCAATGGGATGTAAAAACAAATATATTCCTAAAAGTGGCCTTGCGAACAGACGTCTCTTGCTTCAGGACATTCGAATGTAACATATATTAGTCCTGAGTTATAACTATAATATTTGATTAAATATTGCAGGCGGTTAAATATTGCTACGGATTTTTTTTTTATTTCTCTCCTCCTATAATAACAGTAGGAGGTAATAATTTTAGCTCGACTACACGATGCTATATAAATCTTGACGAGAGCTTTTTCGAAATTTTTGTTTTAAATAATTTTTTTTATAAAAAATGAGAACAAGTGATTTCTTTTTGTAACAAATCTTAATTTCTTCTTTACAATTTTTTTTTTAATTATATCATTCAGTATGCGATGCTG
This sequence comes from Ixodes persulcatus, assembly GCA_013358835.2. Taxonomy (NCBI): domain Eukaryota; kingdom Metazoa; phylum Arthropoda; class Arachnida; order Ixodida; family Ixodidae; genus Ixodes; species Ixodes persulcatus. The sequence goes on along the minus strand of JABSTQ010010914.1, from coordinate 132,096 downwards.
AACGATCACCTTTACAAACTTTAGTATTGGTGAAGAAAAATAAGAAACCCGTGGAAATAGTTACTCGTTAATTATCTAATTAAATAATTTACTAATGGACATAATAGCTTACCGAAAGGGCCCAAGAACACAAACAAAATACGTTAGAAAAGCAATTTCTTTATATATGTTTTTTTTAAACACTTCTTTCAATAAATTAAAAGTGTTTTGTAGCCATTCAAGATTATTGCTCCAAGTCTACGGTCTTATAATGTGTTCTTGTTTACTGGTTAAGATGGAGCAAGAATTTCATACGGATCGAATGTTCGCTATGAATGTGCTGTACCATTTCCTCATAAATACGCGCAGTGCAAGCTTTTTTTTTATTCTTTTTCTCATACAGTCACCAGTTGCAACATTTCCTATCGGGCTTTTTTTTTTTTTTTTTTTTAATAAACGTGTCTTTTAAAGTTACCGGTCCTTAATATCAGCGGGTTACCGTTTTTATCGTTCTTCAAAATTCCAAATAAACGAGACAAGGAGCCATCAATTCAAAAAACATTATCGTGATGACAAGACCTATAATTACCGGAAGTGTTTATTAATTTAAGAATCAAAGCAAAGATTTAAAGAAAGATGCAGTTTCTAACGGGTTAACAATGCACTCATTGGCGAATTCAGAGCATCGAATTACCACTCCGCAGCCAGTGACATTGAAGCACAATGTCAATGACATGTCAACGGAACAGGCAGCACAGGCCATTGGGCCAGCAGTGGGAATCTCCTGGAAAAACAGGGCCACCGTCGGCCCATTGTGTCCTCTCTGTAACCAGCATTGGAAATGTCTCAGAAAAATATTGAGTATTCACTGGCGGCCATAGCTGTGTGCGCGACTGCTGAGCGCGTGCTGACGCCGAGCTTCCACAGTTCTTTCGCCGCGTGCATTCCGCACCATCAAGATTGGCGGTCTTAGCAGCCTAGTAATGGGAGCTCGCTCTGAGCATGCGCTCTAAAGAGCACCCACAAATATGGCGTCCTGTGAATACTCCCTATAGGGTCCTGTTTGGCCCCCTTTATCCTCGCTATTTTCACCTATAGTGTGGGAATCCATTGGAATCCCATCGGATACATTGGAAACCACTTCCAATGTGGTGCCAATCAGCTTCCCATGTCGCCCAGCATTGGACGGTGGCTGCCACTCCAAAGGATAATTTGGATTCCACTTTCAATAAAGTTCCAATGGGATTCCAATGTTGTTTTATATTCGGCAGTCATTGGCGCCCCATTGGATAAACTGAAAGCCACTTTCAGTGGACTTTCCATGAGGTTTTATTGTTGTCAAATATGGGGAAGTCATTGGCACCCAATTAGATAAAATGGACACCAATTCCAATAAAGAACCGATGGGCTTCCAATGCTGTCAAATATTTGGCAGTTATTGGCACCCCATTGGATACATTGGCTACCACTTCCAATGAAGTGCCAATGTGCTTCCAGTGTTTTTTTAATATCGTACTGTTATTTGCACCCAACAGGATAAATTGAACACCATTTAACAAAAAAAACGTGCCAATGGGCTTAGAATCTTGTAAAATATTGGGCAATCATTGGCACCCCACAGGATGAATTGGACACCACTTCCAAAGTTGTCTAATATTCGGTAGTCATTGGCACCTCATTGGATAAATTGGAGTGTAATTTAAATAAAGCCCCAATCGGCTTCCAATGTTGTCTAATATTGGTTAGTCATTGACACCACTATGGATAAATTGGATAACATTTCAAGTTAAGTGCCAATGGGTTTCCAATGTTCTTCAATATTCGGCAGTCATTGGCACCACACCGAATAAATTAAAACCACTTCCAATGGAGTACTAACAAGCTTCTAATGTTGATAGATATGGGGTAGTCATTGGCACCTATTGGATAAAATGGATACTGCTTCCAATAAGTGCCAATGGGCTTCCAATGTTGTCAAATATTGGGCAGTCATTGGCACCCCATCGGATAAATTGGATACCACTCCCCATGTTGTGCTAATGTGCTTCCAATGTTGTCCAAAAATGGGCAGTTATTGTTACCCCACTGTATAAATTGGATTCCAAGTTCTAATAGGTTCCCAATATCGGATGATATTGGAGAGCCATTAGCATTACTTTTAATAAATTGACTATCTTTTTTAACAAATTTTATACTAGTTTCTAATCTCGCTAGCTATTAGGGAGTCATTTACAATGAACTTGATACACTACATGCCATATTTAATAAGCTACCAAAAGTGTTTTTTTTTGTTTATAATTTTACAAGATTGGTAATTCACCGTATGTATACTGAATCACTGTTTTCTAACTGCCTTAAAATGTTGAACTACACTCGAATTTTGGTGGGTAACGTTCAATGCTTTTTAGAATGTATACATTAACCGCATTGCCAGTGACATCGGAACATTTGCGCACTTGTAACAGAAATAAGATGCCACCCAACTTGAACCACACAAATTATAAACAATCAAATATTGACTGAATGAAAGAGAACAATTCCCCGCTCCTCGCCCAAAACACATAGGCACCGACAACTTAAAGGGGCCCTGCAATCATATTTAAGTGTCTACCTTTTTGCGGCTTCCACGTCTCTTGGGGTTCGGGCAAGCCAGCGGGCACGGAGAGAGTAACTAAATATCAGTCCGTCATATTTTAACCGGACGACGCGGAAACCTCTTCCACCTACGGGGGCGACCCGCGGTGCCGAAAGCGCGCGAAATGGGACGTCTTTGGTCCAGGGCTTACTACTAATCAGAGCCGCTAAAAGCTTCTTTTTAGTCGAAAGACAAAATAGAAGTGGCGTGAGCCGTTTCAATTATTTATAAAAGTAGTTTTTGTTCAGTAGTTTAGATCAGAAAAGAAACGAATGCAGTTTAGAAAGTGGGGAAACAAGAAATGACCCGTCGACATACCCACCACCAAGCGGTGGAAAAGGCGGCGCCTACTAGAAAGGTGTAGTGGGATCAGGCACCGACGAACGGCGAGCGTAGAAAGGTCCCGGATGTACGCGGCGGCGCTTCAGTCAAGGATCCGACCGGTTCCGAGCGTTCCGAAGGCCTTGGGCGAGCTGCTTTGGTTTGCGGTTTAGCCCTTTGGCGGTATGGCAGCGCGAAGTGGCTCCCGTTCTGAACTGATCTTTACCCCGTGTTTGCTGTCGTTTGTGGCCAATGAAGTGCCATGCCGAATTAGTGTTTAATCGCGCAGAAAATGCAATGCGAGCCGCCCTGACTACCCGCTTCCTACAGCCTATTCAGAACATGCTTTAGTGGCACCCTCTCGAGCCGTCGATACGGAGTGCGGTAGCCGTGAGCGCTCGCTGAGCTCACTACGCCTCCTTTAGTTCACGGCCACTCAAGCAACCAAGGACGTCATGAAGGAGGTTATTTATTGCTTGTTTTTGTAATTTTAATTTGCCTCTAACTTTTAAAATAAAGCTATATTCGAGAAAAGAAAAGTTTCATTAAGCTGTTACGTTATGTGCGCTCAGGTTCGGGGCAAATTAAAAAACAGTAAAAAAGTCCTTGCAGGGCCCCTTTAAGTAACTGAATCAAAACTAACTGTTGGGCTAGTTGGCTATACATTGTTAAAAATCAAAGGCGCAAACACCGAGAAAAAGAGGAGGGCTCTGTCCTGTCGCCTCTTCCTTTCCTTCGTGTTTGCACTTTTGATTTTTAACGAATTAAGTAACACAGTCTCGAGCATCTAATGGGATTGAGGTATTAGCCAATAAGAACACCGAAGAACAAGTGACGAAGCATGAACATAAAAAGCCACGCCTTCCGTTTCTTAGAATGTCAATGACTATATATGATCACCAACAACTTAAGAAACACAGGCTGTGGCGAGTCTTGAGCTTCAAATGTGATTGCGGAAAGCCGATAAGAACACCGAAGAAAGAGTCACGAAGCATGAACATAAAAGGCCACGCCCTCTGTTTTTAGGACATCAATGACCATATAGGCTCACCGGCAACTTAAGACACACAGGCAGAGGCGACTCTCGAGCTCCTAACGTGATTGCAGCATTATCCGATGAGAACACCAAAGAACGGGTCACGAACCATGAACATAAATGGCCACACCCTCCGTTGCTTAGGATGTCAATGACTATATATGGTCACCAACAACTTAAGAAACGCAGGCCGTGGCGAGTCTCGAGCATCTAATGGGATTGCGGCAGCATTAGCCGATAAAAACACCGAAGAACGAGTCACGAAGCATGCATCTAAAAGGCCCCGCCCTCTGTTGCTTAGGATGTCAATGACTATATATGATCCCCAACAACTTAAAAAGGGCAGGCCGGACGAGTCTCGAGCATCTATTGGGATTGAGCCATTAGCCGATAAGAACACCGAAGAACTAGTCGCAAAGCATGCATCTAAAAGGCCCTCTGCTGCTTAGGATGTCAATGAGTACATAAGGTCACCGAAAACTTAAGAAACGCAGGCCGTGGCGAGTCTCGAGCATCTAATGGGATTGCGGGAGCATTAGCCGATAAAAACACCTGAGAACGATTCACGAAGCGTGCATCTAAAAGGCCACGCCCTCTATTGCTTAGGATGTCAACGACTATATATGGTCACCGACAACTTAAGGAACTCAGGCCGGGGAGAGTCTCTAGCATCTAAAGGGATCGAGGCATTAGCCGATAAAAACACCGAAAAATGAGTCATGAAGCATACATCTAAAAGGCCATGCCCTTTGTTGCTTAGGATGGCAGGGACTATATATGGTAACTGACAATCTAAGAAACGCAGGCCGGGGCGAATTTCGGGCATCTAATGGGACTGCAGCATTTGCCGATAACCACACCAAAGAACGAGTCACAAAGCATGCATCTTAAAGGCCATGCCTTTTGTTGCTTAAGGTGTCAATGTCTATATTTGGTCACCGACAACTTCAGAAACGCAGGCCTGTGCGCGTCTCGAGCATCTAATGTGATTCAGACATTAGCCGACAAGAACACCGAAGATTGAGTCAGATATAGATATAAGGTCGGGGCTCGATAAAAGAATGTAAAATAATAGTCCCCTTGTCCGCTCCCGCCGTTAGGCACCGCAGACTTGAAGCCAATTCGAATAAAATGAATTGGATCCTTTGGATCAAATGGTAATTTCTGTAAAAAGCCAATTGGAAGTTAAGGGGGATAAATGAACCCAGTAATCTGTCGCAGCCAGTGGGACGGCCCGGGAAAACCAGCCGGTACTAAAAGTACCCAAGTGCTCGACTCACCCGCCAACTCCGCTACTAAGACACGAGCGTGCCTCACAGCGGGTCCGACGGTCACTGAGTGGCAACCATGAACCACACAGCCCCGCCGCAGTGATCACTTCTATATCCCTTGGCTCCCTTGGAGGTCACCCCCCCGTCTGGGGGGCCCACCCTAAGTGGAGAAACCAAGGGGCACCACCTTTATGATAGCCTCCCCCTTATTTGGATGCCTCGTCTCGGATCACCACGCGGCGTCACACGTCCTGCGTGTACACGTCCCGATCTCACGTCACCCACTCCACGTCCTACTCCCCCATGTCAACACGCTTCACGTCACACTTCCATCCCTTTTCAGTTCAGGTCGTCACACGTCATGCGTCCACACATGTATATTGGGTCGTTACACGTCATGCGGGCTCACGCCGTCCCCACGTCATCACGACACACGTCACACGCCGCGCTCCCCGCCTCAGGGGCTCCGTCCTCCATCGGGGAAAGCTAGGGCTTACCAGGCCCTTTTTGTTCCCCCCCGTCCAATGGAAAACCCAGTGCTAGGTTCCCCATCCCAGGTGAGGGGGTTTTCGCCAGAGCCTCCGTTGCAGCAATGAAGCTGGCAGGGTGCACCACGGGCAGGTGGAGGTTGACTTCCCGCGCGGCGACAACACACGCGGGCTTGCACCCCCGAAGATTGAGTCAGTAAGCATGCATCTAAAAGGCAACGCCCTTTGTTGCTTAGGATGGCAATGACTACATATGGTGACCGACAACTTAAGAAACGCAGGCCGGGGCGAGTCTCAAGAATCTAATAGAATTGCAGCCTTAGCAGATAAAAACACCGAAGTACGAGTCACGAAGCATGCATCTAAAAGGCCGCGCCCTCTGTTGCTTACGGTGTCAATGACTATATATGATCACCGACTACTTAAGAAACCCAGGCCGGGCGAGTCTTGAGCATCTAATGGGATTGCAGCATTAACCGATAAAACACTGAAGAACGAGTCACGAAGTATGAACATAAAAGGCCACGCCCTCCGTTTATTAGGATGTCAATGACTATACAAGATATTTTTATTCGAAACAAACTCTTTTTAAAAAGGCGCCTTTACTGCTACGTGAGTGCCCTCTTTCTTTAGCTCGGCGGCCATTCGAGGGGCGAACATTGACGTTGAAGTCTGGTGAGTATTTAACTAAAATTCGTCAATTAACTTTACAATTATTGAAGATAAACATATGGTTGGAATTAAAAAGCTTTATGGGCGTCATTTAAAACCACTAAATCAGTCATTTTCAGAAAGGCCTTAAGCGCGTTAGAAGCGCAGTAGTGCGCTTAAGTTACCACTCGTGCAACGGGTACAAGGCTGGGGCAATGATAATAGACGAAAAAATTGCGCGGGCGCTTTACCGTACTCGTAGCTTTGTATCTCATGAACAAGTGGCAACTTCAGCTCACCTCTCACGCGCTCAAAGTCTTTCTGAAAATTACTGATTTAGTGACTTTAAATGACGCTCAGCGAGTTTCTAATTGGAACCATACGTATATATTAAACATTCAAAAGGTTAATTAACACATTTTAGTTAATTACTCACCAGACTGTGACGGTTGTTTGCCCCTCGAATGTGCGCCGAGCTGAAGAAACATTTAGTGAAGACGGCATCCACGTAGCAGTAAAGTCGCATTTTTTAATATCTGTTTTGAATAAAAAGAAAACACCCTGCAAATGGTCACCGTCAACTTAAGAAACCCAGGTCGTAGTGAGTCTTGAGCATATCATGGGATTGCGGAATTAGCCGATAAGAACACCGAAGAACGAGTCATGATGCATGGATATAAAAGGCCACGCCCTACATTTCTTAGGATGTCAATGACTGTAGATGGTCACAGACAACTTAAGAAACACAGGCCGGGGCGAGTCTTAAGCTTCTAATAGAATTGCGGAATTAGCCGATAAGAACACTGAAGAACAAGTCACGAAGCTTAAACATAAAAGGCCACGCCCTCCGTTTTTTAGGATGTCAATAATTGTAGATGGTCACAGACAACTTAAGAAACACAGGTAGTTGCGAGTCTCGAGCTTCTAATGGGGTTGCGGAATTAGCCGATAAGAACACCGAAGAAGGAGTCACGAAGCATGAACGTAAAAAGCCACACCCTCCGTTTCTTAGGACGTCAATGACTGTAGATGTTCACTGACAACTTAAGGAACACAGGTCGTGGCGAGTCTTGAGCTTCTAATGGCATTTAGGAATTAGCCGATAAGAACACCGAAGAAGGAGTCACGAAGCATGAACATAAAAAGCCACACCCTCCGTTTCTTGGGATGTCAATGACTGTAGATGTTCACTGACAACTTAAGGAACACAGGCCGTGACGAGTCTCGAGCTTCTAATGGGATTTAGGAATTAGCCGAGAAGAACACCGAAGAACGAGTCACGAAGCATGAACATAAAAGGCCACACCCTCCGTTTCTTGGGATGTCAATGACTGTAGATGTTCACTGACAACTTAAGGAACACAGGTCGTGGCGAGTCTTGAGCTTCTAATGGCATTTAGGAATTAGCCGATAATTACACCGAAGAAGGAGTTACGAAGCATGAACATAAAAAGCCACACCCTCCGTTTCTTAGGGATGTCAATGACTGTAGATGTTCACTGACAACTTAAGGAACACAGGTCGTGGCGAGTCTTGAGCTTCTAATGGCATTTAGGAATTAGCCGATAAGAACACCGAAGAAGGAGTCACGAAGCATGAATATAAAAAGCCACACCCTCCGTTTCTTAGGACGTCAATGACTGTAGATGTTCACTGACAACTTAAGGAACACAGGTCGTGGCGAGTCTTGAGCTTCTAATGGCATTTAGGAATTAGCCGATAAGAACACCGAAGAAGGAGTCACGAAGCATGAACATAAAAGGCCACACCTCCGTTTCTTAGGATGTCAATGACTGTAGATATTCACTGACAACTTAAGAAACACAGGTCGTGGCGAGTCTTGAGCTTCTAATGGCATTTAGGAATTAGCCGATAAGAACACCGAAGAAGGAGTAACGAAGCATGAACATAAAAAGCCACACCCTCCGTTTCTTAGGACGTCAATGACTGTATATGCTCATCGACAACTTCAGAAACGCTGGCCGTGACTCAATCATTATGTTCACGCTTCTCGCTTTGTGGTAATTCTTTGGCGTCCTCAACAGCCGATGCCGCGATCTGATTGGCTGTGAAGTCAAAATAAGGTGCTCGAAACACGCCCCGCCCAGCAGCTGTAGTGTAAATGAAACAAAAAATAATAATTAACGCTAGTTCGCTAACAAATGTTATTGTTTGTACCTCCACGTTGCCGTCGCAGAAGAAGAAGACGAACCTAACAAGAAAAAGCAGATGAAGGGCGACTACGAAGGTAAGTTTCATTATTCATAGGACTTTCATCAAACACTGCATTCGACTGTAGCCCGCCTAGCGGCAAGTAAAGCAAACTATGTTCCCTCGTCGTTGCTTTTCGTAAAGCGCCGTTCACACATATGCAACCGAGTAAGGCCGAGAAAGACCAGACCGGTTTTTAAGCCTCTTGCGACGTCTTAGGACCAGCTTTGCTGCAGCGGATCCGGTCCTAAGACGTCGCACGAGGCTCAAAAACCGGTCTGGTCTCTTTCGAGTACGACCGAGAGAGACTAGTGAGGTTTTTAAGCCTCTTAGGACCGTATGCGCTGCTGCGGAGCTGGTCCTATAGGCCCGTTCACACACGTGCAACCGAGTACGACCGAGAGCAGGACTTGTTCCGCAGCAGCACATCTGGTCGTACGCCGTCGCAAGAGCCTTAAAAACCGGTCTTGCTTCTTTCGGTTGTACTCGGTTGCAAGTGTGAACGGGCCTTAAGACGTCGCAAGAGGCTTAAAAATCGCTTTGTCTCTCTTCGACCTACTCTGTTGCAAGTGTGTGAACGGAGCCTTAAAACACAGCTTGCGCTGCGCTAAGTTCGTGCCTGCGGAGTGCAAGCACGTTCCCAAGCGCTGGATCCCAGATTTGCGTTTTTAGTGTGATCGCCCGCACTGCCACCACTTCTACTGGCACACTGGAGTCATATTGGGTAGTCCAGGAACTTTTTTTCATTATGCGTACAACTAGATTAAAGGTTTCTGTAGTATTTGCGAGATCACCTCCACGCTCTATCAACGAGAAATGGTTGCTTATAGCCATGTCAAAATTATTTCGAGCACACGGTGAAATAACGCGTTGCGTAAAATATACGCCAATCGGAAGTGTTCCAGGCGACCCGACAGGTGGCTCGAGTGTGTTGTTTCGTCATGAGCACAAGCGGTTGCAACGCCGTCGGTCACACTCATACCCAGATATGTGAGCCAGCCTTGATGCAATCCTAAGAATTGCGCGAGAAACTCTGCCCCAGATTTTCTAGAGAATGACGTCACTCAGTACGAACGGGTTGTTTCGCTGACGTCACGAAAAAAGGAGGAGCATCCGTAATGGCATTTAGGAATTAGCCGATAAGAACACCGAAGAAGGAGTCACGAAGCATGAACATAAAAAGCCACGCCCTCCGTTTCTTGGGATGTCAATGACTGTAGATGTTCACTGACAACTTAAGGAACACAGGTCGTGGCGAGTCTTGAGCTTCTAATGGCATTTAGGAATTAGCCGATAAGAACACCGAAGAAGGAGTCACGAAGCATGAACATAAAAAGCCACACCCTCCGTTTCTTAGGACGTCAATGACTGTAGATGTTCACTGACAACTTAAGGAACACAGGTCGTGGCGAGTCTTGAGCTTCTAATGACATTTAGGAATTAGCCGATAAGAACACCAAAGAAGGAGTCACGAAGTATGAACATAAAAAGCCACACCCTCCGTTTCTTGGGATGTCAATGACTGTAGATGTTCACTGACAACTTAAGGAACACAGGTCGTGGCGAGTCTTGAGCTTCTAATGGCATTTAGGAATTAGCCGATAATTACACCGAAGAAGGAGTTACGAAGCATGAACATAAAAAGCCACACCCTTCGTTTCTTGGGATGTCAATGACTGTAGATGTTCACTGACAACTTAAGGAACACAGGTCGTGGCGAGTCTTGAGCTTCTAATGGCATTTAGGAATTAGCCGATAAGAACACCGAAGGAGGAGTCACGAAGCATGAACATAAAAAGCCACACCCTCCGTTTCTTAGGACGTCAATGACTATATATGCTCATCGACAACTTTAGAAACGCAGGCCGTGACTCAATCATTATGTTCACGCTTCTCGCTTTGTGATTAATTCTTTGGCGTCCTCAGCAGCCGATGCCGCGATCTGATTGGCTGTGAAGTAAAAATAAGGTGCTCGAAACACGCCCCGCCCAACGACTGTAGTTCAAATGAAAAAAAAAAAAAATTAACGCTAGTTCGCTAATTAATGTTGTTGTTTGTACGTACACGTGGCCGTCGCAGAAGAAGAAGACGAACCTAACAAGAAAAAGCAGATGAAGGGCGACTACGAAGGTAAGTTTCATTATTCATAGGACTTTCATCAAACACTGCATTCGACCGTAGCCCGCTTAGCGGCAAGTAAAGCAAACTATGTTCCCTCGCCGTTGCTTTTGGTAAAGCGCCGTTCACACATATGCAACCGAGTAAGGCCGACAGATATCAGACCGGTTTTGAAGCCTCTTGCGATGTCTTAGGACCAGCTTTGCTGCAGCGGATCCGGTCCTATCACGTCGCAAGAGGCTTAAAAACCGGTCTGGTCTCTCTCGGTCGTACTCGGTTGCATATGTGCGAACAGCGCTTAAGAGTCAAGCGCCGTTCACACACTTGCAACCGAGTAGGACGGAGAGAGGCAAGACAGGTTTTTAAGCCTCTTGCAACGTCTTAGGACCGTATGCGCTACTGCGGAGCTGGTCCTAAAGGCCCGTTCAGACACGTGCAACCGAGTACGACCGAGAGCATAGGACTTGTTCGGCAGCATGCAGCACATCTGGTCGTACGCCGTCGCAAGAGGCTTAAAAACCGGTCTTGTTTCTCTCTGTTGTACTCGGTTGCAAGTGTGTCGCAAGAGGCTTAAAAACCGCTTTGTCTCTCTTCGACCTACTCGGTTGCAAGTGTGTGAACGGAGCCTTAAAACACAGCCTGCGCTGCGCTAAGTTCGTGTCTGCGGAGTGCAAGCACGTTCCGAAGCGCTGAATCACCGATTTGCGTTTTTAGTGTGATCGCCTGCACTGCCACCACTTGTACGGGCACACTGGAGTCATATTGGGTAGTCCAGGAACTTTTTTTTCATTATGCGTACAACTAGATTAAAGGTTTCTGTAGTATTTGCGAGATCACCTCCACGCTCTATCAACGAGAAATGGTTGCTTATAGCCATGTCAAAATTATTTCGAGCACACGGTGAAATAACGCGTTGCGTAAAATATACGCCAATCGGAAGTGTTCCAGGCGACCCGACGGGTGGCTCGAGTGTGTTGTTTCGTCATGAGCACAAGCGGTTGCAACGCCGTCGGTCACACTCATACCCAGATATGTGAGCCAGCCTTGATGCAATCCAAAGAATTGCGCGAGAGACTCAGCCGATAATTACACCGAAGAAGGAGTTACGAAGCATGAACATAAAAGCCACACCCTTCGTTTCTTGGGATGTCAATGACTGTAGATGTTCACTGACAACTTAAGGAACACAGGGTCGTGGCGAGTCTTGAGCTTCTAATGGCATTTAGGAATAGCCGATAAGAACACCGAAGGAGGAGTCACGAAGCATGAACATAAAAAGCCACCACCCTCCGTTTCTTAGGACGTCAATGACTATATATGCTCATCGACAACTTTAGAAACGCAGGCCGTGACTCAATCATTATGTTCACGCTTCTCGCTTTGTGATTAATTCTTTGGCGTCCTCAAGCAGCCGATGCCGCGATCTGATTGGCTGTGAAGTCAAAATAAGGTGCTCGAAACACGCCCCGCCCAACGACTGTAGTTCAAATGAAAAAAAAAATAATAATTAACGCTAGTTCGCTAACAAATGTTATTGTTTGTACCTCCACGTTGCCGTCGCAGAAGAAGAAGACGAACCTAACAAGAAAAAGCAGATGAAGGGCGACTACGAAGGTAAGTTTCATTATTCATAGGACTTTCATCAAACACTGCATTCGACTGTAGCCCGCCTAGCGGCAAGTAAAGCAAACTATGTTCCCTCGTCGTTGCTTTTCGTAAAGCGCCGTTCACACATATGCAACCGAGTAAGGCCGAGAAAGACCAGACCGGTTTTTAAGCCTCTTGCGACTTCTTAGGACCAGCTTTGCTGCAGCGGATCCGGTCCTAAGACGTCGCACGAGGCTCAAAAACCGGTCTGGTCTCTTTCGAGTACGACCGAGAGAGACTAGTGAGGTTTTTAAGCCTCTTAGGACCGTATGCGCTGCTGCGGAGCTGGTCCTAAAGGCCCGTTCAGACACGTGCAACCGAGTACGACCGAGAGCATAGGACTTGTTCGCAGCATGCAGCACATCTGGTCGTACGCCGTCGCAAGAGGCTTAAAAACCGGTCTTGTTTCTCTCTGTTGTACTCGGTTGCAAGTGTGTCGCAAGAGGCTTAAAAACCGCTTTGTCTCTCTTCGACCTACTCGGTTGCAAGTGTGTGAACGGAGCCTTAAAACACAGCCTGCGCTGCGCTAAGTTCGTGTCTGCGGAGTGCAAGCACGTTCCGAAGCGCTGAATCCCCGATTTGCGTTTTTAGTGTGATCGCCCTGCACTGCCACCACTTGTACGGGCACACTGGAGTCATATTGGGTAGTCCAGGAACTTTTTTTTCATTATGCGTACAACTAGATTAAAGGTTTCTGTAGTATTTGCGAGATCACCTCCACGCTCTATCAACGAGAAATGGTTGCTTATAGCCATGTCAAAATTATTTCGAGCACACGGTGAAATAACGCGTTGCGTAAAATATACGCCAATCGGAAGTGTTCCAGGCGACCCGACAGGGTGGCTCGAGTGTGTTGTTTCGTCATGAGCACAAGCGGTTGCAACGCCGTCGGTCACACTCATACCCAGATATGTGAGCCAGCCTTGATGCAATCCTAAGAATTGCGCGAGAGACTCTGCCCCAGATTTTCTAGAGAATGACGTCACTCAGTACGAACGGGTTGTTTCGCTGACGTCACGAAAAAGGAGGAGCATCCGTAACCGCCTTTTAATCGGCGCCGACGAAAGCAACCTGCATCGAGTAATGCCAATGTGCCTCGGCTCGTTGGGACATTGAATGGAGCGTGGTTTTTGTGGGCAGAAATTCTCCCGCAGTTTATAGCACTGCAACAGGCGATGAGAGATGTGCAGCCTTCTCGGTGGCACCGGCGCCTACAGTTTTTGCCAGCGCGAAACAAGCACACTACCCCCTCCGTTCTCGTACGAGTTGACGTGCAAAACTATTGTTTTCAGTCGCTGACAATGAAGATAGTGCCGATGAAGAGCGTAAGTGGTTCGGTATTCTTTTTAAGCATTTTCCTGTTGTTTTCGCGTCCGTAATTTCGTAAGCCGATCTACATTCTTCCGTCCCACCGGCCCGAATGCCGCTGGTCCAGTTCAAGAACGCAGGAGTTGTTGTTTTTTTTTTCTGTTTTTAAACATTAGTTTGTTATATTCTGGATGCTGTTTTTTGTGTGTATTATTATTATTATTATTATTATTATTATTATTATTATTATTATTATTATTATTATTATTATTATTATTATTATTATTATTATTATTATTATTGGGTCGTTTTATTTAAAATCAAACGCACTGGTCGGGGTGGGTATTTTAATTTTCTCAATTAAATATATATAATAGTCCCATGCCCAGAAAAACAAAACCGTATTTTAAAGAATTAAAACTTTTTTTTTTCGTTTTCACGAAAAAATATTAGGTGGAGCAAGGTGAAAATCAAATTGTGTGTGTTTGATTATTGTACGAAGTTCTGTTACTTACTATGCATACTGAAAAAAAAAAAGGTTAATATGTTTGTAGAATTTTGTTTTGTGTAAATATATGGTACGCCGGGTATTTTTTGTTATACACTTGACAAATAAACCAAATTCCATTACCGAGATAAAAAAAAGAAGCCAAATATTGTGCCTTTGACGTTGGGGTGACATATATTTAGCCTTGTATTTCCATATTATTTTTAATCAACGCTTACCAAATACTGTCCTCGTGTAGTCCTATCGTGGGCTATACGCTGATGGTATACTTTTGTTTCCTTGATATTCACGAATTATTTTATATAAATTTTCAAACTTCATAAAAACATCAATTTAATCCTATATTGAGGCTTTTTTATTTAAACAATTTTTTTTCTTTACAAATTTTTCTAATTATTCCCAGTTATATTACTTTTCTAGTGGCGTGATCGGAATCCCCTCTCTTTGTTGTATTTTCGCTAGGAGACGTCAAAATCAGATCCATGCGCCGGAATTGGCAAAAAGCTAGGTTCCGCAAGTTGGCTTTGTTTCAGTGTTTGTCTTCTAGGCTCGGGGTCAACTTTCTGTGACAATGCAGTCAAAAGTAGGAGCGCGTGTGCTCGCGCACTTTGAGCACCGATCGAAGCTGTGCGGGAGCGCGTTTCGAGGAGCGCGCGTGCACAGCTGCAATGGGCGCTCAAAGTGTACGCGCTTCTACTTTCGACTGCATTGCCACAGAAAGTTGACCCCAAGTATATAGTTTTCAGCCCGGAGGTTTAAATATTTGTGCCAAGAGTCGTGTTTGGTGAATAATGCTATTCGAGTAAATGAAAGATGTCCACCCTATCGGCCACACTAGAAGATCCGCCCTCATTTTTGTGGTGAGATTATTTTGCAAACAAACGCACTTCCGTTAGGGTTGAAAGCCTTTAGAACTAGATTGAATGCACAGCTTCAAGGTAAACATTTCTTCTTTCCTTTCAATTGACAAAGGGGAGTAATACTTAGTTTTCTTTGTCCAGCTGGCAGAGGCAAGCAGCATGACTTTGCGACCCGTACAGTGAAAACGACCCGTGAAAGATGCATCCCCTTATCCCTAGCGCCAACGCCTAGCCCGCTATCACTTAGGCGCGGTTCCTTTAATCTTTCCCTTCCTGTTCGCCAGATTGTGCTGCCACTACGTCGGCTTGTGTTGTCGTCATAGACGCGCTGCTTAGACACATCGCGTGTGGTCGGCAGTCGAAAAGCCGTACCGTCTCTGCATGTTTTCTAGTCTTGTTCTTATCCTAGGGAGGAATTTACCAATTCGATCGTCACAGCTGTTAAAGACCACACCAGAAAGAATATTTATGTTGTCCTGGTGTCACAGCGACGCAGCTATCATAGACGTTGCCTGCTGCAGTCTTTTACAGTCGCACTTGATCCTGTCCGGTTCGCTCAATGACCAACTTTCACAGTTCTAATCGAGTGTCCTGCTTTGACTACGATGGTCGCCCTAAAAAGAAGATATATTCGAATGAACGTTTTCGCTCTGTGAAGGACCTGAACATGGATCTGCTGAAGTCAGCCCCCCCCCCCCCCTCCCCCAGGTCTCGAGCAGTAAGGGATACTGACGTTTTGTGCCAAAATTGCTTCGCGCGTCCGGTGCTTCTGAATCAAGCTCAAGTTCATGCCCAAGTGCTGTCTCCGGGCATGAGTTACTGAGAGACATTGGTGAAGAGATTTCTGGCAGCGGGCTAGAGAAAACTCCACTGAGAGTGCCGTCGGCAATCAATTCGAAATACAAAAAAAAAAAAAAATCCTACGTGAAAAGAGAGCAAGGCGAAATAGAAGTGGCTTTCGGTAGAAATGTCTAAAAAATATTGGCTATACTGCCTGTGCACAGAGCCAAGCAGCTCCGGTCTCCCAACAGGTTGTTCTTGCTTCACTTGCGGCTACTGGTGGCTGAATATCCGCTTAGCTTTTGTCAAGGCGCTGACAAACCGGAAGGGGTTCCAGCTTTTGACACTTATTCCTGCCAGTGTTCACTTCTGCTGAAGCAAGGAAATTAATTCCAGAAGCATCGAAATACCCGCTGTTCAAGTGGAGAAAACTGCAGACTGACTGTGGTGTCTGGGAATCGTCAGATCCATACAGCGGCCACAGGATCAGCGACGATCTCCTACGCGTGGCGACGGAGTATTATACCAAAGATTATATTTATTGTTACATTCAAAGTCCGAACAAAAACGATGCTATAAACGTCATTAAAGATGGCACGAAAGTAGTAGTAATCAGAAGGTTCATGACAAGGTCTATTCGGGAGACGTACAGCGCTAATCACAGCGTGCGGCTTTCTCCGGGGAGCGCGAGACTGGCGGCATTCGGGGAAACTAAGCTAGTCACGTGGCGCAACATGGAACGGCCCGCTCGAGGGCTGTCCTGCCCACTCTATCAGCTGGCGGCGAACGTGGAAGGCTGCTCGCACGCTTTTTACAAACATCATTGCTCGAACAATGAACAAACTAAAGCACGAAGGCGTATCAACGATGTCGTCATAAAAATATATATATATATATATATATATATATATATATATATATATATATATATATATATATATATATATAGATATAGATATATATAGATATATCATAAAGCACTTTACTTGTATCGCTTATCAAGCTGATAGAGGTGGGCAGGGACACCCCATTCCATGTTGCGCCACGTGACTAGCTTAGTTTCCGCTCCGTCCGAAGCTCCGTCCGAAGTGGGCGAGAGTGAATTCGAAATAAACAGTATTCGCCTGAGTGTGCTGCACGAATTTCGAACTTTATTTTTCCGCCCTAAACTCTTTTGCGTGAAGAAGGAATCAGAAAGCAAGAGCTGATGTCTATGTGCCTTTGTTCGGATCCGACACGCGCTTGTTTGGGATGCGAATGCAAGGAATTCCCGAACACCAGTAATCTTACGTTATAATTTTTAGAAAATTTTGAAGTGCAACAAGCAACAAGCGTTTGTGAGAAAGAATATCTAATCAAGAAGACAACTCAACCACGTGCCTTTCTTGAAGAAATACAAAATTGGACCATTGGGTTCATTGCGCATGATTACATTCGAAAACTTCAAAGAGATGAAATTCGGCTCGTGTAAAGCGAAGTGACTAACAAGCGCGTTTTGCTTCATTTTGATTTTGCCGAGAGTTGAACCCTTCACTACCGACTGAAGTTACAAGAGTGTCGTTGGCACAAACACCAGCTTTCGATTTTCACGTGCGTCGCATCAAAAATAACGTCCCCGAAGTTTCGGCGTCGCGTCTGAAGACCTTTGCCAAGACTCATCACACGCACTGCTGGCAATTTGAAGGATTGAAGAATGGCTGGAAGACAACGTTCCGGTTTATTCAAGCGTCACCTATGTTTCGGATGGAGCTGCATCTCACTTCAAAAACCGATACCAGCTCTTCGAGTTCAAGCACAGCGGCTTCGATGAAGCGAAAGGGTTGTTCTCGGCATGCGGCCATGGCAAGAACGCATGCGACGGAGTCGGTGGATTTCTCAAGCACCTTGCCACAGTGCGCAGTTTTCGTTACCGAGACGAGACCTTAAGGACGTCACGGGACTTCGTCGAAGAAATCTAGAAACAAACAAGAAACGTCGTCTTTCTGAACTTACCAAAAGACGACGTTGAGACATTCAGGCAACACAAGAAGGAACAGTGGGCATCCCTAGGTGCTCACAAAGGGATACGCT
This sequence comes from Ixodes persulcatus, assembly GCA_013358835.2. NCBI lineage: Eukaryota > Metazoa > Arthropoda > Arachnida > Ixodida > Ixodidae > Ixodes > Ixodes persulcatus. The sequence goes on along the minus strand of JABSTQ010010914.1, from coordinate 114,213 downwards.
CTTTGCATGTTATGTCCAAGATTCAAGTCCCTGGTCAAGAACCTAAGGTGACATTGGCTCGAAGTGTTCCGTCTCGTCCCTCAGCCCGGCGTGACTATGCGTACAAGAAAGAAGGGAAGCGAGTGAATAAGTGACTTCTATCGTTGTCTGGTAAATCATTCCTTGTTCGTGAACTGGATGAACCAATATTTACATCGTATTGTGCTTCATATGGACGGTTAAAAGTGCGTTCAGAAGTGCGTATAACCAGCGTATTTAATTATATGTATTAACTTATTTAAAATACACATCGCGTGTTCCGCAAAATAGTGTGCTTGTTTTATCTAAATACTTCTTATAATAAGCATATATGACATAAGTATCTCGTTTAGAATTTTCAGTTCTTATTTACTAACTCTTGTTCCTAATGTTCATAATAAACCATTCTTGTCTCCGATCCTAACTTTAATTCTGGGACCCACAAGCGTACAAGGCAGAAAAAAGCTTCTGATATCTCTGTATGCCCGGTAATGCATTTCATTGGCTTTTACTCTCCTTATAATTAGGGTACTGCGTTTTCGAATAATCAATTAAAATTCGAAAAACACTCGCCGCTAAAAAAAAAAAAAAAGGCGATTTGGGTTTATTAAGAAATCTCCGAATTTCGTGACTTCCAGTTCTATGGACTCCACTGTTGTTGTTGTTGTTGCTTTTATATTTTCCGAACAACTTTGGCGCTTCTCTTCTTTTTCGTTCTAACGTTTGTGTGGAAGCTAAAAAAAAAAATAGGATTTTGGTTCCCTGTCAACCAAACGCATCATCAAATCTCTACGGCAATTCTCGAATATGCCTTCATGTATGAAAAGACTGCTGGACAAAATGTGCGAACTGCTGTTTTCTTACTTTCATTCGCTGCAGGAGTAAAAGCCGAAAACTCCGAATTTGCGTGTACTATAAAAGAAAGCTTCGAAAAATTTCGATTTTTGTTTTATAAAATAAGCTCTTTAAACACCCTCCGAATTTGTTCAAAAAGAAACCCCGAAAACGCAGAATCATACGTATAAACCTCAGCTTTGCGTTTTGATACTAATATTTAAAACAAATTTTCAGTTCAAATGAGTTCTATCACAATAATATGCATCTATAATAGAGTCGAATAATAATATTCCCCCCAAAACGACTCTCCTTATTGAAGCGGCACCACCCTACTGTCTTTCAGGCTAAAAACAACAACAACAAAAAAAATAAATATAAACCTTGCAACGAAACCAAACTGCGGAAACTACCGTTTTGCCGACTTAGGCGTGTTGATGTGCATTTGACGTCTTCTAGCGGAAATATAACAAAAAAGGGGGAATTCGGATTATGCCACTAAAAAACCACTATGACTGGAAATTATTTGAAAACATTTAAAGAAAATGAATATTTTTTTTTAATAAAACAGCCACAAATTATGATAAAATTTAAAGGTTTTGTGGAGATTCAAAAATTATTATAAAATGATTCGTGAATATAAATCAAACAAAACTGCTATCAGCCTATAGGTCACAGATAGGACTACACGAGGACAGTATTTGGTTAGCGTTAGTTAAAAGAATATGGAGATACAGGGGTCCGAATATGTCACCCGAACGTCAAAGGTACAACGTATGGCTTTTTTTTGTTTTAAATCTCGGTAATGGAGTTTGGCTATTTATCAAGTGTATAACAAAAAAACAAAAAAACTCGGAAATCAATAGATTTACACGAAAACATTCTATAAGTACTTTAATTTTTTCAGTATGCCTAACAAGTAACAAATAGACATGGGGTAATATATGTTTAATTGAAAAAAAAATTCAAATACCCACCCCGACCAGTGTATTCGATTTGAAAAGAAACGACTTTATTATTATTATTAATTATTATTATTATTATCATTTTAATTTTATTATCATTAGTTATCATGGCGAACTGCTGTCACGTGTAAGTGAACTGAGGGACCTTGGTGTTGTTTTTGATTCAACCCTGAGATTCGACACTCACGTTACCAGAGTGGTTCAATCGGCCTTGCGCACGTTAGGTGCCGCGTCTCGCATAACGAAGGAATTCAAAAGCCCGCCCGTTTTTTTCACGCTGTACTGTTCCTTAGTTAGAGCACACCTCGGTTGTTTGAAACGGCATTTCCAAAACTAACAGTTTCTCAGTCTAGCGAGTCCGAAACAAATTTATTTCCATCATTAAATATCGTTGCCTTGAGAAAGGTGATCCTTGTTTAAACGTTTTGTGTAACTCGCAACTCGTCAACCAGTTGAGCCTGCAGCAGCGTCGTAGGGTGAAGCCACATTTGTTGTTTTTGTGTAAGTCCCTACGCGGCTCAATTAACTCTCCCAGCCTTCTGTCCGAAGTGAGCCTTAGAGTTCCACGTGTGCCTACACGGCTTCAATCATATCTTTATATAGCTCAACATTTTAGCTACTTAAACCCGATCCAAAGGTCGGCTGAGTGTTATAACCGCTACTCTGATACAATTGATATTTTTAACTCATGCGGGAGCAAGTTCGGAAACGCGTTCGAAATTTCCTCTTGCAAGAAAAGGGGTGATCGGTCGAAGGGTTGATGTTTGTCAGTGCGATATCCGAGTATTCGCGTTTTTCTCTCACACCAGGGGATGTCTCTGTTTTGTGCTTTTCATTTCCCTTGTTCATTTGAGTGTCTTTTGTACTTGTTAATATTTTTATTCTCAGACCGGTGAACCACGTTCCCCATCTGCACTCGTCTGTATCTGTGTTTGTATGTCTGTGTTTCTGCTCGTTTTTTTTTTCGAGTGGGCCAGCACTAAGACCGATTGTTTTTTCCTGACACTATAATAAACACTGATTGCTGGATTGATTAGCATTATTATGGATATTTATTATTATTATTATTATTATTATTATTATTATTATTATTATTAAGAAGCAAGTGAGCACAAAGAATATGCGAATTTTCCCGCCGTATAGCTATAGAAAATTCCCCGCAGCAATTACGCCGGGAGATAAAGATCTGTCGCTGTGGCCCACAAAATAGCGTAAATGCACTTGGATATATATATATATATATCAAAGCGCACCACGATACCTGTCTTCCATAGCCAACATTAGAGTCGCAAGCGTCACCTATCTAGTGATCCTAGTCAACACCGAAGAGGTGATGCGAGGCACTTGCATTCCGCCTCATCCACTACGAAAGGTGCGCGCATTGTCTGATGTCAGAGCCCCGATGTGACGTAAACGCTGCGTCATCCTTCGGTAAACGCTGTCCTCCGATCAACGGGACGTCAGGGAGCAAAATGCGGTGACGCGTTAGGAGAGCGACCAGGTAACATATGGCCACTCGCACAAAGAACAAGAACTGGGGCGTGAGGCTGGGCCCTACGCTTAAATTAACACAACTATAGAAACTCTTTATTCTAACGTGTTCGTGGTCTGTTTTGAATTTTCAGAGAGTGAAGAGCAATCGGAAGGTACGTCATTGAGACACGTTCAATTGGGTGTTTTAGTGGACTTTCCGACAACTCCGATAACGCTATCCGATAACGATACGATGCGTGCGCAAAGGGAATGTCGGGTATCGTTAGAGGAGCTATCGCAACGATCTACTAAAGCTTCCTACTGTCAACGACACAACACGACAAAAAAACTAAAAAAAGGAAACGGGAATCAGAATGAGCCAATGTCAAGAAACAAATAGCAAAACTATAATTACAAAAACTTTTTTCGTATGATCAAGCGGTTTCAAAGTTCATTGAAGCGGCTTTCGATATGAAGCCGTTGTCGCAGTAAATCGCGCTGAATGGTACCAGACGTTTCCTTTTGTATTCGAGTACATACGGACATGTGCGTAATTACTGTTAAAATACTAGGCACCAAGTATGTGTATATGTGCGTAATTACTGTTAAAATACTAGGCACCAAGTATGTGTATAAAAGTTTTTATCTAGATGTGCTAAAATATTTGAAAAACAATTATTAAAAAAAAAACAGATCTAAATTAGAAATTTTGTAAGAATAAACGGCCTCAATGTCCGAACTCATTTATCGTTATTTGTGAGTACCCAAAGTTTTGATAACATGTATTAAGCGGCGATATTCGAAAGGGACCGCGTGGATAAGGAAATGACTCGAAACCGTCGTGCTCGAAACTTCCTCAGAAGTAGGGATGTCGTTAACTTTTGGCGAACCTGAGGTTCGATAAAAGTTTGAGCCTGACGCATGCGCATAGAAGTCGAACTTGAGTCGAACTTTTGTCAAACGTTTGGCCAACTTCGTGATAGAAGACCGAAACGTTCGGACTTGGTCGAACTCGAACTTCGGTGGCCTCGCGACATTCCTACTCAGAAGCTCATTGCCCCTTGCTGTCCCGCGATGCACTCAGAACACCAGCCATTGGTCCTCCTTCGGTCAGTTCAACCAATGAGAAGGACGACCGGAGGTCGCGCTCCAATAAGCGTGCCATCTCAACGCAATACAAAAAAAAAAGAGATCCATCTTCACGTAGAAAGATATATACAAACAACCAGAATGTCTAAATGACACATTACGTAAACACAATCTAAATTCAACAACTATCGGAATAGTTTTTTTTTTTTTTCACTCTAACGACATGTTGCTGCGCTCCTTTGTTCATCACGTGTACTATTCTAGCCAGACATAAGGATAAGACCATAAGGAAGGTTATGGAAGTTGACTATAAAAAGGTCCGGCGCAGCATGCGATAGCCTAGCCTCCATTGAACGTGCGGATTAGAAAATCGCGTTCTTGCGAGCGGTGGTGAGGCACCGATTTGTTGAGAGTGGTACGATAGCACAATGTATAAATAGTTAAGTATTTTGCCGCGAATAAAACGTTGAAGGTGAGTGCAAGGTGGTGTTCAGTTCTCCAGCTTTGACAATAAACGCCTTTATGCATCTGAAACTGGTTATTCGCAACCTCCAACCGCGAGAGCGGAGTGGAACGAAAAACGTTCAGTGAAATTTTCTGATGGTTACGCTTTGGTTGAGCCAGGCCAACCTGGGGCCTCCTTTCACCCCCTTTCCTCTGTTTCATATTTCGGCCGCGCGAAGAGACGCCACGTTTTACTGCAGACTTCGACACGCGAGGGCAGCTCCTCGTTTCTCTCTTCCGCGTCTTGTCCGCCAGGTGGCGTCGCATTCCTTAAAATTGAGTAGTGTGCCTTGATTTGAGAGTGTTTCCAAATGCTCGGTCGGGCCGTCACGTGTTTTTTTTTTCTTATTTTTATTTTTTCAGTTACCTACATCGCCCTTTACCAGAGAGTTATTGTTGTGGGAAGACAATACAAAAAAATATATATATAAAATATAAAGTTATGCCTCGAAAATATGCGTGTGATTCGAAAAAAAAAAAAAAAGAAAGTTTCAATGACACCAGGAATCAAAATATTGACACCATAGAAAATTTGCAACAAAATAAAACAACAAGTCGCAAACGAACCAGCAATCAAAATCACAAATTGAAACTTAGCCAAACAAAAAGCTCTGCAGAACCGAAAAAAAAAAAACGAAACTGGCGAGCACGCAATTTCACCTGGTAGGCTATTCCATTCGTTAACAGTTCTCAGAAAAAAATGCGGATTTAAATATATTTATTCTGCTCCTGTACTCGCGGACTTTTAGATGCTGACCGGTACGGGGCGACGCATAAGTTGGACCTTTTATGTATTGTTCCTTATGAATGCCATTTCGGCCATTGAATAATTTGTAAAACAAGGACAATCTCAGGTACTTGCGCCGGCCAGCAAGCAATGGCCACCCTAACTCCTGACAAATAGCAGATACGATTTTAGAAAAATCATAGTTACCCGACACAAACCGCGCCGCTCGTTTTTGTCTGCGCTCTAGCTCAGCCATACTTGACCTGGTATGAAGGTCCCACGCGGTGCAAGCATATTCTAAAACCAGGCCAAATAGTCAATCGTCTGTAAGTGTCTCCTGCCATCCTTCTCACAACGCGGCAACACACACGCGATAAACAACCAATCTGCGCTGGAGAGGTCCACCCTTAAATCGCAAACGGCCTTTATGGGTTAAGTTGTCCCCTCTGTTAAATATAGGCTCTCTAGATTTGTGAATACTCATGGAGGACGATGCCAGCGGCTCTTCTCACTGACTGAACAAATTAAAAGAAGTTAATGCGGAGCGCAAGTTCGTCTGCTTCTTTTGCAGGAGTTGTTGTGACTTCAGAACGACGCAGAGTTATGATTGGCTCTGATTGAAGATAGTGGGTACCTCAAAGCAAGCTGTCTTGAGGTCTACCCACTATCCTTCAAAGAGAGCCAATCAGAGCTCGGCGTTCTGACGTCGCCACAACCCCTACAAAAAAAGCAGACGAACTCGCGCTCCGCATTGTTTTAGTGCTCTCAGTAGCAGACACGGAGGAACTTCTGAGAGAAAAGGACAACAGCTGCGGAGACATTCGCGAAAACAGTGAGGGGAAAAAACATGACCAAAATGAGTTGCTGGGCGAGTTGGATATACATAATGACTTAAACAGCGCAAATAAGGCACGGAAGGAAGAGACAACAGCGCTCTTTTCTTCCTGTTGTCTCTTCCTTCCGTGCCTTATTTGCGCTGTTTAAGTCATTATGAAAAAACATGAACTTGTACGTTTCAGATAAACCTCAAGAATCGCCGAACTCTGAGGAGGAGCCCGAAAAGGAGCCCGAAAAGGAAGAAGAACCGAAGCCCACACGCAAACGAGGTTCTCAAATTCCACAATCGGTCTCTTTTTTTTTTTTTTTTTTGCTTACGAGTATAGCGACCACGTCCTTTCGCTATAAGTATATTACTCCGAGAGAAGCCAATGGCCACACAAGACACGACACTACGGGACTATGGGACTATGAGACACACGACCTCGTCATGACAGGCTTTCCTTCAGCTCTCCAGCACGCGCTTGTCGCGTGTATAGAGGCTCGGATCTGGACACTTGGCGAAAAAGTCAGCGAGGAATCCAGCAGCCGTGATTAGCCGGCGCCACCTTGACCCTGGCGTCGGTCAATCACGGCGGTCGAATCCCTCACCTACTTTTTTTTTTTTTTTTCACCAATTGTCCAGACTAGAGTTCCCTGGAGGAAGCTCCTTGTGCAGCTGTTATGCTGCAACAGATGAAGAAACCTGAATGACTCCCGAACTTCACAATTAGCATTAATTTCTGTGTCTCGTAAGCAGATTACTCGTGTGATTAATGTACGGGGAAAGTACAGGGTGTGTTCTTTTAGGCTTTAACAAATTAGCTCTAAAAAGCAATGAAAGCCACACAATTTCACTCTGTGCAGATGAATTATACGGCCAGGGGGACTTAATATAGAGGAATATTCGTCACGATAAGCCAATTAATTAACAAAAATGTATTAACTTTCTAAGTAGTGAAGTTAAAGGTATGGTTTCAATTAAATACTTGCCGAGTGTCATCGAAAACTTTTAGAAATATTTGAGGTGATTGGGAAGCGTAATTGCGCAGAAGCTAGCACTCGTGCGACGGGCGGAAGGCTGTCAGTGATAAAATGCGAACGATAAGAAACGAAACAAAGCGCGGTGGCTCGTTTTCGCAACCCCAGCCTTTGGCCCTCTGCACGATTGGTAGCTTTAGCGCACAGCCGCGCCTTCCACGCGCGCCCCAAATCTTTCTAAAGTTTGCTTATTTAGTGGTCTTCGATCACGCTCAGCAAATGTATCATTGGAAACATATCTTTATCTTCAGTAATTCACTACACCTGCACAGACCTCATTAGTCTATGCGGAGCAAAGTTCGTCTGTTTCTTTTGCAGGGGTTGTGGTGACGTTAGAACGCCGAGCTCTGATTGGCTGTGATTGAAGGATAGTGGGCACACCTCAAGGCAGCTTACTTTGAGGTCTACCCACTATCCTTCAATCAGAGCCAATCAGAGCTCGGCGTCTTTCTGACGTGACCACAACCCCCTGCAAAAGAAGCAGACGACCTTGCGATCCGCATAGCTTTCACTGCTCTTCTAAGAACAGCCTTGTATAGCCATAGATAAAAAATAAAAACCTGCGTATCGAAACACTTACCTGCCAAGCAAACTTATTATTAGGGGTATTCTCACTGTTGTGCGCACCTTTCGCGAGCGTGGTAGAATGATTTCTAAGGGAACTTCTATGATACCAGCCCTTCTCCCGTACGCCCGTCTGCCAGTCCATGCATTTCCTCGGTAAATTTAGCGGGAAACTTTACGTCTTGACACCAGGACTTGACACCGTGACGTTAGGTGCCGTCGTGGTACCACGTGACTTGACGGCGTCGAATCGCGATGTCAAGTGATGCCAAGTGTTCCACAACAGCCCGTTAGATGGCGCCAGTGTGTGTACTCCCTTCGTATGAGATCACGAGAGATCCAGTCGGTCGTAAGCAGTGGGCAGTCTGTGAACGAACCTTGGGCAAAAGGGTTTGTTGCAAGTGCCTACAAAGATTCCCGTCTCCATTCAGCGCTGAAAAAGCCGGCCAAGAAATCGAGGTTGCGCAAGGCATCGTCTAAACATTCCGTAAAGCACGGTAAGCTTGCCGAACGCCATTTTACCAAGAAGTGTTTTTTATTTTTTTATTTTTTTTACTATGGTTTTGTTACGCCAGATGAACAAAGCACCGAACACGACTCGCGGGAATTACGAAAATAGATTTTCCACAACCAAGACAAAAAAAAAAATTACAATGTTTACTTTTTGTTATAAACATAAATTACTCATCGCCGAACGCTCAATCTGCACCCAAATGTAACGCTGTTTGAACCAGATGGCATTCAGAGCTTCCCGTTACTTGATTCAAAGGCGATTTTCGGAAATTTTCAATAGGAAAATGGTGGCCGATGAATGAATGGCGTTAACAACCGGGAACGAGCCCCATTTTCTAGTCATGTGCGAATAGTGGATTTTGTGTTCGAAGCGAATTGGAGGCGAATGTTGGTTTTGAAGGAATATTTTCGAATCGAATAATTTCTCCAAGCCTTTCACCACCGCACGCCGTGCTTAAACGAAAATTTAGCTAAATTCGTGCAGGTTGTTGTTGTTCTCAACCTTACACTTGCCGACTTCTAAGCTCGGTTAGTTTTAATGAACTATGGCATGCAAACGACATCATTGTCACAGCTATCCTAATCGAGTGGATTTGTAAATCGGCTTGCTATGTGCAAATATATACTCTGTCTTAAATTTCAAAAATGTACGCAAAAAAAAATACAAGCACGAATGATGAGCACGGGTTGTCAAGACATCGCTGCCTGACAAATGTATGATCTTGCATACTCACGGCGGGTCCGACGGATTAGCCCCGTTGAGTGTGTTTCACAGCGAGCACTTGTGCACTGCGGGGAAGCAACACCCGCGGAACCCGCGAGCTTCATGGGCATTGCTTCCCCGTAGTGCGCAGGTGCCTGGCTAGAAGCGCACTCAACGGGCCTAACTCGCCGCGATCAACTCTTCAAAAAACACGAATATCGCATTTCATCTCGAAGCGAATATCGAATAACGTATTATTCGAAACCACTATTCAAAAACTCGAATATTTGGACAGCATTAGTTCTCACTGAAAGTAGAATAAAAAATAAATAACGTTTTTAATAAATGACGATTAATTATGAAACTTTGGCGTATGGTCCAGACCGCTAGCGCTACATTTGGGCAGTGGCTGAGCATTCGGTGATGCCTGCGGGCTTGTTTGCGAACAGTGGGTTGGTCCATATGGCCACTGAAAGCTTACGAAACGCGAAACTTGACTCACTATACTGTTACGGTTTCTAAAACAAACCTATTTAAAGGAATAATTACGCTCATTTAAAAGTAGTGGTATTCAGACATTTGAAGGAAGATGGAAACTCGATGGACGTATGCTGACAATCAAACCGCGAGTTAATCTTCTGATTTAGCTGCGAGACTTCTTTTTTTCTTTTCGTTGGTTGTAGAATGACACATAATTTGATTCGAGTAAGTCGACGACTAATTAACTAGAGCACCGTGTGTTTCAAATTTCAAATTACAGAGAAAGCAAAAGAGAAGGAAGACGGTAAGATGTCGGATTTAATTTACTTTCAAATTTCGTATTCTTTTTTATGTACGTCATTGCCGTAATGCTAAACAGCTTCGCCTACGTTTCTTCTTTTTTTTTGTCATCAAAATTTTAGCAAACAGTTAAAACTTTGCGCTCTCTGCGTGTCTATTAAGGTGCTGAACCAATTTCGAGGCAAAAAATTGACTATCGAAATTTCTCCGGAACTGCTCCGATAGACCGATCTCATAGCCGCAGTTTCATTACGCCACCGCTACCGCCATGCATCGTGGGAACTCTATGTAGTCTTACTGCACGAGCGATAACCCTGCTGAGGGTCTGCGCGAGCAGAGCACGAAGCGACATGAGCCTGTTTCGTGAACTGGTTCCTGCCTCCTATAATCTACAGTTATGGCGGCGCCACGCATGCGTGGTCGAGAACCTAGAAAGGATAAAAGAAATATACCGAATACAATTTCCAATCAATTTTTTTTTGTTTAACTATGGTCTTGTTACGCCAGATGAAGAAAGCACCGAACACGACTCGTGGAAATTACAAAAGCAGCTTTTTCACGACCCCTCCCCCCCCCCTCAAAAAATACAATGTTTTTTTTTTTGTTTTTTTTTGTTGCAAACATAAAATACTCATCGCCGAACACTCAATCTGTGCCCAAATGTAGTGCTAGCAGGTCCGGACCAGATGGCATTCAGAGCTTGACGTTATTTGATTCAAAAGAGATTTTCGGAAATTTTTATTTTCAATGGGAAAATGGTGGCAGATGAATGAACGGCATTAACAGCCGGGAACGAGCCCCATTTTCTAGTCATGTGCGAATAGTGGATTTTGTGTTCGAAGCGAATTGGAGGCTAATGTTGATTTTAGATGAAAATTTTCCAATCGAATAATTTCTCCAAGCCTTTCACTATTGTGCGTTGTGCTCAAACGAAAATTCAGCTAAACTCGTGCTGGTTGTTCTTGTTCCTCAACCTTACACTTGTCCACTTATAAACTCGGTTAGTTTTAATGAACTATGGCGTGCAAACAACATCATTGTCACAGCTATCCTAATCGAGTGGATTTGTAAATCTGCTTGCTATGTGCAAATACTCTGTCTTAAATTTAAAAAAAAATGTACACAAAAAACAACAAGCACGAATGATGAGCAGCGGGTTGTCAAGACATCGCCGGCCTGACAAATGTATGATCTTGCATACTCACGGTGGGTCAGGCGGATTAGCCCCGTTGAGTGCGCTTCACAGCGAGCACTTGTGCACTGCGGGGAAGCAACACCCGCGGAGCACTCGAGCTTCATGGGTATTGCTTCCCCGCAGTGCGCAGGTGCCTGGCGAGAGGCGCACTCAACGGGCCTAACTCGCCGCGATCAACTCTTCGAAAACTACGAATATCGCAGTTCATCTCGAAGCGAATATCGAATAACGTACTATTCGAAACCACTATTCATAAACTCGAATATTCGGACAACACTACTTCCCACTGAAACTTAAAGAAATAAAAAAATAACATAATGTTTTAATAAGATGGCGGATAATTATAATACTTTGGCATGTGGTCCAGACCACTAGCGCTACCTTTGAGCAGAGGTTGAGCATTCGGTGATGCCTGCGGTCTTGTTTGCAAACAGTGGGTTGGTCTATATGGCCGCTGAAAGCTTACGAAACGCGAAACTTGACTCACTATACTCTTATGGTTTCTAAAACAAACTTTTTTAAAGGAATAATTAGGCTCACTTAAAAGTTATTTTATTCAGACATTTGAAGGAAGATGGAAACTCGGTGGACGTATGCTGACAATCGAACCGCGAGTTAAACTTCTGATTTAGTTGCAAGACCTCTTTTTTTTTAGTTGATTGTCGAATGACACATAATTTGATTCAAATAAGTCAATGCCTAATTAACTAGAGCGCCGTGTGTTTCAAATTTCAAGTTACAGAGAAAGCAACGGAGAAGGAAGACGGTAAGAGGTCGGATTTCATTTACTTTCAACATTCGACTTTATTTTTATGTACTTCATGGCCGTAATGATAAAAACCTTTGCTTACGTTTCTTTCTTTCTTCATCAAAATGTTAGCTTACATTTTAAAACGTTGCGCGTCCTTTCTTTCTATTAATGTGTTGAACCAATTTCGAGACAAAAAATTGACTATCAAAATTTCTCCGGAACTGTTTCAATAGACCGATCTTATAGCCAGTTTCATCATACCACCGCTGCCGCTGTGCATTGTGGGAACTCTATGTAGTCTTACTGCACAAGCGATAACCCCGCCGAGGGTCTGCGCGAGCAGAGCACGAAGCGACATGAGCTGTTTCGTGAACTGGTTCCTGCCTCCTATAAACTACAGTTATGGCGGCGCCACGCATGCGTGGTCGAGAAGCTAGAAAGGATAAAAGAAATATACCAAATACGATTTCCAAATCAAAGTTTTTTTTTTGTTTTGTTTTTTTACCGAGGGTTGGGAAAGATGCGCGATGATTTCTTCTTTCATAGATGACAATACTTACTCCAAAAAAGAACTTCTGACGACTGTCATTTTGGATGTTGGTATACCTCTGACGCGTATATATATGTATATATAGAAGCTCGTCGCCTCGTCGTTTGACGAGAGCCAACAGCAATAATCGAAGCCTGTGCACTAGTATTTTTGACGACATGATAGCGAGATTAGGCGTAGACATATATCGGATGCTAGGCCCTTGATTATTCTACGTGGTGGTGGGAAACCTCTGTCGGCTAAACCGCTTTCATCGCCACACTGCGCTGTCACTTTTTATACACATGGAACTGTCCATTTCGCGGCTAATTGGCTCTTCTGATCCTTTCGTAGAAGAACAGCCAGCAACCAAGGGTAAGCTTTCTCGTCCAAGGAAAAGAACGTTCGTGACACTTTGCTTGCACGTTTTCGCAAGAATAATCTTTTTAACTAATAATTTCTGTGCACTTTTGAGAAGAGATGTTACGTCACGAACAAAAGTAACGTCATCGTCAAAATGTAACGTCACGGACGGAGCGTACTGTCACGCAAAATATGAGCTGATAAGAGTGTTTCACGCCTCTTGGGCGCACCTGCCAGTTTTGCTTGTAAAGAATCAAATGGCGAATTTGAGTTCCCATATACTTGGGACTTTTTGACGGGAATGAAGACGCATACAAAGGCCTGATCGGGTGTTTTAACTCCTATTATACTTGGTTTCACCTCAAGTCCACACGCAGCCGACGTTACCAGTTAATATAAAAAGCACACCATCCGTAGTGCTCGTCAAGTTTCTGTACGTGTTCCATCATCGCTGAAGCAACCATGAACAAAAAAGGCCCCGTGACTTACGCTTCTGTTGCTGCTTGGTTGGTCCCGTCAGCTCGCATAGCATCAGCAGCGCCTGAACTGAAGCTGAAACGAAGTATAGAGGGTTTTAGTGGATCGTTGCAATGCACCCGACGACGATACGCGGATACGACGCCTGCGCAAATGCTGCTGCCGAGTATCGTTATCGGAGTTGATCAGAACGATCTACTGAAACTCTCTATTGTCCGCTGGGGGTACATTCTTGTCCCGCTAGAGGTAGCGGGCGATGCTTAGGCCAGCAGTTTTTTTACTTTCAGTAAATACCGCTTAGACCTATTCCTTGACATTCAAAACCTTAAAAACGAGCGTTAGCTTTTTTTGTATGTATTAGTTGTTGCAGGAAACATTGAAAAAAAACGAGCAACGTTTACCCCCTCGGCTCGCATCCAGAACAAGCGGACACGCGATCTGGAGCCGATTATATGCCACCAATGTTTATCACAGCCACACGCTGAGCTGGCAAAGCGCAGGACACGCGTTGAGTTTCAGACATTGTACGATGCCCGGCTATTTCCGTCATGGCAGCGATTGGGCACGAGCCACTACCCGAACGCATGTCGAGGAGGCATTGATTGTCACGAGCCCAAATCTAATGCTCACTCGGTGCTCGTGCTCGTGCACCTGCATACCGAGCGGCACTGTGTAATAAAAGTGCAATACAATACAATACAATACAATACAATGTAGAGGCCCCGTTCGAATAAAGTCATCGCTGGGACCGTAAAGCTAGATGACGAAATCTTGGGGTTGGCACTGTTGACAACGCCAACAATGCAGTTCCCACAACTTCGTCATCAAGCTTCGCGAAGGAGAGTGAAAGAAAATGTCCGCTTTCATTATTTAAAGAAACGCTGTGAGAAAGAAGCTTCTTGGTCAGTGTTGTTGCGCCCACTAAAGTCCCCAAATCCTGGGAAAGTAGCGCCGTCGCCTTCCCTGCCTGCTAGCCGGACACAAACAGATGCTAGCATGCAGACGACCGAAACCTGATTGGCTGATCGGAGTAGCCATGGCAATCGCCATTTTGGTCCATTGAAATCTTCAAAGCTTGGAAAGGGTCATTCTGAACCAGTCGCGTCAAGATCGCCATGAAGCACCATCGTACTGAAAGTGTTCCTCGCCAGTATAAGCGTCTTTGGCACTGTGCGTGCAATCAGCTTATCAGACAGGCTCATCTCCACAGTTGTCTTACAATTGTACTGTTGCTTCTGCGTTTTTTAAGAGAGGAAAATTATTTTTCAGTGCCACCAAGCACCGACGCCGCGTCTGGTGGCGCTGCGAAGATACGCGCTTGCGTCGCCGGTGCGTGGGTACCAAGACCTCGGTGTTGAAGAAACGTCCCTTTAAAGCTACCCGTCACCGGCGAATTTAGATCGGCTCACCGAGAATGGAGAGGGTCAAGGAGAAAAACTGCTCATTCTATATGAACCAAAGTGGCGACCATACGGGCAGCTAGGCCCTACTTTTCCAGGAACCAGTGTATTTAGCCTTGACAACGTAGTACGAAGTATAGAAAGATCATCGGGTTATTCTAATGATCGCCCCCCGCGCGCTGCCGTCTTTGTCTACCGCGATGTGGAACGCGTTTTGAGCATGCGCAGTAGCCCTCTTCTGCGGAATATCAGAGGCCGCGCATGCGTCCATGGCCCAGTGACTCGGCATCTTTTGCTTGAGTGATAAGTGCTGCGCTGAAAAAATGCATTGGCAACGTTGTTTCTTTTTTTTTATGTGCGTTATTTATGCTGCTTTAGTTATTTTTCGTGTAAATGTGTCTGTGGGAAGGGGGGGGGGGGAGGGGAGCCGACGCTACGAGGTAATGGAACTGATCAAGCAATGTTGAAACCAACCTCCGAAAAAGACATCACCTTGAATTATGGCACATCCAAAATACACCAGGAAATATCAACAGATCTATGGGTACCTTACCATCTGTTTATGTAAGTGGACTACGACACGTGATTAGAAGAAGACTGGATGGCAAGGCGGAAGCGCGATTAGAAGATATTCGTACCATTAAAGAAGACAAGGCTGCTCCCACGCACGAGATCAATCGCCCCTGAAGAAGGAACCGAACTGGTTTTGAAACGTTGGGTCCGAGTTTAATTTTTGGTTGGAGTCAATTATTTTTTCATTATCCCTTCTCAACCAGACAGATGTCTGTCGAAGATGTTTACCTTCAATGTCAAAAGCGCATTTCACTGGGCCTTTTCTGTTTATGATTGGTTGGTTGGTTGGTTTGGTTCAGCGAAGAACACCTAGAGAAACATGACGAACACACGAACACAATGATGGTGCGCTTTTGATGCTGTCTGATTATCCCCACCAGCTCGTAGCGTCGGCTGCGCCAGGACTTAAGCTAAAACGGCTGAAACAAAGTATACCGTGCGTCAACCATTTTGTGATACATTGTCAAAGCTTGTGCAGCAGCCCCGCACTGCTGCGAGAGCACCTGGTTTTGTCTTTTGCGCTTCATGCGCTCGCGCCATTAGCTTTGACAGAGGTGGAGCACTATGGAAGCTGCAGGTTATCTTTGACAACGTAGCACAGAATAGTGCAGCTGTGGAATCCCTGTACGATGGCGAACTAAAACCGCAACGTCACGGCGCATACGCGCATACTTTATGCGTTTGGTTAGATTAGAAGGCAAAAACACACACACACAGAAAAAGGTGATGAGCGCAGTGACGTTGCACTTTCGACGCTGTTTGATTGGCTCGTCGGCTCTTTTGGCCGGGCTCTGACGTTCTCTATCTTATGGAATGACTTGCACATTCCACGATGTCAGTTGTTCCGCCATTGTGCAGGGATTTGGACCTTCTAATAAACGGCACGCGAATTTCAAAAGGTGTCTAATATTATTTGCAACTTTCACGACCTGGGGCCCTAAACTCGTCAAACACAAAGTTGAAGCCAAAAGTTCGCGGAGCGCGCCGATTGGACGTCGGCGACGAAAGCGCCAAGTCATCGTCGCGATAGTCCAATCAGTGCGCTCCGTCAACTTCGGCCCCAACTCTGTCTTTGACGAGTTTGGAGACCCTCGGGCCCTAAACTCGTCAAACACAAAGTTGGAGCCAAAAGTTCGCGGAGCGCGCCCATTGGACGTCGTCGACGAAAGCGCAAAGTCATCGTCGCGACAGTCCAATCGGTGCGCTCCGTCAATTTCGGCCCCAACTCTGTCTTTGACGAGTTTGGAGACCCTCTGGCCCTAAACTCGTCAAACACAAAGTTGGAGCCAAAAGTTCGCGGAGCGCGCCGATTGGACGTCGGCGACGAAAGCGCCAAGTCATCGTCGCGATAGTCCAATCAGTGCGCTCCGTCAACTTCGGCCCCAACTCTGTCTTTGACGAGTTTGGAGACCCTCTGGCCCTAAACTCGTCAAACACAAAGTTGGAGCCAAAAGTTCGCGGAGCGCGCCGATTGGACGTCGGCGACGAAAGCGCCAAGTCATCGTCGCGATAGTCCAATCAGTGCGCTCCGTCAATTTCGGCCCCTACTCTGTCTTCGACGAGTTTGGAGACCCTCTGGCCCTAAACTCGTCAAACACAAAGTTGGAGCCAAAAGTTCGCGGAGCGCGCCCATTGGACGTCGGCGACGAAAGCGCAAAGTCATCGTCGCGATAGTCCAATCGGTGCGCTCCGTCAACTTCGGCCCCAACTTTGTGTTTGACGAGTTTAGAGGTCCTGTAGGGGCGCACTGGCGCCTATCAAAATGGCTGTCATCAGGGTGATCGTTGAAGATCAAAGGTACGAGACCGGGTCTGCGACGCGTAAGTAATTCTAATTTTGCTATGTCCGAACAGTATTAGAGACATCATTTTTTCACGTCAGGAAAGTGTAAGCAAGATCCTTTATTGTGAATCCGATCACCCAGGAATTAGGCAGCGCGATTCCCACACCGCGGTACCGCCATCGCTGAAAGTTGCCATTTTTGTGTGTTTGTGTGTGTGTGTGGGGGGAGGGGGGGGGGGGGCGGGGATTAGCTGACATAATATGCTGCGACTTTTACAGAAGTGACCCTGGACGCGAGCCCGTTGCCGAACAAGGACCGATGATGTGGAGTGGACAGCAGGTTGTTTCCTCCCGCGTCACCTCGCGACCAGTACAAGGGGGATGAATGGCCTGCACGTGGAACTTAAAGCGTTTTCTTTTTGTTTTTTTTTTGTACATTTTAAAAGAGCCCCGTAATGAAAAATAAAGCGGTCTGAACCAACTCGAAATAAAGGCTATACTTGGTTGCTCCCCATACTTGTTGTTTATATCCGTAATCTATACCTGTTTTCACCTCAAGAACCGAAGTAAACAAGTCCGGCTCCTCGAGGAACATTACTAATTTCCCCCTTTATCTGGATAATGAAGACATATGTAGGTGAATTTTAGATTAGATATATGTTATCTTATCAAGACGTAAACGTTCCAAACGTCAAAAGCATCGCTTTTTCCTCCGACAACCGAATCTCGTAAGAACTATTTCGCGCCGCGTAGGAACAATGCGCAAAACGTACTTTTTTCTTGAGGTGAAAACAGGTATAGAGAGATTACTTTCCCGAAAAGCACTCTGGAGAGCTATTCGCTGCAAATTACGGCAGGAGCTCGGTGAATGACGAGGCTTAAAATATTTTTACACCTAATAAAACCTCATATTCGAACCCTGAGAAAAGAAGGAAATAAAATAGCTGAGATTTTGTGTTGTCCTGTTCGTTATTCCCTTTCCTCCGCGTTGGCGGTGCATTGTAGAGAATTAAAAACGCTAAAAACACGGACTAGTAGAAGGACGTACACCACAAAGCGCCATCGACCGGTATTGCATCTACTCCTTCCCATTGGCGTCACTAGAGGGGGGGGGGGGGGGGGGGGGGGTGTCGCGGCGGATTATCGCCCTGGGAGCCGCTCTAGGGAGGGAAAGGAGCAGTGGCGTCACCCTAGTCACGTTACTTCTCTTTTTCCTCCTCTTTTCCCCTTGTTATGGTCTAAATCAGGGGTCTCTAATCTTTTTTGGTTGAGGGGCCGGGTTAGGGATTTGTAGCAGTCTCTGGGGCCAGAATAAAGAGTAATTATAAAAAGGAAAACAAATAATCCTAGATAAGCATTTGAACACAAATTACTGTTCGAGTAGGTATTAAAAACGCCCCTAAGGTGGATGTCGCGCCTGCAGCTCGTTGCTCGCCCTCTCGCGGCGGAAACGGGAAGCGCTCTAGTGAGGGTCCCCCAGACTTGTGCCCATCTCAAATACTCTACTCAAGATACTGTATTTCAAATACTTTCTGAAGTATCTTGGTATCTTGCAGATACTTTTGATCGAGAGTATTTGATATTGTATTTTAATTACATTTCTGAGTATCTTGTACTCGTTATTTTAAATACATTTGTGACATTCCGCCATTTTCCGAGTTTTTCGCTATGAAGTGGCGTGGGTGTGGCACGAGCAAAGGTGAACAATGTTTCGAGCAACCAAATCCTGTTGCTAGCTCCAATAAGCTGCGGCGACGTAGATTGAGCTCCTGAAAAGATCGCCCTTGTGCCGATTGTGACTCATATTTCACCCCGAAGTTCGTAAAAAACGAAGGTTTCCCCTAGCCTTCTCAAAGGCGCCTTTCGTTTCCGAGAGTTTCCCCAAAAAATCTTCAAACAAAGGGGTGGTTTTACGGGAGTAAAGATTGCCACACTGAGGCGCAACACAGAGCGGGAAACAACAGACAGCAGCAATGCAGACTTCAGTGTCAAGAAAATAACAAATAGAAGAAAATGAGACTCGGACACAAAAAGAATACACTTTTTTTTGCTTGTATATTTAACCGCGCACAGCAAAACGTCGAACTTTTTTTTGTAGTCAGGTTGTCATTTATTGCTTTCGCGAACACTGCCTGTAAGCAATTGTAATTGTAATTGTAATTTATTTGCACAATAATAAGTTGACTTGTACGCGGCAGCGTGCGAGGCTAGGCAGAAAGGTGACAACCCTTACGCATATGCGTCTGCTAGCCGGCCGCCGCGTACAGTGTAGAAGACGGGGGGGGGGGGGGGGGGGGGGGGGGTATAAGAGAAAAAACTAGTGATGGAGCGAACTTTTGCCGAATCGAAAGTTCGGCGCCGAATCTCGGGATTCGGCAAAGCCGAACTTTTGCCGAACTTTTCTAAAGATTCGGCAAAAATTCGGCAAAATACATTGTTACCAGACTTAACGTTGGTATTTCGTTTTTTCTGGCGAAAAACGGTTTTATGTTTCTTTTTTCTTAACTTAAATGCAACATTTAATGCATATTGACATAGTTATTACTAAATAAGGTGGTATTCTACAAGATAATTGTATCGGTGTCGTTTTTGTGATTTTACTGGCAATTTTAGCGACTCCTTGCAGAAGTGGCATGACAACGAGGTTGGAAGCGAGCGTGGCCATTTCGGTTTTGAGACATCATCAGCTCAAGCCTGCATGTGTGTGTAACACGAACCTCCTTGGTGTACATTGTTAAAATGAAGGCAATAACGCTGCGTTCTTGCTTTCTCTGGGAGTCACCGTTTTGTGCGCGAAAACGAATGCAGCGGTTGCTGAGCCTTCACCAGAAGAGATAATATTGTACACATGCATGTTTTTCGATTTGAGTCACTTGACGCCAGCTTTGCATGAAAGTGTGCGTCCCATATTCGCAACGTCTCGTTTTTAACTTTTAAAATGCCAGTTTCTGGTGTTCGGACCACGACCAACTCTATTTAGGACGCACACGAACGTTTCCGAAGGTAGGGAGAGTTAGGAATGTCGGATGTGCAACGTCGAGCATTATAGTTCTGTGTTTAGTTTTATGCAGATACATGAAAACCGCGAAATAACATTAATTGAAAAAGCAATATTATTTTGTTTTGGAACACACTACTCGTGAGCCGAAAACGGAATTGTTATAATTGCGAGGAGTGCTTTAGAGTAATTGCCAGCCAATGTTTCAGAATGCACCACATCATTTGTCACTTGCGCAGTGGACTGCGTAAATTACTGGTCGATCTTCTATTCTTGAGGCAGAAAGAGAACCACACTCGCTCACAAACGCACAGTTACCGTGTTGCCTACTCCACACCGCGCCGAAACCGATGGTCGTACTACACTGCGCGACGGTAACCGCACGACTGCACGGCGTCCATTTGCAATCCATGGCCCCGTCGCCTTCCCGCGCGTGCGCAGACATTTGCCGAATTTTTGCCGAATCTTTGCCGAACTTTCCTTCAAAGATTCGGCATTTGCCGAACTTTGCCGAATCAGAAGTTCGGCAGATTCGGTCCATCACTAGAAAAAACATACAAAACAAGCACACAGATCCACATAAAGATAATAGTGAGTCACTGTTCAACATCAGGAGCTTGAAGCTGCTCGGCGAGAAAAGAGCTTGCACAGCTCCCTTGACTCATCACTTGATGAAGGTAGAGGGCTACGAACGGATTGGGGTAAGGTCAAGAAATCTCTAATGGCCGCTGGGAGCAGGGATTCACAGTGACGGGTGGTCCTGCCGCGGAGGGGCTCAGGCTGCCCAGTTCTTTTGTTTACCCGCACCGCGGAGAACAACGGAGTCCCGCAAAGCGATCCGTCGAGCACTCGGCACAGTGCACGCACCCGTGAGGTTTGTCGCCTCTCGCTAAGGGGTCTCCAACCAAGGAAACCCAGACGTGCACCGTATGAGCTGTACACTGTGCCTGGCGACCGGCCGCAGATGGCCCGCGCCGCACGGCGTTGCACACTTTCGAGCCGTTCCCTGAGGTGCCGCTGGGACGGGGACCAGATGGCCGAGCAGTACTCCATAGGAAGTACGAGTGCCGTGTAGAGCGCGCGCAGAGCTCCCGCTCCACACGGCCTCGTCACCCGTGATACGAAGCCCAGTGTCCGCCTTGCCTTAGAGACGACACCCGCAATATGTGCCGAAAAGTCCAGATTCCTTGAGAATGTAATGCCCAAGATGCATATAGAATCAGAAACGGCAAGTGGAGAGCCGGATAGAGTGTAAACGGGGGTGCCATTCTTTCTGCTGTTTGAAAAACGGATCACGCTGCTTTTACTCGCACTTATCTGAAGACGCTGCATCAGTGTCCACTTTTCTATTTCAGACAAGTAGCCTTGAAGGTTTCGGGAGTCCGCGGGACACGAAATGGGTGCCACGATGGATGTGTCGTCGGCATACTGTACGAGGAGGCACTTGTTGTTCCGAGGCATATCATTGACGTAAAGCAGAAACAGGGTGGGACCAAGTACCGATCCCTGGGGAACCCCCGATAAAACGGGGGATCCTGCGGAACATGAACCTTTGTATGCGACTCGCTGGCTGCGGCCGTGGAGGAACCCTGTGAGCCACGCTAGAAGCGGACCACAAATGCCTGTTTGAGCGAGCTTCCGCGTAAGAAGCTTGATGTCAAGCGTGTCGAACGCATTGCTCAAGTCGAGTTGAATGAGGTCCGTGGAAATACTATTGTCCATTTGGTTACTCACGAAATGTGTTACTGTGGCGAGAGCAGTCTCGCAGCTACGGTTGGGGCGGAAGCCGTGCTGAGAGTCGGCAACATTGATAAGCAGAGAACAGGACAGGAAACGAACTACCAGCAGGATGACCTAGAGCACTGCACGGGCCGGAATTTCTAGGCCCGGCCCGACCCGGCCCGGTAGAGACACGGCCCGGGCCCGGCCCGAGCCCGACAGAATTTTTAATTTCTAGGCCCGGCCCGACCCGGCCCGGTGGATACACGGCCCGGGCCCGGCCCGGGCCCGATAAAATTATATCGGGCACGGGCGCCCATTTTTGATTGGACGGTTGGTAACACGGCAGGACATAGGTCGATTCTATTGGTCATTTCGAACCCGGATGCATCTTCAAACGGCATCTTCAAACGGCTGCATGAACGAAAAAAGTATCTAGGGTACGTTAGCTTATCTTTAGGGGTGGGCGAATATTCGAAACTTCGAATACGAATCGAATATTATACATTTAATATTCGTATTCGATTCGTAAACTAAGTCTTTGGTATTTTTCGAATATTCGTCGTAACACGAATATTCGAAATTAATCGAATATTCGAGAACGTATTCGCAAGCGTAAGTTTTGCTTTCGGCTTCAATTTCGGTAAGTAAGGCCCATTGACAGCGCCATAGCTGCATGGCGGCTTCAACCTAAACTGGTGATGTCGGTGTCGGTAGCGGTAATCTGCGAGTTTCTGTGCTGTTGTGACTCCTGAGTTTTTAAACTGCTCACTTTCGCGTTCGCCTACCCGTGTTTTGGCGGATGGAGGTGTTTTCGGGCATCCGTCGGCGAATCGGAGAAACGAACGGGAAACGGCACCAAAACGAAGAGAGAGGAGCGCTATTTGGAAATATTTTGCGAGGGTGATGGCATCGATGGGGCAATGTGCGGCATAGGAGTCAACGCTTAAAGCGCCCATAGTAACACCCCTTGTCAACCATTTCAAAGTACATCCTGCGTTGCTGAAAGAGTATCGTGGGATTACTGTTTTACGCCAGGAAAAGATCAACCGACGCTGACAGACTTCATCCGCTGCACGGAGCCCCTGCCAGAAAAGAAGGTGCCAGCAATAAGTAACAAGGTGGCCACCATGGTGGCGCTTGATTTACAGCCTTACAACATTGTGGAAGACCGCGGCTTCAAAGAACTTCTGACAGAAGCCGTTCCCAACTATCTACACTCTCGCCCGTGCTTGTGCCACGGCCGAATGCATGACAACACCTGAAAGAAATGAAAGCAGAGCTCAACAGTGCCTTTGGAGCCGGCACTACCGCTGTTGCCTTGAGAAGCGACATGTGGACATCGCGCGCTAACGAAAGTTACATGAGCTTCACCTGCCATCCTCAAACTCCATACTTCATAATGAAGCTGTTCACATTGAACACTCGACACATGGCTGGCAGTCACAGTGCTGTGAACATCGCAACTATGCTGGACGATATGTGCCGTGACAGGGAGATACCCGATGAATCTGCGAAGTTCATCGTAACGTATAACGGGTGCAACATCCGTGCTGCAGTAAGGAGACTTCCGTGGACTGAAATAGTGTGCTTAACGCATACGCTTCAACTGGCGATTAATGACGCGAGATCCCGTTCTCCGGCCATTGATTGCCTGTGCAAGAAAGTGAGGAATATTGTGGGACATGACAAGCACAGTTCATCAGCTCAGAAAAGGCTTGGGGAGTGCCTAAAGAAGGTGGGAAAAGACACACTACGTCTGGTGCAAGACGGGGGGACGAGATAGAATAGTCAGTATCTAATGTTGTCTCGCCTTCTGGAACTCAAAGTTCTGTGCTGTACTGGGTGGGTCATCAGAATTTCCCGCAGAACTGATAAGATCCATCAAGGCAAAGTTCCCTCTGTTTAAGGAGGACAAGGAAGCATGCCTTGCTATGTTCTTGAACTCACGCTTCAAGTCAACTATTTTAAAACTAAAAAGAAAAAAAAAATATTATGACTAAAAGTTGGGGTGCTGCAAGAGCTAGCCTCATCTGATGCTACTGAAGAAACCCAGACTAAAGCTGCAACACAGTGAAAAGAGCAAGGCTCAACACCGTCAGCAATGTTTGGCAAGCATTTGACCACTTCGCCAAAAGTGCAATAGAAAGCAAAGTGGTTTCAACTTGAGAATGGGAAGTTGTAGCGTATGCGGGGGAGACACTGCTAAGGAGAGAGAGCGAGAGAGTGATCCATTTGAGTGGTGGTGAACTGTGGGTGCTTAAAGGAGCTGTGCAACGATATTCAATTGGAATGTTTTTCACTTTACACGAGCTTACTGGCACTAGTGGACTCAAGGATACTCGCAGGCAATGCCACTGGCCAAGAAACTCCTTTGTTGCGGTTTTAATATCAAGGACCAAAAAGCGATCATTTTTCATTCAATCTCTCCCTTGCAAAATTTCGATGACCCACCCGTTAACGCGGGTTGATCGCAGTAGTCCAACCCGTCATGACGATATTTGTGAATGCTGGTTCATAGATTGGACCCGAGCATTGCGTGGGCAACTCGATTTAGGCTCGTGATAATTGATAGCTCGAGAAGCATTCGAGTAGTGGCCCGTGTCCAATCGCTGCAACGACGACAATAGCCGAGCCATAACAATGTCTGGAACTCAGCGCGTGTCCTGTGCTTTGCCAACCCAGCGCGTGGCTATGATCAACATTGGCGGCATATAATCGGCTCCAGATCACGTGGCCGCTTGTTCTGGCTGCGAGTGAGGGCGTGAACGCTGCTCGTTGTTTTTAATTTTTTTCTGGGACTTCTAATGCGTCGGGTGAAAACTAAGGCGTTGTTTCATAGGTCATTAACGTCAGGGATCCGTTCTAAGCGGTATTTGCGCAAAGTAAAAAAATTGTTGCATAGCCCCTTTAAAGGAGCTGTGCAACGATATTCAATTGGAATGTTTTCACTTTACACGAGCTTACTGGCACTAGTGGGACTCAAGGATACTCGCATGCAATGCCACTGGCCAAGAAACTCCTTTGTTGCGGTGTAATTTCAAGGACAAAAGCGATCATTTTCATTCAATCTCTCCCTTGCAAAATTCGATGACGTAACGCGGGGATCGCAGTACACCCTATGACGATATTTGAATGCGGTTCATAGATTGGACCGAGCATTGCGTGGGCACTCGATTTAGGCTCGTGATAATTGATAGCTCGAGAAGCATTCGAGTAGTGGCCCGTGTCCAATCGCTGCAACGACGACAATAGCCGAGCCATAACAATGTCTGGAACTCAGCGCGTGTCCTGTGCTTGCCAACCCCAGCGCGTGGCTATGATCAACATTGGCGGCATATAATCGGCTCCAGATCACGTGGCCGCTTGTTCTGGCTGCGAGTTGAGGGCGTGAACGCTGCTCGTTGTTTCTTAATTTTTTTCTGGGACTTATAATGCGTCGGGTGAAAAACTAAGGCGTGTTTCATAGGTCATTAACGTCAGGGATCCGTTCTAAGCGGTATTTGCGCAAAGTAAAAAAAATGTTGCATAGCCCCTTTAAGATGTTTGAGTCTGGCGAAGCTTTGCATCAAATACCTGGCAATACCTGCTACTTCAGTGTTGAGGGAGAAAGTTTGTTCTGTGGCCGGAGGTATAGTTTCCGCTCGAAGGGAGCGACTCCTACCTGAGCATGTGCAGCAGTTGATTTTTCTGCATGACAACTTGTAATCTTCGCAAAAACTAGAATTTTCGTTTTTGTGTTTTTATTCTCGTCAACACCAGTGAGGCACTAGTGTTAAGGATAATAAAAACGCACAAAAAACATTCTAGTGGTAGGGAAGATTACAAGGTGTCATGCAGAAAAATCAACTGTAGCTCTGCAGTTCAAAAGTCAAAACATCAAAAATTAGATGAAAAATCAACTGCAGTTCCGACATGCGAAAATAAAAATGCTGTGAATAAATGCACCTGCCTTCGACTATTCGATATTCGATTCGATATTCGAAGCTAACTATTCGTATTCGATTCGTATTCGAAAATATTAATATTCGCACACCCCTACTTATCTTGCATCCTAATGCATCTTCAAACGGCTGCATGAACGAAAAAATTATCTAGGGTACGTTAGCTTATCTTTGGTGGCATAGTAAGGCCCCCGCAGAAAGTAAAAAGTCGAGGTCACGTTCTTTCTTCTTTTTTAGTTTCAAAAGCAAAGAAAACCGACAATCATTTCGTGCCCTCCGATCGGAGTGCCCTCGTTTTCTTGCGCGCTCTATCCTACGCTGCTGGTGGAGTCCATATGTTTTCTTTTATCCGCCTGGAGGCTTTCTAACTGCAAGACTCATTTTTGTTATTATTTCTAACGACACTGTAGTGACTTTTCACTTCGCGTTTCTTGTTTTCAATGAACCTAAAAGATTAATGAGCAAACTTTTTGCTATCAACAATTTAGAATTTACGACAAAAAACTGACTGCCGAGGCACGGCCCGGGCCGGCCCGGGCCGGCGCGGCCCGAAAACTTTTTTGTTCAAGCCCGAGCCCGGCCCGGGCCCGAGAAAATACGTGCAACCCGGCCCGAGCCCGCTTTCGGGCTGGCCCGGGCCCGTGCAGTGCTCTAGGATGACCTCTCAAAATGCCAACAAAGCGTCCCCCAACGTTGA
The DNA here is from genome assembly GCA_013358835.2 of Ixodes persulcatus. Classification (NCBI taxonomy): domain Eukaryota; kingdom Metazoa; phylum Arthropoda; class Arachnida; order Ixodida; family Ixodidae; genus Ixodes; species Ixodes persulcatus. The sequence continues at coordinate 87,758 of JABSTQ010010914.1, read as the reverse complement.
GTGCCTTTCTGAACGCAACCTACTTGAAGAAGGTGCGACCAGCGCTGTGGCTATTACGTGGGCTCTCTTTGTTATCCATTCCCTCATTACCGTATCCCAAGTTCGTTTATAGTTCCCCATATATGAAATATGGATTGCAGTGAAACGATTCGTGTAGGGTGCGCCGCAGGACGTGATATTCAACGATGTCATTATAACTGAAAGGACTTTTTTTTGGTCGATGTATCGGTGATATTCTGCTCCTTATAGTTGAACTGCATAGAATAACCCTACGATGTTTTTTAGAGCGCAGCTCTTAGGCGCCCGTTTCCGGCTTGAGCGGCGTCGCCGTCGCCGTCGGCGTAACCGTGGCGACGTTTCGGCTTGGTGACGTTTCGGCACCGTGCCGAAACGTCCGCGTGGAGTCACGTGACTTCACAGGGGTCACGTGACCTAAGGGAAACCATGTGACCTCAGGGGGTCACGTGACCCCCCTGAGAAGGTCGGGGTTCCCCCCTCAGGGGGTCTTGAGGGATTTCCTGAGGGGGTCACTTGACCCCCGTGAGGTCACGAGGTTCACGCGATGTCATGAGGGTCACGCGACATCACGAGGGTCACGTGACCTCACGGTTACGCCGACGGTGACGGCGACGCCGACGCCGCTCGGAGGTAGGAGTAGCAGGCAGGATGAGGAGGTGAGGAAGAGGGAGGAGGGGTATCCCCTCCCCTCAGTACCCTTCTCTCCTCCTCGTTAAGAGCTGCGCTCTAATTTGGCGATACAGGAAATTGTAAACGGCTTTCATTTTTTTGTATATTTGTGTTGTTGCGTGCCATTCTGGTAAACCAGATTTTCGAAACTGTAGTATTGTGTTTGTCACTGACGTCGATACAAATTACGCACTGAGGAAGTATCTTAAAAATAATTAAATTACTTTTCTAAGTATTTGTACTGTACTCAAGATACATTACAGTAAAAGTAACTTGAGTAGTATTTTAAATACTTTATGAAGCAGGTATTTAATAACTTAACTTAAATACTTTATCGAGTATTTTGTTCAACACTGGGGTCCCCCGGTTCTCCTGCTCAGCGGGTAGGCGGAACGGCTCGCAATCATGGCTCGCCAACAATCATTGCCGAATGCAAACAACACTCTTCACTGTCCCAATGTGGTGCTGCAGGCGGTATGAGATCGTATCTTACTAGAGAGCTTTACTAGTGCGTATTAGCGGCGAGATGTTTTGGTGGCGCCCTCCTGTGGTTCCCCCTAGTGACGTCATTACCTTGCAAACAACAAGTTCGATGGTGTTTGTTATTAGCATGGTGGAAGCTTGAAATCATTGCGCTCTCAAAGGAACACTGCCAATACCGTCAAAATTAAAGTTCGTTCATTCCTCTTATTTGCGTCGATGATAAATCCCCTTTCCGACGTCATAGTCAGCGTTCGGCCAATCGTGGAAGGCCGACCACAGCGACGCTTTCGGTCGCGCACGGGGCTAATAGAAGCAAGCGCAGCGCGTTTGCGTTACAGTTGCGTGGTCCACGCTGCGCATGCGCGTCGTCGCCGTGCGTCAATCCAAGACCACAATTTCGGGCCCCGCGCGCGGGAAGTGTGGAGCACGCGTTAGCGCAGACACACAGTGCTAAAACTCTCTACTGTTTCACCGGTTTTCCCACGCCAACGAAACGTGCTGCAGTGAGGTGCAAGCGGGTATGGCGCTCCTTCGAATTGGAAAAGCTGAGAGTGACAAAAGGACGGCGCGTACAAATTAAAGAAAATAAATGTTGCAAGAAGTTCTGTTATAAAAAATATAACAACGGGATCTTTCTTTCTTTTTTTTTTTTTAGGGGGGGGGGGGGGGGGGGGGAGACGGGCCTTTGATCCGGAAGGATCAAAGGCCCGTCCTCCTCTCGGGCGTTCGCTCTACTATAGTGGAAAGAGGTGGGAGGAGCTTCCAATTCCTTCTTGACCTGTCACCGACTGTAGCTAGAACGTTTTAATTTATTTTAATATATTTTTATTTATAACTTGTTAATTGATTGATTGAAGTTCATTAATGGCAAGGATGGCTCGAGGCCGCTGTGGGGAAAAGGGGGGTAGGGGAGGGGGTTTGTTCATTTTAACATGTCGAGCAGCAGGAGGCTAGGGCAGTCTACTCGCACTACACCGCTCGGCATAGGCCACTGATTTTTCCATGATCTGCGACCGCCTTTTGGGCGCCATCATCTGTTTGTATGATAGCAGTGAGGGCTGCTAGAGAGGTCGCGTGTAGGTCGTTGATGCGGTCTCGGCCCTGTGCGAAGGCAGAACAGCACTTTATGAGATGCCACAGATCTGCGCGACACTGTTGGAGACAATGGCCACACCTTTGCGGTGCGGATGATACAGGTGGTGGCTGTCACTTAAGGCCCGTTCACACGATGCATTTTTCTCGCGCATCTAGTGTCGCGAAATGTAGTTTCGCGAAATGGTTGCGCCGTCTGAACGAGTCCAAAAAGGACGCGCGTCCTTTTTGGACTCGTTCAGACGGCGCAACCATTTCGCTAAACTACATTTCGCGACACTAGATGCGAGAGAAAAATGCATCGTGTGAACGGGCCTTTACTATGTGCGCTGTATAGGCCGCGTTTGCGATGACTTTGTTTAGAACAACTTCTTGCGGTGCGTTTGAAACTAGATCATAAGTAACAAATTATATTAGAGCTTAAATTAATTGTATTAGAATTAATACAAATTGCAGTAATGTAGGCCCCCAATAAACGCCACAATCAGAAAAGTACGCCATTTAACCATAATAGTCTTTAGAAAAGGGTCTTACTTTGTTTTCCTTTTAGCATATTAAAAAAAAAAAAAACATCGTTATCGAGATAGACATAACACTGCTGCCTTAAAAAAACACTTATGTTGTCTCACCTGTTTTTGGGTGTTTGTAGTGAGAACAGCACTCATCACCCGGGGCGATATTTTGTAAAATTTGGATTGATTCTGTTATTGTACTGGCCCAAAAACCCACGTGTTCTCAGCGGCAAATATCATGGCTCCCACAGGATCTTAAAAAAAAAAAAAGTGTTCAGCGAATGACGACGAACTTATACGATCCCGAGGGCACCGTCCTCAACATCAAACTGGCGATGAAAAAAGAAGTAAAGATGAAGCTAAATGCCAGAGGTGAGCTCCCTGAAGCGAGCATTCCTTCGGGTTTCTTTCGACGGCATGAGACGGTCAAGCTGCGAAGACTCAGAGCCCACGCCGCCATCACGCCTGCCCGCACCCAGCGATGGGAGCGGGCGGCCCGCGAGAGGAAGAACACAGTTGACGGCGCTTCGATTACAATAGACCACGACTACAGCTTGTTATCAAGAAAGCTGCGACGAGAAGAGGAAGCCTGCTCCAAGGGCTGCATCTACTGCACAAATCGCGACGTAGAGTGCGACGAGCATCACCTCGTATGGGACTGCCCAAACTTCGATGAGGAGAGAACGAAAGCCCTGGACGCGCTAGACCAACAACTCCGCCCCACCTCCTTCGAAGCCTGGTGTCGACCTGAGGGAGAAAGGGACAAGCGCGTCGCGGTCCTGTCCGGCCTGCTCAGTTACCTGAGCGAGACCGGGCTGGACATGCACATATAAGGGGGTCGTTCCCCCACGGCGGGACCACAGCTGTACCGGAGTTATGTAAATCGCCAATGTCCCGCCTAACCAACTATCTCTAAACTTGCCAATAAGTTGACTCCTCCATTCACCAGTGTCAATAAACGTCTTTTCACTCCCTCATGACGACGAACGAGGAGAAAACGTGTCTTTGGAAAAAACGGCATGCAAGATGGCCGTCCGGTGGCCGCACTCGCGAACGGGGATGCGCGATCAAGCAATTGAGCAGGACCGTGGCCAGCCGTGGGCCAGTCGGAAGACTTCCGCGGCTTGAAGTTTAGAGACCCCTGAACTAAATAAAAATTTTCATGTTTAATCTATTCAGTATTTAGTAGCACCAAAACCCTTTTGCATCAGGGCGGTTTTAACACCACAGGTAGCGCGAATTACCGCCCTACAACAGAAAATGGCCGTTACTGTTTATCTAGCCTTCTACAAACACAGAGTCGCAAAGCATCTCGGTTACGTTTCGTGCGGGTTTCGGAATGGTGAGTGTTCTGTTTTGAGTCTGTTTTGTTTACACTCGCGGAACTAGTCTACCGCTTGCCAGCAGCTTTCCTTCGCACCGAACTTTCAATCGGGTGACTTTTTTTACTGCTCGAGTTTTAAGCACGACACAATGTCGTGACTTGGACGCGCCGGATCTACCAAGATCTCCGCTAAACGCATCAGATCTTGCGTCCATAGTGAGTCCTACTTGGGCACGGTGGGCAAGGTGGTGTGCGCTGGGGGTCTCTTTTACGGTCTCCGGAGATGAACTTCACGGAGGCCTGGAGCGATACCTGTTCGACGGTGGGCGTCGCGGCAAGGACCGGTAACCTGACTCAGCTTCTGCATCTAATCGAAAGCGGGAGGCCCGTCGACGTTCACGACAACCGTGGATGGCGTCCGCTGCACGAAGCCGCAGCGTCGGGCAGCAATCTCGAAGTCCTCGACGTGCTCCTCAAACACAGTAGGCGGTCTTCCCCCTTCTTTCCTCTCGCTATCGTTGTGAAAAGCTTATTTCGAAAGCTGTCCAGTCAGCAAAGTCAGGTTCTGTCGGCAACGGGCATGAGCACCTTATCGGATCTTGTAAACAAACAAACAAAGAAAACCCAGCGCTCTCGTTGTGCATTTCTCAACTCTTATTTCGGTGTTTTTACATGACGTCGATCTGCCACTTTGTTGTTACAGTAAGTGAGTAAAAAATTGTTTGATTTATCAGAAAAAAGAAAAAAAAGGCGTGATGAAACTTACAAGCTTCTGTGCACTCCTGATTTGAGGGTGTCATGCTTTCAGCACGGGCCAGACAACTGCTAACAACAAAATGGTGGATGAAATTACGTCAGTAGAAACACCCTTTGATCTTCTCAAACGATCCCCCACGATGACTCGTGTTCTTGCTTTGATGCTGCATGCAGTTACCGCAATGATCAGGTCGTAATGAACCACCCACCAAAAACGTGACGTCAGTTTTTTTCCGTCCCCACTAATTTTTTTATTATTACCCGAGTTCATACGTATTGTTTTTGCACCATAAATATATCTTTATTCTTGTATAATATGGTAGTAAGGACAGGTTAAGATTGACCAGACAATCTCCTCCCACAAAGCCCTCCACCCTCTCCACATTAGCAGTGCAAACGTTGGTGACGAGGTGACCACCAGCATCACATGCTGATAGTCACTCTTACTTGTTCACGCAAAGAAAGCCAAATTCGACGGTGCGCAATGTACGCTGCAGAAGGTACACGCCCAGCCAGCGAGGCTACCGCAATGGCTGCCAATGTGACATCAGAGCTGTGTTAACGTTAGTCTGTTTCTTTTTTCTCCCCAAAAAGGTGAGACGGACGTCAACTGGCAAACGTACGAGGGCGAGACAGCGCTGCTTCTTGCCTGCAAACGGCTCAATGGGAAGCCTCTCCTCAACACTGTCAACCTCCTGCTGAGCCACACCGCCGACGTCAACATCACTGACTATGAGGGGGATTCGCCGCTCCTGGCTGGTAATGCAGTCTGGGATGATCATTTAATTTTGATTCCGGAATCGAATGTGATAGAGCAGTTTACTCCACAACGGATGGAACAGTTAGTTTTCCAATGGATTTTCTGTGGTGGGGAAAGCGTGAACAAGTGTGCGCATGCTCAAATGGGGTTACCTGCATACAGTGTATGTGAAGGCAAGTGTAAATAGGCACAGGACATTGATATAATGCAGGTATTAGCTTTTTTTCGTCAGCACTTGGATGGTTAGTTTATACCGCGAGGTATGTTTCTGTTTGTGCACGGCTCTCTAAAATATCTAAGTTGTGTGAATGGTTATGTGGAAGAACAGCCTTTGGGAGTTGGCACATGTGCCAGTACTTTCTACTGCACCACTAAACGGCATTCATTGAGCTCTAGGACAGAAGACTCCCTATAGATGTGCATAGAACTGGAAGATACATGTGCAGTTGCAAAGGTTTCAAAATGTGTGAAGACCTAGTCGCGTAGTGAAATTGTGCATTGTGGTCATGTTCTCTGTCCGAGTGCACCTCTCGTTCATGTGTCATTTGAATGACCAATCATTAATGTAAGCTTTATGTTAAGGCATTGTTTTCCTTCACAACTGCTAATCTAAGACAAAATTTGACTCACCGAGTGCGGGCCAAATAGTGTACGAGTGTGGTTACGTAATTGCATGACATGCAGTTACCTCAATGCCCGCTGTGCGGCGACGGCCACAGTTGTGAGTTTTTTGCCAGAACTTCTATAACCAACCCCCGAGATCACAACATCTTGACTCCATGATATGCCACATCCTGTGACGTAATTTGTTGATATGTCGAGACCACTTTCGATGCACGGGCGGTGTGAGATGCTACACACAGCCGTCACAGTTGCCTTCCTGGCACCATGGTTTTGGTGCAGTTAACTGTTAAGGCTGATTCACACATCTGCGTTGGACTGTGAGTGGCGCCATCTATCGGATAGACCTGGAACACTTCCAACCCGTACATAACTAAACTGAAGGTTGTGTGGTATTTACGAGATCAAATCCTGCGCACTCTCTATGAGAAATGGTCACTTATAACATTGTCGAAATTATTGTCAGCCCGCAGTTGAAGGATGGTGCATAAAAGATAATAAAATAAATACACGGTTCAGGAGTGTTCCAGGTCTGCTTGATACATTGCAACCCACTTACAACGATACCACATATAACAATGTACCGCTTATAATGATCAGGTTCTAGAGCTTTTAGACTGGAAATGATCAGTTTCTAGTCAAGATACAACGATAATCGGTTATAATGTTTGAAATTTCGGGTTTTCACATTATCGTTACAGGTGGGTTGCACTATAGATGGCAGCAGCAAATTAAGCAGTTACAAGAGGTCACGACATGCTCGTTCATAGCCAAACACAAATGTGTGAACCAGCCTTGATGTGCCAGCTTCTGCGACATAATTTGTTTCTGCTTCGAGACCATTTTCGATGGTCTCGAAGCGACCATCGATTTTCGATGCACAGGCGGTACGAGACGCCAAACGCAACGGTCGGAGGTGTGTCCCAGGCACCGTAGTTTTGGAGGAGTTAACTTTAACGTGTGGCTGCAAGACCTGTCTTTTTCTTTACGACAAGTCGCGCTCTTCTCGTGCGGCACCGCAGCCACGCGGTCATCGCAGACGGAGGTGGTGCAAGTGCTGCTGTGCGTGGGAGGCGCCGACGTGAACGTGGGCGACTGCGGCCACTGGTACCCTCTCCACGAGGCGGCGTCCCGGGGCGACCTCCCGACGCTTCAGTGCCTAGTGGCGCACGGGCGCCAGGCCAGGCTGGGGGTGCGGGACGAGTGCCGCATGACGCCCCTCTTCGCTGCCGCCCAGCAAGGCCAGCTGGCCTGCCTCCAGTTCCTCCTGGACACTGCCAAGGACAGAGGTGAGATCGCCGGGAAGCAGCCCTGATGGCACGTGCGGATCTGTGGTTGTCCTCCGGATGTCCCTGACGTTCTGTCGGGTCTACGAGCAGTTCTTCGCCGCTGGGGGAAGGGGACGATGAGGGACAAGGAGGGATGGACGGTGCACAAGGATAGAAGCAGTTAGTTGTTCGCTGAGCCTAGCATAGGCTTCAGTATTAAAACACAACGACAATCCATGGTGGATCATAGCTTCTCAGACTGGGTTCCAAGGAACCAAGAAGTTCCTCGGAGTACCCTTGGGTGTTCTCCAAGTTCCCAAACTTCCTCAATGGCCCCTGCTTCTAAGTAAAGTGCTTTCCAAATTTAAAGAGCCCATGAAACGAATTTTACGCTGGGATAAATCAATTTAGATTGGAATTTTACTAATATCACATCGTTTCATGGGCCAAAAAAAAAAAAAGGCAGAAAGTCAAAAGCCTGACTTTTGGTAATAATTTGAAAACACAGCAGGCTGTTTCCTACCTCCTTCCCTTCGTAAGCTCTCTGCCTTTTCACTCTGATACATCCGTAGTCCCCGCAGCGCGTCACCGGGTCCAAACGCACGTCACACGACACTGGATCTCACTTATTTATATCCCTTCACCCCATATCTGACATTGTGGTGGAAGCTACGCGCTTGCCGGACCAGTCAGCCACCTCCCTTCCATGACCTGACCTCATTCTCTGCACGTGGGTATGCGCGAGAGAGCATGATCACGTGGCAAAAGTGTGGCTGGCCCACCGAGCACGTAGCTTCCACAGCACTCTCAGCTTCGGGGTGAACGGGGTTGGGAAAGCAACTTCTTCTCGAGTTTTGAGCGACGGGCTAATCTTCTAGGGGGAGAATGGCTGTGTCCATGTACACAAACGAGAGTCGGAGCAAGAGGGAACAACCCCCCTTTTCGTCTTCTTGAACTGTTTGGTACAATGCGTGATTTATGAATTGAGGAGGAAAGCTAAACAGGAAAAAGTTGGAAGAGCACTTCATGACCCCTTTAAGCTCTAGTTTAGCAGGTGTGAGTTGCCCGCAGAAGCATACCAGAAAATCCCGAGAGATGCCCCACCCCCGAAAGGTAACCCACCTCTGGTTGTGACTTGATTTGCTATTTCATTTTAAACACCGAAAGATAGCCCACTTTTAGTAACCATAGTGTTCGGATCAGTGACGACCTTGGGCGTAAATGCGTCTAGTTTGCTATGACAGGATATAAGCCAACACCGCTGACTGGGGATTGCAGTCGTCTTTGCTTCATTTCTCCTCGCTGCGATAACAAGTTTGACAGAGACACATAACCCAAAAATAGTATTTTTTCAACTTTTCTTAATTGCTCGCCGAAAGTTAGCCCACTGCTTATTTTCACCCAATTTTCTATCGATTTTAGGTGGGCTCTTTCTCGGGATTTTACGGTAACTACGAGCCAAGCAGCTCCCTAGTATGTGCATTATGGTTTACGAGGTCTGTAGGCTTTTACACTGCTTTACTGCATCACTGCTAAGACCTGTAGGGGTTCCTTGAGATTGAAGAGTGTGAGAATTCCTGCCATAGATGTCTTAAAGGACAGATGCAAAGGCAAAAAACATTTTTTTTAAACAGCTTAGATGGAAAAAGGATGTCATAAAACGATTTCACAATGAAGAAAAAAATTTTTAGAGCTATATTTACGGCGCTATACGAATTTGTAGTTGGCGCCCGCGGGCGCCGCAAAAAGTGGCTCTTATTTATCACGTTACTGGCCATTATTTATCACGTGGTGCTTGCGCTCTTCGGAAGCTTCCTATGGTCTCTAAAAGTAACTTATTCATCTTTGTTTGAAGTATAACAAAAAACTATATTAATAAGTAACTTTTAGAGCCCAAAGGAAGCTCCGCGCAAGCAGACGTGACAGACCTGTGCCCCGGTCAGATGACGACGGCAGCGTGGAGAAACGTGTTGAAGCGGCGTCGCACAACACTCAGCGTGCGGCGGCGGCGTGACTTTGCGGCGGCAACGACGGACCGCGGCGGCGCGCGGGCCTACCACGTGACCAGCGACGGCTCCCGCGGGCGCCAACTACAAATTCGTTTTGCGCCGTAAATATAGCTCTAAATTTTTTTTTCTTCGTTGTAAATTCGTTTTATAATATTCTTTTTTCATCTAGCCTGTTTAAAAAAAAGTTTTTTTCCTTCGCATGTGTCCTTTAACATTCAATGAATGTCCTAACCCCCCATGAATATCCTAATGTTCCGTTAACATTCTATGGATGTTCTAATGTTAGATAGGATGCTCCAATGTTCCATTGATGTCCTAACAGTCCACTGATGTTCTAACAGTCCATGGATGTCTAAATATTAAACATTCCATGGGTCTCCTAACACTCCACGGCTGTCCTAACGTTCCATAGATGCCGTGTGGATGTTTGTAGGACATCTGTGCCACTTGGGGGAGGAGGGAAGTGCTTCTGACTCCATCCATATGAAAGTGTAAACTGAATCCAGGTACCAGGGAATTGTTAAGTTTCATTTAATTTCATTTCATTTATTATGTCTCTCAGGGCCCGAAGGCATTACAGAGAGGAGTGGGGCACAGTAAATAGAACAGAGCAAATAACGATGAAAAGGCAAAGAATACACAAAATAACTACTAAACATCATTTAACAGGTTTGTAATGGCACTGTACATGGAATAAAACAAATATCAATGAAAAGGCAAACAAATACACAAACTTACTACTAAACATCATGTAACAGGTTAGTAATGGCAATCTTAAATTTATCTGAGCCAGTGATTGTGACAATGGTTGTGGGTAAGGCGGTTCCAGTCGATCGAGGTTTGAGGCAGAAAAGAGGCATTAAAGATAGATGTGCTGCAATAAGGATCCCAACTTTTAATTGATGATCGCTGCGTGATGATATGTAAAATGGTTCAGAAAATAGTGCTTGGCGGAGAGTAGGGTTGGAGTGATAATCTTATGGAACAGGCATAGGCAGGATATCTTTCGACGAAGAGAAAGAGTGGACAAGGATAGATATGCTTTCATTAAAGTGGTGCTAGCTGTGCGGTGATAGTTAGAAAGTATAAAACGGGCGGAGCGGCTTTGTGCAGCTTTTATGTATTTTGTATGACACACGGTAAACTGGATGTCTGTTCACCCATACCGGCTCTCGCCAGGAAGAACAGGCACTTTTAAGCCTTAGTCGGACTGTCTTTCATTCATTCATTTGCAAAAGCTTTGAGTGCAAGCTGGAGTATCTGGAAACTGATTCTACGAGTAGCAAGCCAAGCTGAGCCTCGAGAAAAATTCCCGAGCAACTGATTTCATGTTTCCATGTAATCTCTAACTCGCAGCTCATTCATACCGTATTTATTCGATTATAAGACGAGCTTTTTGTTAGAGAAAATCACTAGTAAAAGTCAACCCCCGTCTTATATTCAAATTGTTTTCATGGCAATCAAATCTGAAGGTGTTTCAGGTGTAAAAGTTGTCGCTAGGTGGCGCGAGCTGCCGCCCGCTACAACGGCTTTCTTTTTCGTCCATACGGGAGCTAGGCGAGGGTTGTATCTCCATCCACCCATCCATCTCCTGCTGCTCTTGCTCCCCGTTGTTCCAAGTCACGTTTCCAACGCTTTTTCTCTTGTTTCTCGTGCTAAATTGCTGAACTTCGCTGGAATCGACCTTTTGACGATTCCTCTGCTTGTAGCGTCACCAGAGATGCTGCGACAGAAGCAGCACCGCATGCAGTACGACGCCGCTTTCAAGACAAAGGCGATCGTGCTCGCCAAAAGTGTTGGAAATTGTGCTGCGGGTCGCCAGCCCGACGTTCACGAAAGTAATATCCGAAAGTGGCGAGCCCAGAAGGATGCCCTATTTCTAACAGCGGGCACGCGCGAGGCTTTCCGGGGACCACGGCAAGGCAGGTTCCCAGTAGTTGAGCAGGAACTTGTTTGTAAGAGAAAGAAGAGCGCAGCATCTGCTCGTTTCAATGGAGATCCTGCAGATCAAAGCCCGAGAAATCGCCAACGAAGAAGGTCTGTCACGGGCAGTCTTCAAAGTGAGCAGAGGACGGACGCAGAAATTTATGAAGCGAGCTGGCTTTTCTCTGCTCCGCCGGACATTGGTTGCGCAAAAGCTTCTTGACGACTACGAAGAAAAGCTGCTGTCCTATCAGCGGTACATAATCGCATTGAGAAAGAAAACACCTTTTCTTCTCGGGCAAATGGGGAACGCGGACGAAACTCCCATTTACTTCGATATGCCCTCAAATTATTCAGTGGACAAGAAGGGTGCGAAGGAAGTGCGCATTCGCACGACGGGGCACGAGAAGAGCCGTGCGACAGTGATGCTTGCCTGCACGGCGGACGGGAGGAAGCTTCGCTCGTTCATTATCTTTAAGAGGAAGCGTATTCCGAAGAATGAGTCATTTACGAAGTCCGTCGTCATGCGGTGCAATGAAAAAGGCTGGATGACCGAAGAGCTCATGCTCGACTGGATAAAAATTGTTCGGTGCAGACGGCCAGGAAGCCCGATGAACCTTCCGTCCACGCTTGTTTTGGATGCGTTTACGGGCCACCTGACTCCCGCTAAAAACGAAGCTGAAGGACGTTCGCACAGAGTTGGTCGTCATTCCAGGCTGTATGACAAGCCAGTTACAGACGTTGGATGTTTGCTTGAACAAACCGTTCAAAGACCATGTACGACGGCTGTACCAAGAGTGGATGAGCAGCTCCAACGCTGCACTGTCTCTGACACCGGCTGGACGTCTAAAACGCGCGAGCCTCGCGACTTTGGCGCAGTGGGTTGCCGATGCGTGGGCTGCCATTCCCGAGCAGATGGTGTTGGCCTCCTTTCGAAAATGCTGCATTTCAAACGCGATGAACGGGAGCGAGGACCACGACGTGTGGCTGCTGAGCAGCGACAAGGAGGCATCCGGAGAAAGTGGCGATAGTGACTGATAACTTTCTGTTTGTTTTTGTGAACTGTGTTAAGTAATTTTTAGTAAATAAAGGTAAACCCACCGTTCGCCTTATATGTGTGATTATTATTTTTTTTTTGCTATGTTCCGAAGCGGGTCCTCGTCTTGTAATCGAATAAGTATGATGTACGAGTGCTTATTCATGGCTCTGAGAGATCTAGTGACAACTGACTTTTCGCTAACAATACAGTTGGAACATTTCTGCAAAAGAGTGTCGGGAACAAGAGGGAAATCTGCTCAGGGGTTGATGGCCTCGGGTGGCCTCCTTGCTTTCCCTTGCGGATGCTGATAACGTTTCGGCTTGCAGGTCAAGAGACCCTGGTGGACAGGGGTGCGGAAGACAAGGCAACACCCTTCATGATAGCGGTGCAAAAGGGACACCTTGACTGTGCCACCCTCCTGCTGAAGTATGGTGCCGACCCCAACCGCAGGACCACCGACAACATCACGGCCCTGCACTTGGCCGTACAGTCCAAGACCGCCGAGTGAGTGCCGCTTAGCCGTAGTCGTGCAGTCGCATCAGGACTCGATTGATGAGGCAGCAGAAGGTCACTTATGGTGGCATTCAGAAATGGTGGACGGGTTTTTACAATTGGGGGCAATAACAGTGAATATATTTACCAAATCTACAGGTATGGATGAGAGTTTATTGCATCACAGACTCCCAACCAAGAAAAGCGTCTCCTTTGTGCTTACGATTTCCTGCGTAGCTCTTTTTGAGTAGGCATAAAAGTGATAATATAAAGTGCAAAGGGACAGACAAGCACATAAAGTAGACAAGACAGCGCAATACTTTCAACTGCCATTTTAATAAAAGATCTGTCCTGGGACAGTTCCGTGAACACAGGTCCAGAAAACTTACCGAGATGCAGGCCATTGAAGCTTGTGGCGATGCCCGTGACAGTGCAACTTCTGTGTCGTTGTCAGACAAAGAACTACTACACCTCCACCACCTTACATGAGGTGTTAGAAGATTTTTAGTTTTAATGGATGATCTTCTGAACTTCATTCTTCAAAGTCATGGCTAACGTCTGTCGCGTGAAACCGTGACCTTTGGCACCCTAAGGGGCAACTTGCGGCTCAGTTCTCGGCTTTCAGTCCTTTGTTTCGGGGGGTGCAGCTGCCTGCGGCTCCTGCTGTCCCGGATGGACCTGAAGAAGGTGATAGACGGCTGCCTGCTGCCCTTCCAAAGGAGGGAGGCCGACACCACGACATCCTCCGAGGAGCCCATGATTTCCCCGCTTCACCTCGCCGTCGAATGGCGCAGGCAAGTCATGCATCTCTTGTTCCTTGACCGGAAGACGGCAGTCAAGTCTTGACTAAACGTTGGTTCCCCCATTTGCATTTGAGTGTGTTTGAATGTGTTGCATTTCCTTATATACGCTTATGATAAAAGAACACACTGGAATGCCGGTGCCACATCTCGGGTGGCCCTGGAACGCTTCTGATATACGTGTAACTAGACTGAAGGTTTCGCAGTATTTGCAAGATTGGATCTATGCACTGTCTATGAGAAAATGGTTGCTTGCAACACTGTCAAAATTATTTAAAGCCTACTGTGAAGGAACAATGCGTAAAACAATGTAAGAAATATATGGGGTGTTCTTTTTTTTAGGCTTTACAGATTGGTCTTTAGAAAAAGCAGCGAAAGCTACAGTAATGCGGTTTGTGCAGGTGATTATACGGCTGGGGGGCAGTGTTGGGAAGTACTTGAAGTACATTGTACTTAAAGTACTACTTAAAGTAGGTTTAGAAATCTTGTACTTTACTTCCAGTACATTCTCGGGGCATGTACTTGTGTTTAAAGTGTTTTTTTTTTTTCTGGTACTTTCCGACGAAAGTACAACTGCCGACTTTCAGGTACATTCCCAAAATTTGGTCTTGCTAAATTTGTTTCACAAAATGATGCTTTGTCAACTCTGAAGAAATTCTGGGAGGGATGTGAGCAGACGCCACATCGCTCTGTCTTTACTGGGGGTAGCTTTCCCGCAGTCTTTCTTAACTCTTGCTACGTCTTGCTTTGTCAGTGCAAGAGAGGAGGTTAAAAATATTAGAAAACACTTCATGAGAGGAATATTAGGCAGACAATCGAAGAGGCTTTCTCCCAGCTTGAGCAGAGGGGGACAGTGGATAGCGCTGACAGCAGCAGTGTAGAGGAGGAGCAGAATTGTGTAACAATGGAGATGACCACGAGAGAATGGGTAAGGCAGAAAGTAAGGTTTCATTAGGTACAGCGATAGGCCCAGACGACATACCCATGGAACTCGTAAAGACACATGGAAAAACAAGCAAATTGAAGTTACGGCATGTGAGTAATCAAATAATTATGGGAGGATAGGTACCCAATAATTGAAAACTGAGTAAAGTGAGACTAATATTTAAAGGCAGAAAAAAACAATGACAACATAAGTCATATCGCCCGGTAACTGTAACTTCACTTCTATACAGATTAGCTGTGCAGATAGTAAAATGAAGGATGGAGGAATGGGCAGAAGATATGCAAATACTGGGTGAGCTCCAAAATAAATTCCGAAGAGATAGAGGACTGTAAGATAAATTATTTGTTATCACTTAATCTATAGCAATTGCAATGAAGAACCAAACTCCTTTATGGTTAGCTTATTTGGACATCAAGGGAGCGTACGGTAATGTGAGCCAGGAAACACTTTGGGGTCAGCGGAAGGAGTATAATTTATATGTCAATTTGGTTAGGTTTCTTCAGCGGGTGTACACATACAATAAGGTAGTTAACGTGTTTATGCGATTCTAACGCGCACTTTTTTCCCAGAAATTTCAGGCTCGAAATTGCATGCGCGTTACAATCAGGCCCCCCAAAAAAATTAGAAGTAAAAAAAAAAAAAAAAAAAGAAACTTTAGTAAAAATATTAGCTAGGTAGTGCATGCTACCGCCCGTTACGAAGTGTGCAGCCGCTATTTTATTCCCGTTCATCTGTCACGTGATCACGTGTTTTGTTCGCGTTTTTGTTTTTTCTTTCGTTCGCGAGCCGCCATTTTCACTTTCGTATTGTCCAAGCACCGTGCTGTCTCGTGTCATCGTGTGCGTGAGCGAAGCTGCTGCTGGTCTGGTCGTTGGCAAGATGGAAAAACAGAAGCGATTTCACTACGAGGCAGTATTCAAACGGAAAGTGATCATCCTTGCTGAAAAGGAAGTGTAATCGAGCAGCGTCTCGATCACTGGGCGTCCCGGAAACGTGTGTGCGCGATTGGCGGAAGCAGAGAGGCAAGATTTTCGCCTGCGAAACCACGAGGAAAGGCTTCAGTGGCCCTCAACGGGGACGATTTCCAGAGCTGGAGGACTCCCTTTCTGATTACATCAGGGACCTGCGTCTGAAGCAACTGCCCGTCTCTTCAGACATCATCAAGGTGAAGGCCCTCGCGCTTGCTACAGGTTACAAGATCCCCCGCTCTTGTTTCAAAGCAAGCAGGGGTTGGATCACCATGTTTATGCGGCGGAAAAGATTTTCGCTACGATGAAGGGCGAGCCTTTGCCAAAAGCTTCCCGAAGCCTGTGAAGAGAAGTTGGTTGCGTTCCAACGTTTTGTGATCAAGCTTCGACAGTATAGAGGCCACATGATCGGACAAATTGGGATCGCAGACCAAACGCCCATGTTTTTCGATATGCCTTCGAATTACACGGTCGAAACAAAAGGAGCCAAGCAGGTGCGGATCCTTTCAACCGGTAACGAAAAAAACCGGATTACGGCGATGTTAGGATGCAGGGCGGATGGGCACAAGTTGAACCCTTTTTTTGATTTTCAAGAGGAAGACTTTGCCTATCAATGTGACGTTCCCGGAGAATGTCATTGTTTGCGTGCACCCAAAAGGATGGATGGACGCAGACCTTATGATAGACTGGATTGACGCCGTGTGGCGAAAGAGGCCTGGAGCCGACTTGGGAGTGCGTTCTATGCTGGTTCTAGACTCGTTCAGATGCCACATCAGCCGACGTGTCAAGGACAAGCTTGCAGCATGCCTCACCGACTTAGTGATCATCCCCGGCGGGATGACGTCTCAACTGCAGCCGCGGGACGTGTGCTTAAACAAGCCGACGAAGAACTATGTGCGTGCAGCGTACAACGAGTGGCTCACTGCTGGCGAGCACGCTCTGACGCCAGCTGGACGTTTGAAGAAAGCGACGCTCGACGACCTGGTGCGATGGGTGCACGACGCCTGGAAAGCACTCCTGCGGGCGATGGTCGTACGCTCCTTTAAAAAGTGCGGCCTTTCCAACACCATGGACGGAAGCGAGGATGACATTTTGTGGTCCGTGGATAGCGATAAGGAACTTTCATCGCACTCCGACAGCGACTTGTGTGGTTGTTTTCTTTGTGCGTGTGGCTTACATGCGTTTATGCGTTCCATTAAAAATGTCTTTCAGGTCTGTGGTGTTCAGCACTCATTATTTTACCTGCGCGGTACAATCGGCATCAGATTGTTTTTAAGATTATTGAGAGCTAAATTTACCTGCGCATTACAATCGGAGGCGCTCTAGAATCGCGCAAACACGGTATAACATGGGAAGCAGGAACTACACAACCAGCAGCAATAAAAAGAGTGCTCAGGCAGGGCTGTCCACTGTCACCTCTGCTCTTCATAATATATCTCAGTGAAATGGAAAAGAAATTAGAGCAGAGGAGCTTAGGTTTTGATGCGAGTTATATGGAAGGAGGGAGAAATGTAGTACAGGTAATTCCAGGACTGGATGAATGCGGATGACATAGTACTCATGGCAGATAACCAGGATACATTACAGGAACTAGCTAGAATATGTGGAGAGGAGGGGGATACCTTGGACATGAGTTTTAGTAGTGACAAGTCGGGAGAAATGGTGTTTATTGACGAAAAGAGGGAACCCCTGAGGATGCAAGACATTGTAATAGGCCATGTAGGAAAATACAAATATCTGGGAAATCTGGCTCAATGAGGGAAGGAAATATCGAGAGGAACATGAGAATATAATTACAAAAGGTAACAGAAATTTATCAATTATGAAGCTTAAGGCACTGTGGAGCTATAATGGGTATGAAGTGGTCAGGGGTGTATGGAAAGGAGTGGTGGTGCCAGGACTGTATTTTGGCAATGGGGTACTGTGCATAAAATCAGAGGTTCTATCAGGATTAGAAATTCAACAAAGAAGTATGAGCAGATTGGCACTGGGAGCACATGGAAAGACACCAAATGAGGGAGTACAGGGGGACATGGGCTGGGCGTCTTTTGAGAGCAGAGAGGCATTAGTAAGTTGAAATTTGAATAAAGGTTAACCGAAATGAATGATACGCAAAGGGCACGGAAGGTGTTCAAGTATTTATACATGAAAAGCTTGAACACAAAATGGACAAACCGAACCCGAAAGCTTACATTTAAATACCTACACACTAGTGAGGAGGCTGATCAAACTACTTCAGTGGAAAAGGGAGTGAAAGAGGCAGAAAAGAAAATGTGGGAGAGAAGAATGCTGGCGAAATCAGCTCTAACAATTTACTGGTCACAAAAACAGGACATAAGATAGGAAAATGTGTTTGACAATTCTCTGAGAAGTTCTTTACTGTTTAAGGGGCGAACGGACTTTTGAGGACAAGGACATATTGGGCTAAATTTCAGGAGACAGACACATTATGTGCCGCATGCCATAATGAGGGCGAGACACCAGAGAATTTGGTTTTGGAGTGCACAGGGCTTCGCCCTGCCCTCCCTGAGGGGGTAACAGATTTGGCCGGGGCCCTGGGCTTTGCTGGCTGGAATGGAAAAAAAGGGAAGAGAAGAGGATTACAGTCACAAAGAGGCGATTAGAAGATTGGTGGAAATTATCTAGGGAAAATTGAATGATGCACAACTAACTAGCACAGCTGGGGACAGGCGGGACTGAGGAAAATGGGAACTCCTACAGCGTAGCTCCAACTCAGTCTCAACCCTCTCCCCACTGGGT
Source organism: Ixodes persulcatus (assembly GCA_013358835.2). Lineage (NCBI taxonomy): Eukaryota > Metazoa > Arthropoda > Arachnida > Ixodida > Ixodidae > Ixodes > Ixodes persulcatus. The sequence continues at coordinate 69,318 of JABSTQ010010914.1, read as the reverse complement.
CCGATGCTGGGGTAATTCCGACTAGGTTTGACCAGAGGAAGATTGGTGACTCCCTCACCGGGGGGAGGAGGGGAGGGGTGATGTTTTTAGTTCTTTTGCCCGATCCCCCAAAGGTCATCCTGGTGATATCCTGCACCTGCCTGGTGATAGGGGGAGAAAATTGGCTTTAAAGGGCAGGAAGAATCCTATGTTTGTCTTTTTAGACTTAAAGGGGCGGTGCAACGATTTTATGATTATAGGAATTTGCATCTTGTCATTTTTACGTTGTTTATTGTGTCCCGGTGGACAGAGAAAATACCTCCTTCATTAAAAATGTCGCGATTCCGCTGCACAATCGCAAAGCAAAAGTCTAGCTTTTTCGCCCACCTGCAGCCCCAAGTGGCAGCCGAAGCAACTACGGCGAAAAGATTACGTGACCTCGCTCGGCTCTAAGCTGCAGCATAACGCCCGCTAATGTCAGCAGAGAGAGGGAGAGGAAGCGTCCTCCGAGAGAGCACGCGGGAGCCTACACGGCGCTCCGAATGACGTCACTGGGAGTGCGACCAGGTGTGACCCTGAAGACTGGGAGTGAGTTGAGGGGTGCCCGAAATGCCAATATTTATCTTTTTTTACGCAACAACTAGGACTCGCAGGCGAAATCGGTTTTCTGTTCTTTACTTCAGAAGTGTCAGAGGGCAACTTCCACAAATCTTTGACCGAAGTCCGGAAATCGTTGCACCCCCCCTTTAAGCTAGGTGGCGCAAGCTACCGCCCATTTCAAAGGGTACATCCATTAACATCCCTCTATCCTTTGCCTGATCTAGGAAAGTTTGGCAAAACTCCGGCTTCACTGAATCCCAAGATTCGGCGCTGAATTTCAGCCCATCACTATAAAATATGTGAACTTTTTAAATGGGAAAAATGAGCATGAATAGTTTCAATGAGAACCTTGCTAAGCATCTTTAGAAAGCACTAAATCAGTCAATTTTAGAAAGTCTTGGAGCATGTGGGAAGCCTGGTGGAAAGCTAAAGTTAGCACTCTTACAGCAGGGGCAAGGCTACCGGTACAATAAAGAGCCCGCGCGGTTTTCCCGTGTCTTGTCATCCGTGTTTTCTCACCGCCAGCCTTCTGCCTGAGTGGTAGCATTAGCGCACTACTGCACTTCCCATGATCTGCCTTTCTAAAAATTACTTATTTAGTAATTTACAATGACATTCAGCAAGTTTCTAATGAGAACCATGTTTACTTTCACTGTCTAAAAAGTTAATTAACGAATTTGAGTTAATTGTTAGACTTCCCGTGATGATTAGCCCCCTATATTATGTCCTCTTGGCCGTATAACCCACCTGTCCAGTCCACATTAATGTAACTTTCACGGCTTTTGTACAAGAATTTTGTAAAGCCTAAAAAGAGAACACCCTGTATATGTACACTCAAACGCAAATGTGTTAACCAACCACTGATCTCAATGACAATTGCTGGATCGCGTTTGACCAGCACCGCCTATGGACGGGAATGCGGCCACGGTCGGCCATCTTTTTGGTAGAGTTATATCATTTCTAGCCATCATAGTAATATGGCGGACAGCGCAATGGCGGCAGGCTGCCAGAAAATAGCCGTAGATCTAGTACACTGTACCGTGGGTGATATTTCGTGCTTGATTGAAGTTGTTCGACGAAGCAGATTCTTGAAACCCGGCGTGAACGGTAGCCTCGCCTTTGAGGACCCGGCGAAAGTTCTACGAAAGCGCAGCACCGGGGGAAAGCAGCGCAGCTCGCATCGAAAGCAGACTACGTACCGGCGTCTGCTTTCGATGCTTTTTTCGATGCGACTTTCGATGCGTGCTGTGCTGCTTTTCCCCGGTGCTGCGCGATTTCGTGAAACTTTCACCGGGTCCTCAAAGACCGGGCTACCGTTCACGCCGGGTTCTAAAAACATGTTTCGCCAAACAGTTTCAATCAATCACGGAATATCACCCACGCTATTTTGATGGCAGCCTGCCACCACAACTGCCAAAACGCCGTCTGCCATGGATGGATGATGGTGGCTGCCAGTGGCTTCAGCAGCTGTATCTTGGCTAGAGGTGATATACTAACTCTACCAAAAAGATGGCCGCCAGTGACCGCATTCGCGGAGCGGGCAAACACGATCCAGCAATTGTCATTGAGATCAGTGTAACCAACCTATGCAGGGGCTGCGCGACGATATTGGATAGGAATGCTTCTCACTTTACATCAGCTTCCTGGCACTAGTGGGACCCAAGAATACTCGAACGCGACGCCACTGACCAAGAAGCGTCTTCGTCACGGTGGAATTTTTCAGGATAAAAACGAACTTTTTTTTTCAGTCTCTCCTTTCCAAAACTTTATGACGAAGCTGCGGGGACAACGCCAACAACGCGATCCCCGGGAGTGCGCCATCGAGCTTTGCGATCCCCTCTGTGACAATATTTAAATGTAGCTTGTTACAGTGGACAGGAGCACTGCATAGGCGTTTGATTGTGGCTCGTGACAATGTCTTGACATGCATTTGGCTAGTGGCTCGTCCCCTATCGCTGGTATGACGGGAATAGCCACACCTTAACAATGCGTGGAACTCGGCGCTCACCCTGTAGTACTCTGCCAACCCCAGCTTGTGGCTATGTTAAAAACATTGGCGGCACATAATCGGCTCCAGATCACGTGGCAGCTTTTTCTTGCTGTGAGTTGAGGGGGTAAACAGTGTTCATTTTCCTCTGATTTTTCCTGAGACTCCCACTGCTTGGAGAAAAAACAAGCAAAAAAACAAACAATGTTATAAATTATAAACATCAATTATGAATTATAAATATCAAGAGAAAATCCTGAGCTCTATTTATTGAAAGTAGAAAAATTGTTGAATCGCCCCTTTGACTCTTTAACCGTTTTTTTTTTTCTTTGAATTTTTTATCCTAATTAATTTTTTTCTCTTTTTATTGCACGTGTCTCCACAATGAGTTGCCATCCTTAGAAACGTGTACAGTAGAAGCACATGCTGCCATCTCCGAGCAGCGCCACAAACTAAGCTCTGAACGAGCCTGGGTCATCCAAAACAGCCAAGGGGCGAGGTAGGGTGCGTAGACGAGCTACACTCGTCCTAAAGTGATTTGGGGATGGCTCTAGGTGGACGGGCTAGGCTCGTCTAAAACGGTTAAGGGGTCAGGTGCTCCTTTCTGTATTCACACTGATGACTTTGTGCAAACAAATTTGACTGTCATTGTCCGTGCCACGCCTGTGTCTGCAGCTACGAGTGCTTGCGGGAGCTGCTCAGAGCCGGGTTCCCAGTGGACGAGCTGCTCCTTCCCGTGACGCTGCCGTCGCAGCGCCTGCCCGTCAACGCAGCACCGCGCTGTGAGACGGCACTCTCTTACGCTGTTTTCAAGCAGGACCTTACCTCCATGGAGATTCTGCTGGACGAGGGGGCCAGCCCAGATGCCGTCCTCCCGGAAGCCATCAGCCCTGTCCTCTCTGGTGGGTACGCTGAGAACCAGAGCTCTTTCTATTTGAGGACTATCTTTGCGGCATCGAACATGCGGATGACCAGAGAGCACGTTCTGCTCAAGAACCGTCTCTGCAGCATCGACTGTGCGGATCACTAGAGCCCTAGAACACTTTCTACTCAAGTACTCTGCGGCATCAACTAGCAGATGACAAAGCACTCTCTCTACGTGAGGACTATCTCTGTGCCATCAACTATGCGGATGACCCAAGTACTCCCTACTTGAGTACTGTCTCTGCGACATCCACTATGCAGATATATTTGAGCACCCTCTACTCGACGACTGTCTCTGCATCATCAACTATGCAGGTGACCATAGCGCTCTCTCCTCGAGTATTGTCTCTGCAGCATAGACCATGCAGATGACTATAGCATTCTCTACTCAAGGACAGTCTCTGTGGCATTGACTATGCAAACGACTAGAGCCCATTCTACCCGAGAACTGTCTGCACCTTCAACTATACAGATGACCAAAGTACTCTCTACTTGAGGGCTGTCTCTGCAGCATTGAGGTTCCCTTTTACTCTTGGACACTGTGTACACTCAAGTGGCACTTGCTATGTAGAGTAACTATATTTGCTGTGCTTGCCGTGTGCTGTGTTCAGCTTTTGGAACCATTGCAACCCCTCCACTTTAGAATAGTGATTGCTTTACTAAGCTGTTCACAACTCATTCAAAAGGTTGTTCCACCAATAATTATTCTCCATCTCAAAAACCCCTGCAGTGTTGACAAAGGCGAGGGCGCAAGCGCATAGCTTTGGAAAGTGCCTTTTATGTGCAAGTTCTCGTGCAAAGAAAGCTTTATGCGGAGTTACACTCGCGTGCCTGTGCCTTTACCTGCATTGTGGACATTTGTGGGATGGAGTATAATAACAGCATGAGACATACCACCGAAATAAACCAGTATTGTCACAGATGAAAAATGATAGACAAATGTAAAACTTAATATAAATGTTTTATGAGGTGAACTTGTCCCTACAAACATAAAAAGAAAGTAGTACCATGCATCTTGTATCAGCGATGGAAGGGCGACTGACCAGAAGTACCTAATGCGTTGGAATCACCAGGTTGACCACATCTCCCTGAAAGCCTGGCAGATGCTTAGCTTCCTGCATTGCATTTTTAAACTTGTACCCCTGTCGCTTGACTAAAAGAAAATATTTTTTTTTCACATGTTTGTTTTATTTGTGAATACGCTTGTGTAGCTTGGGACCGTTACACTAAATTTCCTACACAGAAATTTGAAAAATTTCAAAATATAGCCTTCAGGTTTCTTTTAGGAATTTACAATTGGCAACTTAGTATGATTGAGTGTAAACAGAGGCTCAAATGGCAATTATTAAGTGATTGTAGAAAAATCTTTTGCTTCAAATTATATTACAATGTTTATTGAGAAAACAAGCCTGTGTAGGTAAAAATAAATATTTAAAAACCTTTTTCTACACATGCATGTTTTTTTTTTTTGTGAAAATTGCACATGATTGGAACTCATTTCCATCATGCAAAACCACCATCACATTTAATGACTTGACATGGTGAGTGTAACAGCTTCAAAAAACGAGGACAATAAAAGGAATAGACACGACGGGACAACATCCTCCTCGTTCTTTGAAGCTGTTACACCCACCATGTCAAACTTTTCCAACTCGCCCAGTTCAACACCTTGTTACATTCAATGACGCCTTTTTTCGTGCACTAGTTAGTAATTTTTGTTCTCGTGTTTTCTTTTTTTCCGTGTAATCCCCCTCCGTCCCCCCGACTCTAATGCCATGTGGCAAAACTGACCACTTGAATAAAGGTAAAGAAAGTTACCGCCGCTTTTGTACACGCGGTACATCCAGGAATGAATCGGAACGCACGACGATTGCCAAGAATGAGGTCGAACTTTCCAGAAGAGCACAGATTAATAAAAGAAGGCACAGGGTCAAGCAAGGTTTGAACGCCGATTCTCCACGTGGCAACCGTGTGCGTCGCCCACATTTAAGCATTGGAGTGCTTAACTGCGGGGAAACACGGTTGAGCACTTTCCCACGCTTACTCAAACTCGTACGTAAAGGAACGCCTTCCAAACCGGGGCTGGTTTCTCTTTGCGGCTGTCGTGCAGCGCTCATCAGCCCGACAGGGAGGGAGCTGCGGCTGCTGTTTGCCCGCGGCGCTCGGCTTAACTACGAGCGTTCCCAGGGTTGCCCGAGCAACGAGTGCCTCCTGGTGACCCTCAACGACTATGGGTCCTTTGTGAGGGTACTCAGGCTCGGGCTCGACCCCAGGCTCTGTCTTGGAGGGGACGCGGACGCTGAAGGAACCTCGTCTTCCATCTTCCTCAAGTAAGCACCCCGCAACACTTTAATATACACAGAAGCGTACCTGCCAACTCTTTAGAATTTTTCGTAAAATGTACGAATTGGGACTAATTTTACGAATTTACGAATCTTGCTTCAAATTGTACAAAAAAAATAATCTAAATATTTCTTTCACATTTTTTTTTGTAAAATTGTTGCTGGCGGTATCTTGCACTGCCACAAGAGGGCGATAGGTATTGTCCACGGCAGCATCGTGGTTTTTAGTATCTGTCTATCCGGTGGCCACGGATTCAAAACCAATCCAAAGCCCAAAGCCTTTGTTCGTGTGTTCGGCAGCGTACTTTGATTCGGCGTGTTCAGACGTGGTTGCGTTGGACCTCTCTGTTTTGGCCAGTTTCGAGGCGAGCAGTGTGGCGTCTGTCGGTGTTCGTTGCACGTGTAATCGTAGCATTCCCCTGGTCGCGGTGGCTTCGCGGCACAATGGCGAACTCCATACCTCCAAAGAAGTACTTTCCGGTGTTCCTGAAGGCCTAATCTTCGGAATTCCCGTGCTTCGTGCCTTCCAGAAAGGGAGAGGAGTTTGGATTCTGTAGCACCTGCACGCGTGATGCAAGCGTTTCGCACGGTGGCAAGGCTGACATTAAGCTGCACATCGCTTCGCGTCCCTCCCCCCCCCGCGGCCGCAGGAGTTTTACGAATTTGATAGTCCACAGGTTGGCAGGTATGCAGAAGCAGGAAAACATCACTTGGTACAGACCTCGTTGTAAAACAATAAAGTCTGTACCTTGTCATTTGACACCTGAAGCTTCATTTTGCACGAAAGCACCGTCGTTGCACGTTCTGTAAGGAGTAGAGAAGTTGACAAGCACTCAAACAACATCAGCTCGTTGCAGCAAAACGAGCCCGCCTAACCTGTCGTCTGCTTTCTTTTTCTGCTCTTCTGTCACCCTCTTTCTTGTCCTTGCTCTCGGGGTCACTGGCGTTGGCACTTGAAATTACCCCCCCCCCCCCCCCCCACCAGGGTGGAAACCTGATTGAAGATCCTTTCTCACTGTTTTTTTCTGTCAGCTGCCTGTTCCACCCAGCAGAGAGCCAGGAGCACATCCTCGCCGTGTTCAAAACACTGCGCATGTTCCTCAAGAGTCCCACATCCATGAAGGACCTGACGGTGTCCGGTTATCGTAGGGCCGCAGCATTCTACGGGTCGGCCCTGCAGGCCGACGCTTGGGAGCAGCTGCTGAACAGCCTTGGTACGCTCGTTACTATTGTCTCGTAACGAAACACTGAGCTCTCCCCCCCCCCCCCCCCACCATTTTTTTTAAGTGTCTCGATAGAATGTGTATATCAAAAACAACACTTAAAGGCCGACGTACAACCTCGGTTTTCTGCAAGAGAGATTATCCTCTTAGTGCTCCCCTTCTCCTAAGCTGCAAGGGGAGTCAAGTTGGGGTTAGGTAAAAAGTGGAGAGGATACAGAAAAGGAGGAGGCAGGCAAAAGTGGAAAGCGCGGAGTGTACGTCGGTCCTAAAGGACTTTCAGTCACTCTTATATGTTACTGTTCTCAACCGCAAATGTTTCAGGGACCCATTTTGGATCGGGGGAAGTGATACGGGGCCCCATCTGCTGGTAGGGGCAGGGGGCGGTATTGAACAATTGCAGCGACAGAAGTGTAAATGAAGGGAACTAAATGCGTGCAAACTAACTTTGCAACCCTGAAAAGGAGAACAATCAACTCTACTCACTCAATGTACCTACATGGTCTTGTTATTAACATCATAAAGCAGCCAGCATCAATAAAAAAAAAAAAAAAAGCTTTAATGCTTGGCTTGACTGATGGTCTAATGTTTCCGGGCCCCTAAAGGGTCCGTGGATTCCCATTTGAGAACCACTGCACGAACTCTATGGGGTGACAGTCCAGCAATATCATCCGAAAAATCGGTTGGGGACTGTAAACATGGCGGTAGCGTCTAGAATCAGTTGTGTGAGTAGACGGCGAAGAAACCGACTTCCACATTGCTTGGAAGTCTGCATTATCAACCTGGCTACAATGTTTTCAAGAAATTGTTTTGGTTGCACTTCAGAATTTAGTTTATCTCTTATTTTTACCCAGTTCGCTCTTAATTTTAAGTGGGCTATTTCTCGGGACATTACGGCAGTTTAATCCTGACAGAGTGTATGTACCCTGTCATAATAACATTTTGCGTTCAAACTTTGGTCATGGTTCCGAATGAAAGACAGAGGCCGCAGTGGTACAGTCAGCACGGAATGAAACCCGAACGCCGGAACGCGTGGCCATCGACGCAGGCTGCTCCACCTGGAGGGCCCTGAGAACTAAGGAAAATTGCGCCGGGGTGCGAGGGTGCGGGTCCTACTAAGATGTGCTCGACCCTCGCGCGGCGCGTCTGGCACTCACGTGTTTTGCCGGTGGCGCGCTGTAAGCGCCGATACTCTGGGTGCTTTTCTTTTTGTGTCGCCGCACGGGATATCGCCTCGCCAGGCAAATCTAGTCCTAATATCGTAAAAAGATTGTCATGGATATGAGTCTCTGACTGCGACCAGTTTTCGGAAAGGGTGTCAGCAATACCGTAGAAAAGTAAGTTGTCACGACGGGACCTACAGTGAAACCCGTTTAGAACGAACTCACGTACAGCAAATTATTGTCTACATCGAACTCGCGGAAACTTTAAATAAAAATGCATGTAAAAAGTACTTTTTATAACGAACAACATATTGGCTATATATAACTTTTCCCCTCGGGAAGGCTTGAAAAAACACGCAAACAATCATCTTCTAGCCTGTCCCTTCCCCCCAAAAAGAAGTAGGAAAGAAAGAAAATTCAAAAAGCTCAAGTTGCGAGCAAAATTGATAGAAGAAAAGCAATTCAGAAGGGAAGAAAGCTAAAAAAATACACTCTGCACGCACACACAGAACGAAATGACGCGAATGAGATAAAAAAAAGAAGCTCTGCAAGCATGCAAAAAAAAAAAAAGAAGCTTTTAGCACGTTGTTACAAGGCGGAAGTGAAGAGATGAGAAAGAAAGAGAAGCTCTCGCCTTACAACGAAAGCATCGTGGAAGTTTGTTCTAAATGTTTTTTACTATATCGAACTACTTGCTACATCGAACTGATCGTAGCGCTTCCTGCTGTTGGTTATAAACGGGTTTGACTGTATCTTCAAGCTCATTAAGTCTTGAATTCAGAATGGTAGTTTCGCCTCGGACGGCCTCACTAACAACATTAGAAAGTTCTGCAGAATACTCTGGCACACCTAGTGATTCTACAAGTGACTCAAATGCTGCAAGTCTTGAATTGATGTCTAACACTTTTACTTCTAGTTGATGCTGGTTATCTTTGACCTGATTTAGCATGTCAACCATCTCGGTATGACGCGCATCGTTCTTAGCAGACTGTTCAGCAATGGCAGCCAGAACATCAGCAATAGTGATAGGGCCGGGGTTTGATTCAACATTCCCAGATAACAAATGTAACTTAAAAACATGAACACACACATAACCAACTCTAAAAAGAACCAGCGGGCACTGACGGAGCAGCACAAAACCATTGCAAGATTGTTTAACGTGAAAGGATGGGTATTTACGAACCTGCAGAATGAAGCAGAAGGGATTTTGAAGCGACCGCATTCTGGTTCGATCTGTCCAGTGCAGCGATTAATTATTGCGGTGTATATCGGACGCCCAGCGATATCTCTTCAGCGCTCTCATTATTTATCGCTTTGTGTGTCGCAAGGGCAAAATGAAAGTTGAAACATTTCGTGCACAGAAGACCAGTAGTGCTTGATGACGTGTCACCGGAACCACGCGTAGGCTCCGGTGAACAACATGGCACATGCGGTTTCTGAGAAACAGTGAAACGTCATAGACGCAAAATAAAATTTGTTTATTGGCAGAACCATACTGTTGCCGCACTCTCGACCGGGCGACAGTGCGGCGACACAAAAGTACCCGAGTGGCAACCACTGGCGAAACGCGGAGGTCCCAGACGCGCCGCGCTAGGGTCGAGCACGTCTTAGTAGGACCCGCACCCTCGCACCCCGGCGCATCAGTTCTCAGAAGCCCTCCAGGTGGAGCAGCCTGTGCCAATGGCCATGCGTTCCGGCGTTCGGGTTTCATTCCGTGCTGACTGTACAAATGCCCCTAGATGCAGAGTCTGCTTTAATGCAGACGATACTTGCACTCTGCATGTTCACGTGGTAGGTGACATGACTGCTTGTACCACGTGGATGCGTCATGCGTCTGACAATGTGGTGCCAATGTTTCCTGCCGCGGTTGAAACATTGGTTTTTTATCGTCTAAAGCAAGGTTGCACAAGACAAACTTGTCCTTTTGGGAAACAGATGATGTAGAATCGTTCATTATTACTTCCCAGTGTGAAATCATTTATTACGTTGGAATGGTCAGAATCGAGAAGAGTTGCCCTTTAAGCTTTACTTAGGGGAAGGAACACTTGAGAGAATTGGGGTACTGAGGGAATGCCATGTAAATCCCATGTGAAAACCTAGGCCATACAGGCTTGCGGTCTCACATCCGATGGTTATAAGGAAAACATTCAGAGACGGTAGCGACACGTACATACCACATTTGAAGAATGTGTCGTACCTCTTTACATTCATCATTTCGTTTCCTTTCAGAGCAACCACTTCCATTAACATTTCAGTGCCGCGTCAGCATGAGGAATCATCTCATGCGCGTCCACGGACACTTTTTCGAGGAAGTCATTCCCAAGATGGTGGTCCCACAGTCCATCCTGGACTTTGTCTTGTACAGCGAGTGTGGACCCTGTGACATGTGGACCGCCTCGGGATGATGACTGAGCACTCCCGCTGCATTTGATGCCCACTCCTGCCATTTTTTTGCTCGTCATGCAATGCCCTCATTTATTTATTTGTGCGTAAAAGTATTCTTGTATACCCATGTATATAATAAATGTTTGAAACTGTTGACCTCCCATGAGTATGTCGCACGCTCTTGTTCGTGTGTTGTCGCGCGAAAGCCATATATGAAACCAAATCAATATCGCCTAAAAAACGCCCCCCTTCCCCCCCCCCCCCCCCCCCCCACACACACACACACACACACACACACACACACACACACACACACACACACACACACGTCATCAATGGATTCACGCGGTACCGCCCAACGTTACGAGATTGCCTCAGTTGTGGGACTCCCGTGGAGGGGGGTACCCCCCTCAGTCATTTCAGTCGGCCTCCCGTCGTTTGAAGTGCCATCTAGATTTTCGTTTCATAGCTGTGTGTTCTATAGAGCAGAGCTGGAATGCCATCTAGATGCTGTGCTTTGAAACATATGTATTCCATGGAACACGCTGCAGTTACTATGGGAGCCGTCTGGCACGTCGAACGACAGAAGGTGAGCCTTGGTAAGAGAGGGGGGGGGGGGGGGGGGAGGGGGAGGGGTACTTCTCGTGCAAGCAGAATCTATGAGCAGTTCCGTAACTGAGCTAATCTAATAAAGTTGGCACTGCTTAGCTTGCATCAGCATCGTCGCGCACCTTGCAGCGTCTTGTGAAATACCGGGTGGATCAAGGAGACGGCAGGCTCTTAAATCGACCGCAAAATTCGGTTTCTTAACCTATCGCGCTACGACTTTGTGCAGCGCTGCCCACAGATGGTGCATTTGTTTTTGTAAAATTTGCAAAGAGCAAACTTACCTGAGGAAAAAGTAAAGAAAGAAAAAGGCTTAGCTCCTATGGAAACGCAGCGACGCCACCGGTCTTCAAAGAGCACGGCGCCGTTTCGCACGGGACACAAGAGATGGCGCAACGAACGCCGCCAACGAACGAGCATACGGCGTCGAGAGCCAGCGTCTTTAGCAGACAATCTTTTCGACTCAAAAGCAGCGCGCGTTCCGCAGGCGGCGACAGTCGCAGAAACAATTACAGGCGCGGTAACAACAAGCAACTGCAGTTCCTTGTCTGCTAAATACGCCGGCTCTCGGCGTCGTCTGCCCGTTCGTTGGCAGCAGTTGGCGTCGTGACCGCTTGCGCCCTCTCGTCTCCCGTGCGAAACGGCGTCGTGTTGTTTGCAGACCGGTGGCGTCGCTGCGTTTCCATAGGAGCTAAGCCTTTTTCTTTCTTTACTTTTTCCTCAGGTAAGTTTGCTCTTTGCAAATTTTACAAAAAAAAAAAATGCACAATCTGTGGGCAGCGCTGCACAAAGTCGTAGCGCGATAGGTTAAGAAACCGAATTTTGCGATCGATTTAAAGAGCCTGCCGTCTCCTTGATCCACCCGGTATAATACCTAGCGTCGCTAAATAAGCTACGCTTCAGAGTAACGGCACTTGCCCATATTGGGGCTTAAAATCGTGCTTGGCAGTTATCTTAAGCTTCATCTGAAATCACAGGATACGCTTTTTCGTCCTCCACAAATGTTTAAACAGTTCGCGACAGAGCAAAGCAATATTACCATAGAGTTATTACAATAAACGCTAGAGGCTCAGCTGGCGCTAGTGTCTACGGGACTTCCGGTTGCGAATTGAAGCAGACAGCATGCAGTCTACTTTTCCAGTCTTCCTGTGTATTCCTATGGGAAAACGCGCGTGAATTTTGTCTCTTCGCCGGAAAATAACATGAATAACTTTTGTTATTTCGGTTGTACCGGATAGTATGTACCTTTATTAATATGGTGAAAGTGTAATTGCTTTAGTTACAGCATTTTTTCTTTACCACTGAACGATGTTAAACTTCGCTATATTTCAGGCCCAAACCTCTGTTCCATGGCAGGTATGTACAAACGAGCGACGATTCTAAGCAAAATAAAGATCGAAAGGAATGTAAAGTGTGTTCAAAGTTCGCCAGCATTCCGTTGGTGCTTATATATTGTTAATATGCCCGTCCTGTCACTATATGAAAATGACCCCGTCGTGCATCTTTATGAGTGGTGAAAAAAACGTTCAAAACGTAAAGAATAAAGTACGTGGGTTACGAAAGGTGTGTTTTCTTATTATTTCCTATGTCGGGCAGTTTTTATCGGGCACCTGTTCTCTGGCTTCTCTCTATTTGCAAAGATTTGGAGCGTGCGGGTGATGACTTAAACCAAGAACAAGCATCTTCGCACATATTCATGTGCAGAAAGAACAAAGCAGTACTTATTTATTGCAAATCGTACTATATTACGTGACTTTCAATTTATTTTGATCGTCTGCAAGCACGAGGAGTTACTTATCCAGTGTTACTGCATAGTTCTTGCCGTCTCTCTTGGTTTTCCACATGTCCTTCGTTTGTTTGGCACGTACATCCCCCATGCTGGAAGGCGCCGACGCCGTGTTCGCGCTAACAGTGTCCGACAGTGCACATAAATACACGTACGAAGTGGTTTTCACACCGTTTTTCATGGCACGAATTTCAAATAAAAATGCTGTAACTGACCAATTATTTCGTCTGCGTGACTGAGAAATGTTCCAATGTGCCTAGAACGTGCAAATTATTCGTGATATTTGCTCTTATAATCGAACGCAGAGAGAAAATGCACTCGCTTTTCCCCATAGAAATGCATTACCGGAAGTCAATTTCTGACTGCTTGCTGTCTGCTTCAAAATGCAACAGCACACTAGCGCCAGCTGAGCCTCTAGCGTTTACTGTAATAACTCTATGAATATTACATGAGCTTCCTAACTCCGAATCTAATGCTGAGGAAGTCGCACTTTTAAATCGTGACGATCGGCAGTTGTGTCTGCTATGCACAAGCACCGAAGTGGTGGCACCCACGGTACTCTAAGCGCAGCTCATTTAGTGGCTCTAATAGGGAGTTGTAGTGGATCGTTTTTCTCCTCCGCTACGGTATCCGTAAAGAAAACGCCGCAGCTGCGCGTGCGTGCCGCCAGCCTTGTCTGCATTGTTCAAGGTCTTGTGGCGGATTACGGAGCGCTATTCGGGTGCTTAGCAGGCTGCAGAAACGGTCTACTACAACTCCCTAATAGTACCCAAGGTTCCACTAGAAAGAGCAGATATAAAGAATGCCCTCCCCCTCTCACCCCGCCCGTCGACTGCTCCGCCGAGTGGGCTGTACCTAACATCCGGCTGGCGTTCAAGCTCGGTTTAAAATTGCCTCATTTGGGAAATTTCAAGCGCAGATGCGCGAATTTTGATATGCAAGACTAACCGGGTCCAATTGTGCTGTTACCTGCGCGCAAAAAAAAAAAAAAAAATCCGCAATTTTGGTCACAGTTGTTCGTGGAGGCATGTTTGGGGATTTTTACAGTCATTGGAGCGACGAATAACAAATACTAGTTATAATGCCGTCTTACCTACTTGCATATATATTACACTAAAAAAATATAGACGCTCTATTTTGAATACTTTGAGAGTGATTCAAAAACGCCACACACGACAATCGTCAGAACCTCGTCGTTCTTTCCCACTTTGAGATTTTTTTTTCCTCGGAAACTAAACATGTCAGGACATTAAAATAAAAAGGATTGTTCTTTTTGGAACATGCGCCACGAAATATAAAAATTTGAAGCAAAATAAAAAATACGACTGCCCCTCGTTGCCTGAATCCAAAAGAAACCGCCCATATACATATATATATATATATATATATATATATATATATATATATATATATATATATATATATATATATATATATCGAGGTTTTTTTTTTATTCTTGCAGATTAAAAAAAAAGCCATGAAAGCTACACTTATGCGGTTTGTGCGAGTGAGTTATACGCCCAGGGGGACATTATGTGGGTGGCTAACCTTTGCGATAAGTCTGCTAATTAATTAAAATTCACTAATTAACTTTTTAATTAGTCAAAATAGACATATGGCTCCAATTAGAAACTTGCTGAGCGTTATCAAAAACCACTCAATCAGTCATTTTCAGAAAGACTTTGAGCGCGTGAGAAGCGTAGTAGTGCACTAATGTTACCACTCGTGGAGCAGGTACAAGGCTAGCGGTTGTGTTAAGGCGCCCGCGCAATTTTTCCGTCTTTTATCTAGCCCCAGCCTTGTACCTGCTCCACGAGTGGTAACTTTAGCGCACTACTGCGCTTCTCACGCGCTCAAACTCTTTCTAAAAATTGCTGATTTTGGGGTTTTGGACGACGCTCAACAAATTTCTAATAGACCATTTGCTATATTACCCAAGCTAGTGCCACTAAATAAGCTACACTTCAGAGTAACGACACTTGGCCATATTGTGTCCTAAAATCATGGTTGCCAGTTATCTGAAGCTTTATTTAAAATCACAGGAAAAGCTTTTCCGCCCTACACAAATGTTTAAACAGTTCGCGACGGAGCAAAGCATTGTTACACGAGCTTCCTAACTCCGAATCTAATGCTGAGGAAGTCGTACTTTTGTATCATGACGATCGGCAGTTGCGTCTGCTCTGCATACGAGCCAAAATGGCGGCGCCCCCAACAATGTCGGGGAGCGGAGTGCCGATACTCTTAAGCGCAGCTCATTTAGTGACTCTAATTCAAGCATCAAGGAGAATGCAGGGATTGGTGTTCCACGTGCCACACGCGCAGGCCTTTCCCGTATAAAAGATTCGAAGTAAATAACCAAAATAAAGCGTTGATGACCGCGCGTGCAAGATGCAATTTGTTTTAGGCATTTGCTTTAGAAAAGTTACTACTGCTGAGGCCAGCACGTGCGGCGCGTGGAATACTAATCCCTGCATTCTCCTTGATGCCTGGGTCAGTGGCCTGGGTAATATAGGGGGTATTCACTGGCCGCCATATTTGAGGTCACTGTTTAGAGCGCATGCTCAGAACGAGCTCACATTAATAGGCTGCCAAGACCGGCAATCTTGATGGTGCGGGGTGCACGTTGCAAAATAACTGTAGAAGCTAGGCATCAGCACGTGCTCAACATTAGCGCACACAGATATGGCCGCCAGTGAATACGCCCTATAGACTTTTTTCACTAATTAAAACGTTAATTAACGAATTTTAATTAATTAGCCGACTTATCGCAAAGATTAGCCACCCCCATAATGTCTACCCTGGGCGTAAAACTCACTCGCACAAACCGCGTAACTGTAGCTTTCATGGCTTTTTTTTTTAAAACAAATCTGCAAGAATAAAAAACACCCTGTATATAATATACAGGGTGTTTCACGAAAGGTGGACAAATTCGATATTGCGAAAACTACTCATCGCAACGGAAAAAGGCTTGTGTCGTCCTCTGCTGCGTTGTCCTCGCGCAACGCAGCAGAGGCTGCCGTCGGGGCCGAGAAACTTAAAAGCCCGTCGAATTTGTGCGGTTTTTCAGAAAGCCATAAAATGCTGCGCGTGCCTTCTGTCGTTCTGCAATTTGTTGATTTAGTGTTTTTCGATGATGCTGAGCAATTTTCGAATTGAGACCTTAAACACAATATTGAAAAAGTTAATTACACGAAAATAATTAACAAGCTAATTATCCCGGACTTTAATAATTTTCATAAATAGGCCCCTGGCCCAGGACCAAAATGACACAAGCCTTTTTTCGTTGGGATGAGTAGTTTTCGCAATATCGAATTTGTCCACCTTCCGTGAAACACCCTGTACATGCATTGCAAACGCGCCAGATTACAGCTGCCATTGCTGATCTCTCTTGTCTTACCCAGATGCCGAGCAAGCGAAGCGGGCTTTTACGAGCTTCCACAATGGCCAATGCTGGGGAGGGCACACTAGAATCTAAAATGGCAATAACCGTCCCTGCTCTGGTCACGATGAAGTGCAGTAAACGTAATAAGAGGAAACAAAGATGGAAGGCCGGTTATGGCAGCCAGTGGCGTAGCCAGGATATTATTATTTATTTATTTTTTTTTGGGGGGGGGGGGCTCAACGGTGTTAATGCCGCCCCCCCCCCCCCCCCCCCCCCCTGACGAAGCAGGGTGAGCTCGATGGTCAGACGTTCACGCAAAAATTAGGGAGGCGCTGTTAAGATAAAACGGGTAAAGCTGCATTGTCCTAGCAGGCTTCATTTACAGGAATAAGGGCGTGGTGGCTCACTGTTCTACAGTCGTCATAGTTGCGGCCCACCAACCTTAAAAGCTTCCTCACAGCACGTAACTCCCTCTGCTTTTTGAGGTACCACCGCATTTCCAACGCGTGCCGGCCAGATATACTGTCACAAAAAAATTCAGCAGCAACAACGACAAAAAACTTCGACTGCTGAAAAATCAGAGCAACCGTTCACGCACATACACAAGGGGCACATATATAGGGCCATGATGGAGAGGCCAACAAGTCGCAGTTGACATCGCACGCCGTTGACTCAGGCCGGATAAACCGCGATTCTACGAACTTCCACGGCCCCCACGTCTGCTCCCGTGGCAAGGTCGACGCATAGTTGAAATCCAAGGTAGAACCCGTCGTTAAGAAATGATCGACCAGGTCGTACTTCGTCCGTGCAGCATGTGTTGAATTGGCGACATATCTTCTGTTTTCCTTGAGAATGGTGCTTCTTCGTCTACCCGTCTCACCAATGTAGTTGGCTTTGCAATAGACAATTGACTACAAAAAAAAAAAAAAGAAAAGACAAGCTTGCTGTGTACTTTGCTGAAATAAGAAAACTACACTAATGATGAGAGGGACAGAACAGAGCGTCTTCTACGCAGAGCGGGATTCTTCCAAAAAGCCCAACAGAACAAATCGGCATAGCCACGGGTTGGAGATAGTCCGCGTTTCCCCTTAGCTGTGCCCCGTGCAAAAGCAACCACGTGAACAGGGGAGCGAGCGGGCCCCGGGAGAGGGGTAGCTTTGGCATTTCGAGGTGGGGGGGGGGGGGGGGGGGGAGGGGGGGGGGGGAAGTTCGACCCTTTAAACCACCCCCCTGCTTACCCTACTGATGGCAGCGCTTATGCACAGCTGCTGCAAAGCGTCTATATAAAAGCATGCTTAGACAAAAAACCTGTCCCTTTTTGCCGCATAGGTCACCACAAAGGAAGATGAAAACTCGAGCCCTCTAACGTTCTGACATTTGAGTGTGTGTTAGCGCGCTAAAATAAATAAATGTTTTCGCGTAAACTAATTCTTCTAACATAAAAAATGCGGGTTTCGGTAATGATAATGACCCTTAAAGGTGCAATTTGACGACATTGGCTAGGGTGTACTTATACTTTAAATAAAGTTTACTGGCATTAGTGTGACCTATAAGCTTATTTACACGCAGCGTACTGACCTTCGTTGCGATGCAGTTTCCAGCATAAGGACGAACACTTTTTTTTTTTTTTTCAGTGGCGCCTTGGCATATTGATGACGTATAGTTGCGGGGATCGCATTGCTGGGGTAGCCACGGCGTGACGATAGTCAAATGCGGCTCATGGATTCGACACGAGAACTGTGTGAGCCCTCCACTTCGGCTCCAGATAAAATCGACGCCTTGGCGAACATTCGGGTAGTAGGCTAGTAGCTCGTGTCCGATCGCTACGGTGAGGAAAATATCCGAACGGCAAACTCTGATTCTGTCGGGAGCTCAGCACGCTCCCTGTGCTTTGCCAGCCCCCATGCGGGTAACGTATGTGATGTAATGAACACCGGTGACATTTGCACACGCGCCAGATTACAGCCTCCATTGCTGACCTCCTCTCGTCTTAGCCAGATGCCGAGCGAGTGAAGCGGTCGTTGACGAGCTTCCACAAATGCCATGCGGGGGAGAAGGACACGTAGAATATAAAATGGCAATAACCTTCCCTCGTGGGGTTACGAGGAAGTGAAGTAAACGTAATAAGAGGAGGCAAAATTCGGCAGAGACACTGATTATGTGTAGGAATGCGAACGCATTCCTAGACGCAGCACATTCCTACAAGCAGCGCGCTACGTCTTCCTTGTTCACACGGCGCTCCGGCGGTGACATCACGCTCCCCCACTGCGCATGCGCGGCGAACCCGCCGGTTCCACGGCTTCCGTGATGACGCATCTGCGTTGCTATGCTTTGCGTTTTTTTTTTTTTTTTCTGAGGCGCGTCCGCTTTGACCTTGAGCGTCCCCACCGGCTTGGGTGACGAAGCATTTGATAGGACGCGTCGCAGCCAATGGGAATTTAGGTGTCGTTTTCGGACGCTAGGGCAGAAGCCAGATTTGCGTGAGGCGTCTGCGCATGCGCTCTACCAATAGCAGCGCCACCGCAGCGGTGTGACGTCAGGGCCGGGTGTTGGTGTAGCTTTAACGTCATGCCGCTGGAGTGGCGCTGCTGTCGGCAGTACGCAGACGCTTCTGTTTTGTGCACACTGCCCACGCCTGGTGTGAGCAAATGCCTGCTTGTTTGTAAACAGAGTGTTGGCGTATTGTGTCCGATCACGTGATAGCTTGTTTTGGCTGCAAATTGAGAAGAAAACGCTGCTCTTTTTTTTTTCTGCTTGTTATTGCGTGGAGTGCGTCGCGTACCGTGTATACCTTCTGAATAAGATGAGACGGGAAAAGGGTCGGATGACTGCTTTCTTTTACGGTGAGGTCTCTTACCGCCGCTACCGCTGCTCGTCTCCTTTGTTACTTGATACATCGTTTTCTTTTCATATAGTCAATAGACACGACAGCGTCCCTTCTAAGAACTATTACAGACTTTTTGACGGTTTGATGCTTTAGACCAGTGAACCAAACCCGCCGTTGGATTGCCAAAAACAAATTTTTTTTCGTGCAAATTTGATTGAAATTTTACACACTGCAGAAAATCAGCCATCTGTGTTAGGTTCTTATTTCGAACTCTTTTTGCTCACTTCCGCCCGTTGAAACGCACGGCGAAGGAGCCCAACCACGCACTTCGCCAACCCCCTTGTCCTTCCGCACAATAAAGTTCGTCTGCTATGGTCGCCGTCACCATGGCTACGAAGAGCCTGCTGAGTGGACGCATGCGCGAATGCAGTCTGGGCACAACAACAGCTGGGGCCATTTTTTTACGACAACACGAGGCTAAATTAACAACGTGCCAGTTTTCCGTAACTCCTAGCCTTGAGTACCACGAGCGAACATACGCAGCTAAAGTGCTTGTAAACGAATATTCTTTGCCTACGGTGGTAGTTCCTCAGATACATCTACATAACCAAGTTCACTGGTCTACTTCATTTTTGTACTTTACACGTAGATCCAGTTATGATCGACATAGGATTTTTATTAGTATTATTATTATCAGGATTGGTGCGAAAAGAAGCACATTACAATAATCAAATCGCTTTCTAAATAAACAAAAACAATAGAAGAAAAACAAAACACCGTTGAGGTGAGGAAGCCAGCGGTCGGACAATTGCAAGGGAAGCGCACGCTCGCCGCGCAATCCAGCGAATGGAACTTTAAAGGGATACGTCAACGAAATTTGAAATATTCCCGTCGTGTTCAAAAATAGGTTGAATATGATCCACAATATCCGTAAAAGACAATCGCACGTTTGTATTTTGATCCTGGTGGCTGTATTTTTCGTTATAAACGGCCCACTCTGGCAAGCGCTCGGAGGCCCAGCTTAGAGCACGTGACATCCAACGCAATCGTGACGTAGGTCGTCTCGAGACGAGCAAAGCTACGGCGAGGCTGACGCCGAGAGGATGGCCTAGTCGTTCCAGCCACCGAAGAGGCTGCTTTTGTACGAATTTTGAGTGAAGGGTTAATCTTCTATAATCTTGTAGGGGGACAATAGCGACTTCTGCGACACACAAAAGGGATTCTCGGGAAGAGGGGACTTCCTCCTTCCCCCCCCTTCTCTCGTCGTGGCCGGAGGCGAGACAACCTCCGTCACTAGCTGTCAAGGTTCCTAGACGAGCATTACAAACGAGGCGTTAGCGACATCCACCAGGTGCTCTTTGCTAATCGTTTAATTTGTTTTAAAATTCATTTTCGAGACTTTTTTAACAAGATATTGGTATGTTTCCATGTGATACTGCTCTTTTGAACAGATATAGACCAAAAAATGAGCGCCGAAATTTTGTTGTAGTATCCCTTTAATATACTTCAGAGCCATTTACACCTAGCTCTCGTGCCAGATGGCATAGCCAGGGTGATTGTTAACACGACAAACCTCTCAAGACCTCTGTTCACTACAAGCAAGTCATCTTCATGGATGGCAATATTGTCAAGTCATCCTGGGTTCTGCTCTGTTCAGAACTGTGTTCCAGCTCTCTCTTTGTAAGGCAATATATAGCAAAGGTTGTTGAATAAATTATTCCACAAAGTAAAAAGTTCAGGAAACTGAAGTACGAGCTTTTGAAGTGTTTGTCTTTTTTACAACATATTTGGGTAAAACAAACACCAACAGAACATATAATTGTCTTTCTCAAAGTATAACACACACTCCCGTCAAGTGGACCTTTTTCCAGTAAGCTTCTGCGCATGGCATGCGTACACTCCCGCTGTCGCCATTTTCGCAGGACATCTATCTTCGCGCATATTTAGTCTATTTTGAAGCTTCGTTTTTTAGTATCGGTAGTATAGGGTATAAAAAGCACTGAAAACCGATACAACGGCACGATGCCAATGTATTTTGACGGGCGGAGGCACGTTGGGCTGCTCTTCTGTTGTAGTCCGCAGACAACACCCCAGACGGCGCTCGTTACTCGAGAAAGGTCCACTGCGTGCATGTAAAACAAAAACAACAACAACAAAAAAAAAAACAGCATCAAGACAAGTATTGCAGGCATACAGATAGTTTTTGCACTTATGCAGATCATGTTTTATTTCCCCTCCCTGCTGACGCGTGTTCCATTCATTATCGAAAGCTTATAGCGCCAACTGAAACATGTTGCAAATTATAATGTCAAAAAATGAATAAAAGATATAGCACTATCTTACTCGAAGCCAGACTTGTGCCTATCTCAAATACTCCACTCAAGATATTGTATTTTAAATACTTTTTGAGGTATTTTGGTACCTTGCAAATACTTTTGATCGAGAGTATTTGACCCTGTATTTTAATTATATATTTGAGTATCTTGAACTTATTATCTCAAATACATGAACGATCGTTAGTCGATCCGATCAGGCCTTGGACTCTGACTTAGCAGTGCATCCGCCGCGGCGGCTGGCTGACACGAAACACCGTGAGACTCGAGGCGGCCGCATCAGCACGGTAACACCATAAAAAACAACTCTCATATTATAAAAGCCACCTTCTCGACACTCCGATGGCTGCGAAACACTTCCTTTGCTTTCCTTTCTGCAATACTCTCACTCACTCAAGCTGTCACACTCATCATGATGGAAAAGGAAGGTTCTGTCCTATCGTGGCCGTATCTAAAACCTTATTTTGAATGTGTGTCCGAGAAAGGCAGCAATCTGCCAGTGAAATGCAAGCTATGCCTCCCTAAGACGAAGATGCCCTCCGTTGACAAAGCTTAAAATTCCAATTTCCGGAAGCACCTGAAGATACGTTTGAAGTTTTATTCTTGCTTTCAGGCTTCAGCTCTACATGTACAATTGTTTAATGTTATCTCAAAGCATTTACATTCCAGACAACTCCTCTGTGTATTTATTTCGCTCTAACTGCAATTACGATAAAGAACCTATTGAGTTTAGTATTGCATTTGGCGATTGTATTTCCTTTTGTCAGGGTAAACCGAAATTTAGCGGTGATGTCTTCCAGCGCAAACGAGGACGGATATCCGACGAACAAATCGAGAATCAGCACCTGTTGCGTGCTAATAAACAATTCTGGTAAACCAGGTTTGCGCAACTGTATAACTGTGTTTGTCGTTGACTCGATACAAATTACGCAATGTGGAAGTATCTTCAAAAGTAATTGAATTACATTTCTCAGTATTTGTACTCTACTCAAGCTACTTTACAGTGAAAGTAGCTTGGGTAGTATTTTAAATACTTTATGAAGCAGGTATTTAGTAACTTAAATACTTTTATCGAGTATTTTGTCCAACACTGCTCGAGGCATAGAAAACACTCACCTCGGGTGTGTAGTAAAATAAAGCAATTAAAGACAAGTATTGCAGACACAGAGAGACGATTTTCATATTTTCTTTTTCGCTCACTGCAATTTCTTCTGCCTACGCGTTTTCACCCTTCTTCATTGTATACTTGTGCCGCCAAATGAAGCACGTGGGGCAGAACATAATAAGAGCGTAGATAATCGAAGCAGTCTTGCGAGAAGGTCACAGAGTTATATTTTCTTTATCAATTTCATTCACGAAAATGTCACATGTAGCAATTCCCGTGACTTCCGCCTGCACCTGTGTTTGTCAGAGGCGATGGCTTGTTGACCTTTAGATGCCCAGCGTTGCCCAGGAGCAGCAACACAAGAATGATTTATTTCCTCCTGCGCCGCGTCCTTTGTCGAAAGGGCGAGGATACCTGCGCTTAGCAGTGGAGATTTGAAATACATCTTCGAAAACAGATCACTCGTCGTTTCAAACCAAGCCGACAGTGGATGGGAGCTATGATGGCGTGCACAACTGGCCTCAAAACTGCCAGAAGAAGACGGGCGCAAATAGTACAAATCCGGTTGCACATTACACTAGGATGTGCGAAATTCGAAATGCACTTGTGTTTTCTCCCATGTCGTACCTGCTTTTACTCGTTCGACGTGAAGTAGTGCTGCCAACGCCCTATTTTGCTCATGGGCATTATTTCAACACATGCTTACGAAAAAGGGTAATTCTTCTCAGACCAGATATCTGCTATTCTGTGTGTTCGAAAATCACGTCAGGGATGATGATAATGCAAAGGTGCAAGCGAGCTGGACAGGAATAACGTTAATAATCCCTGGAGAAGGGGAACAATGGGACAAAGGAGGAACACAAACCTCCAAACACAGCTAGGTGACTAGGAATTCGCCTGGTCCTGCATGGTATCGAACCAGGGACCTCTCCATTTCCAGCGATTATTATCGTTACGTCAGGGATTGCAGGTTTCTAGTATTTCGAGTAAAGCTTCGCGCTTCAAAGGGTTTTAATTGTTTCGAGTACATGGCACCAGAATCACGACGTATCTGCGGAGTCCGACTGCGCAGATTACTCCGAGGTCCTGAAGCATTGACCTCGCGTCGAATCGGGATTTTGACTATTTTTATTGAGCAGAAAATGAAAAAGTAGGAAGACAGTGTGAGTGTGATTGGTTTCTGCTCGATTCGATGCTCTAAGATCGCGTTTATTGAAACCCAGCTATGGACCATTCCAGAAAAGAGCTTGTGGCCGGTGTCATTTTGAGCGTTCCTATATATCGCGCTCGATTTGCTCGCCTTCCGAAGCGACGGTCATGCGCGTGCTGGGCTGTGGACATTGCTGGCTGGGCTGTGGGCTTCCAAACGTTGGAATGGTGCATAGCAACAGTAATTAAAATAAATATAAAAAATGGCGGTTTGCTCTACTATAGTTTGTGATTGATCGACCGAATGGAAACAGGTAAAATAGGCTTGGGAAAGAGACAGAACCACACAGGACGATAACGCCTATCCTCTGTGCTTCTCTTTGACTTCGTCCCGTCTACAGCCCTTCGCGGCATTATGGTCATTAACTGCGTGGCTTGTGATGTTCACAGTCCTTTGCGGTTCGTTGTTCGGTGTCCTTATCGGACCATGCCGCAATCTCGTCGAGTGCGATAAGAAGGTGGACGCACCACGCCCTATACATCTGCGTCCGTTAGACTGTCGTTGACTGTAAGTTACTTTATTATGTCGAGCAACGAATGGCTTGCGCTGGGCAAACAAGTGCAATACCATATCCTCCTATATACTGACAAAGCCTGGCAGATCGCCACGAGAAGTGGCCGCCGAAATGGAAAAGGTGGAGCGGCAGACAACAGATAAGATGAGAGCCACGTATACGTGACTGGCGCCCTGCTGCGGTGAGACGCCGAAATACACTTTTCCCGAGCGAACAAGTGTGTTTCGGGTCCTCGATGCTGCAAAACCTGTGTGCTTACGTCCAGGTTCTCCGAGAAATGGCTTTTTGATGCTATATGCTACCAGATCCTCGCGCTCCAAATCTGCGACCGGACACTCTATGGTTCCGACGTCGAGCTGCCAGGCTTTGTGAGTATAGTGGAGGCTATGTGTATGTTTGTACAGCCTGAACTTAGTCTGCCTCAACGGGCGTCTGGTGTCTCAGCTGTAGATGAGCAATTTAGCCAATGCGGTACAGCCGCCAGCCTGTGGTCTTTAACGTGCACCACGCAGTATAGTGATAACACGACCGCAATCAGGTACGATGCTCATCCAGACCGAAACGGGTATAGGCGGGGATTGAACCCAGGATCCCTGCGTTCTGCAGCGATGTGTTTGCCCTTTGTCTTTCAAGTAGCGTCAAATGCGCCAGTGTACGAGGCCCGTGTCTCCGGCGGCCCTTGGAAGCAAATGGCGGCGCAGCGCCGCAGCACTGAAATGAGCGGCCCTTGGAAACGAATGGCGGCGGAGCACCCGCTCGTGGCACGTGTCTTCCGCTTCTTTCTCGTAGTTGGTTTTCACAACCCCCTGCACACCGTCAAAACTGTGCGCGATGTTGAGCGGGAACAATACTCAACCTAAAACACAGACATGTGACAACATGCACGCCAAGCACTTTGTGCCCTGCGCCTCCGAGCTGTGGTCGAGTGTTAGGCCTGACCGGTCGTTTAAGGCTGAGGTCCTACGGCAGCCATCTTGAAGAAGCTTAAAATTTGTCCCCTTGATGGTGACACCGATCCGTGTGGTCAAGAAGCTTTGGTATTGGCTCGTGGCACCGATGTTCCGGCTAGTCCCCTTGTTATGTGATGGAATTAATAACTTACAACCTCAAGGAAGACAGACACAAAGGGCGTTCCTTCGGTTCGACCAAACCTCCTTCTCTTCTTTTTCTTGCCGTCCGAGCTCGCGCAACTCAAATCACACACACAAAATACAACAATCTCCCCCGGATGAGCTGATGAAGCTCATTAATTACACAATTCTAAGGGGTACAACAACTGTACGGGTCGCTTGAGTTCTGCTCCCCTGGGTAACAAAATTCTGCAGGAACGCACCCTGCCATCCCTTCCCATGAACGTCTCCTTGATTGTGCACGTCCTCCAGAGGTGCCTAGGCAGGCGGTCTTCAGTCGCCGCAGAATCCTCGTCTCTCCTGGGCCCGGCGCCATTTCCTGGTACGAAGACTTGGCGTTTGCTTGTCGGCGAAGCGCTTCTTGTGGGCCCCATCCAGGCGACGGCTGAAGGTGCGATCGTTGTCGACCGTCTCCTCTTCCAGGCGCTTCTTGATAATGATGTCGACCTCGTTCACTTTGTCGTGGTCGAAGACCCGGTAGCCGACTGTCTGCTTCAACTTTGACGGAAGCCTCTGCGTGGATTTTCTGTGGGCCGGGAGCGCCCTCGTGTACTGTCCGAGCAGGGAGACCCCGTCGTCCCCTGCGGCCGGCTGCGCGACGCCGCTGGCTTCCTCGATGATCACCCGGAGCTCGGGCAGCTCGGGCAGGTAGGGAGGGTAGGACCACTTGACGGGGCCGTCGGCGGGACCCTTGTCGGCGCCTCCACCGTCCGACTGGGCCATCGCGCAGCGACTCCGGCAGACGCAGTTGGTAGACTACACCATCTCCTCCTCTCACGGTAGCCCTCATCACGTTCGTGGCCGTCGAACAGATTGCCTTAGGCTTTGTTGTTCCGAACGGACCCTGCAGAGTCCATCCAAACACCGTGTCCACTGCCATCAATTTCGGTCTCAGGCGCCTCACGCTTCCGGTGACTACATCCCAGTAATGATCGGCCCCGATCAGAAGCCCGATTCCGTCCTCGACGGCATTGTCAGGTGTGACGTCCGCGATGTTCATGCCCTCCATCTTCATCTGTGTCACCACGACCTCCGAGGGGGCCATCACGAGGTCAGCGCAGATGCAAGGCACCTCGAGAGCCTCCACCCGGACTTCTTTCCTGTCGAAGCGACTCCGTAGCCAAAGTTCCACCCGGCGGCACTTCGTTGGATTTGTCGTTGCGTTTCCGCCGAAGGTGAAAATCCTGACGTCCTCCTCGCCCAGCATCCTGAGATGCAGCCTTTCTGATATGTCGCGTCGAACAAACGTGCGCTGACTGCCACCATCCAGCAAGAGTCTGAGGAGCGTGCGCCCCTGAAGACCTTCGGCCCACACACGTGCTGTCTGCAGTAGCACCTGGTTCTTGCTTCGTCCGGTTGTTTTGTCTTGGATTCCGAGTGATGACTGCAAAACCTCTCCTCCCGCTACCTCCTTCACCGCTGTGATCGCTGCGTCCCTTTCCGCTTGCGTACCGCGTCTTGTCACGTTGGGATTGCACATGGCGGTGACGTGTCGTCCGCCACACCGCGCACATCTCAGCCATCTGGCGCCCCTGCATACTCGTGACAAGTGCCCTCTTTTAGTGCAACGGAAACAGCGGTTTTCTCGCTGCAGGACGGCTTTTCGGTCTTCCAGTGACAACCCAGAAACACAGCTGTCCGGGCCGTGATCGTCCGTGCGACAAAACACGCATCTATTGTCTGCCTCGGTTGTTGTGGTAAGCGCCGCCGCCGATGCAACTCTGGGTCCCTCTGCGCTGTCGCTGTCGCTCCGCCGGCGTACCGTTCCCTCAGTTACCGGTTGCATCCTTTCGCGGCACTCCACCTCACCTTTCAAAAAACTCAAGAACCCTCGCAACTCGTTCTCTCGGTTTACTGACTGCGCGTTTACCTTCCGGCTGTACTCCAGCCCAATATCGGCTGGTATCGCTTTACGTAAAACCGTTAGGAGCAGCACTCCATATGTTTTCTCTTCGACCCCGAGGGCCTCAAGGCTGCGGACACCCGTTTCGATTTGGTCATACAGCGTCCTGAGTCTCTCGACGTTCCTGGAGTCGTGAACCGCTCTAACAGCCAACAACCTCGACATGTGGTCTTCGACAATTAGGTCCTTTTGTCCGAATCTTTGTGTAAGAAGGTCGAGGGCAACCTGGTAGTTTTCGGTTGTCAATTGGAGTCCCTCGATCGCGACGGCAGCCCTACCAATGAGGTAGCTTTTCAGGTACTTGAATTTGTCAATGTCGGAGAGGGACTCGTTCTGATGGATCGTTGCGTTGAATTGGCCCCAGAAGCCGGGCCATAATCGAATGTCTCCTCCGAATTTAGCGATCTCCAATTTCGGTAGCCTTACTGTTGTCAGGGCGTTGTTAAATGAAGGCTGTCTTGAGTCGCTGCCGTGTGTCAAAGAACCGGACGCTGTATTGCTCCTCGTTTCGTGTTCCTTGATCTTCCGCTTCACTCGTGTTTTGGTTACGCTGATGCGTTCAGCATACCCTTCAGCGCCACTCACTTCCTCTGCTAGAGCTTCATCTTCGACCGACGGCTCGATTTCTCTGTCGAGCTCTTTTAGGGAGGCTTCTTTTAGGAGAAGAATGTCAAGCTTCTCCTCCAGCTCACCTATTTCAGTCGGATCCGAGGTCAGCAGGGCGCCGATCTCGTTGATCACTTTCGTTGTGGCGGCGCGCAGGGTGGTCCTTTTTCTTTTGAGGCGGTCGACACTTTCCTGGCTTGGGTGCGGCATGTCCTGCTTGTAGTTAATTCCCGGGTTTCGGCACCAAATTGTTATGTGATGGAATTAATAACTGACAACCTCAAGGAAGCCAGACACAAAGGGCGTTCCTTCGGTTCGACAAAACCTCCTTCTCTTCTTTTTCTTGCCGTCCGAGCTCGCGCAACTCAATTCACACACACAAAATACAACACCCCTGTGCACGTTCACGGCGTGCTCTCGCCCGCGTCACACGGTGCCAGCGCTGCCTAGTTTTCTCGGCTGCTAAGCAAGACAAGCAAGCCTAGCCAGCTCATCTATCGGAGGGTAGATTATTTTACTAGATTATGGGACTCTTGTCACTTCCGGTAAAGCCGGAATTTACTTGTATGTCACCGGATTGTTTACCAGAATTTTATTTCCAGTAAAAAATCTATTTTACTGGAATATGGGACTCTTTTCACTTCAAGTAAAGGCGGAATTTACCGGAATTCACCGGATTTGCCGCAATTCACCGAAACTTACCGTGTTTTTTTTTTTTTTTCGGACGTCAACCAACGGAAGGCACGTAGAAAGGAGCCTGTGAACCGTGGGTGGTGTACGTTTAACAGATGCTGGACGATTCGGTAACAATTAAAACGGGTAGTTCATATAGGCGTGAAAGTTCATGTCTTTATTTCATAGGGTCGATACCAGTGAAACAATTTGCACAGCTGTAGACAAAAGCAATCAGACCAAATAGGAACAACCGAGTTCTTTGTCGCAAAAAATATCTTTCAAAGTAGTCACAATGCCGCTGGGGAAATTCCTAGATGTGCGGTAGTTCAACTAATAAAACCGCGAGCAGGTGCACCACACGGACACACACCCACACTGTCAGCAGCACGTTTAGCGAAAACCACAAACGCGCACCAACATCCACCTCCGTTGAGAATAAATCATGGGCACAGTCACGGTGTCGTCACTGACGCCGTCTCCGCGGGTGCACCACGCGGACACATACACACTGTCAGTAGCACGCTTAGCGAAAACAACGAACGCGAAGAACGAACAGCAGCCGCCGTTGAGAAATCACGGGCACAGTCTCCGGCGTCTTTTTCGCTCACTGGATGCTTCTAAAGCTAGGCGTAAGAAACAGGTCACTGAAAGATATTTTCTCTTTATACGCACATTTAGCTGCTCTGGAAAATACAGGTCGCACACATGGAACAGGAAGCCGACACTGAGCGTCCGTTCGTTGCTGCTCGTTGACGGACAAAGAAACCGATTTTCTTCAAAACAGACAGCAAAAAGACCCCCCCTCTCCCCCCACATTTTCCCCACGGACCCAGTGCGAGGGAGAGAGGGTGCGTAGGGACTCGTCCTTGGTGCGTTCTAGTCACCATAATTACACACCCAGTCTCCGGCCCGTCTCGGCTCCCCCCTCCCCTCGCGTCGGCTTCTAGTGAAGTTCGGTAAACGGGGAGACGAGTCATTCGTTTCCGGTAAGAATTCCCAGCAAAGTTGGGTCGTCTGGTAAACGAAAGTGACTGCGGGTGAAATTCCGGCAAATATTCCAGCAAAGACTGGTAAACTACGCTGGTTTCGGATAAAAAGGGTGAAACCTGACCAGTTTTCACCGGATATCACTGGAAGTTCACCGGATGTCACTGGAAGTTCGCCGGACGTCACTGGAAGCTTTTGCCGGATTTTTCAAAAGGGAATTCATTAGTGTTTTCTTTTTTTTTGCATCCGTATAGCCACTCTATGCTATGCTCTGTCCTATGGATTGCATTAAGTGTAACCACCCCGTCCCTCAAGATGGGACGTTCTTGACCTGCGTATCTTGCCAAAATGGATATCACCTCGGAAAGCAATGCTCAGGAGTTGCGGATAGCACGTTTGCGGGAATGGGCTCTTCTCTAATGGAGAACTGGAGATATCCTACCTGCCGTACGAGCGAGCTTCGCTCGAGCACTAGTGTTGCTTCGTTTCAATGGACGACCCCGGTCGTACTGAGTTGGTCGAGCGGGAGCAAGCTGCCGAATCCACTGTCGCTGGTCAGCTGGCCTCCATCAACGCCGCTCTAGGTCAGCTTCTCACGTTGAAAACTAGTGTTGACAGCCTTCTGCAGCTTCCTGCGAAGGTAAACCAACTACTAGACCTGAAGCCGGCGGTCGATGAATTGCTCACTACGGTTTACCAACTCCAAACGTCCGTCGACTCCTTTAAGTCAAAGTATGATTCCGTGTTGGCTCTCGCAAACGTGAACGAGGTTTCCATTAGGGATCTGCAGCATAAGGTCTCCCCGATCAAAGCGGTGACGGAGGATCAAACTCAAAAATATACCTGTTTTCTTTTTTCTCGCGTACGGTAAATAAAAGCTGGTTTTTATATAAGATGAAATTGCTTGAATTAGTTGTCAAGTGCACTCCCACTATTTCGACAACAACAACAAAAAAAAATCACAATAATTATGTCACTCGCAAAACGCGTAGTAAATTTTAGAATGAAGATTTTCCGTTGATGTTACGGAATAATCCGCGAAAATTCTGGAGCATAGTAAATTCCTGAGATTCGTCTGATTTGAGCTTGTAAACAACTAACGGGAATGCTGTTCCGGAGAGTGAATATGCGGAGATTCTTAACAACGTATTTGCTACAGTTTTACTAAAGAGCGGTCTGGAGTCGTGCCACCTATTCTTTCTCTCTTATAATTTCAATACAATGCTAAATTTAAACGTCACCCCCCCCCCCCCCAATGGTGTTCTAAACTTAATTCATAACTTAAAAATTTCCTCATCAGCACAGAAATATGGTATCAGCATTAAATTATTGATATGTACAAAACATTTCCAGTTGTTTTTTATCACATATTTTTCACAAGGTATGTCTTTAATTCATGTACTATCTGATTGCGAAATTGGTAAGGTCGTTCCAGTACACAAGGGAGGCTATAAATCTGATTAGAATAATTGTAGGCCCATTTCTTTAAAGTGTTTTCCATGTAAATTACTAGAAAATATATTACATTCCCATCTTTCAAAATACCTAAAGGACAATAACTATTTTTTTACTCATCAGCATGGTTTTCGAAAGGGGTTTTCCTGTGTAACGCAATTAACTGCTTTTTTTATGACATTCACTTTAACCTTGATAGAGCCTATCACATTGACGCCATCTTTCTTGATTTTTGAAAAGCATTCGATCGTGTACCTCACCAACGTCTACTCCTTAAGCTTTCTGCACTAAGCATTGTTCCTAATATTCTAGCATAAATAACTTATTTTCTAACAGGTAGGTCCCAATATACTACTACTTTCAATAACTCTGTATCTAATGTTTCAGTTGTTACTTCTGGGATCTCACAGGGCAGTGTTTTGGGTCCTTCACTATTTTCTGTATGCATTAATGACCTCGCTAACACATTATTTTGGTTCGTTAGTACGACTGTTTGCAGACGACTACGTCATCTATCGTACTGTATGTGACATAACTGATTCGAATGCTTTGCAGACTAACTTGCTGACAATACAATCTTGGTGTTCCACATGGTTAATGGTATTGAATACTAACAAGTACAAACATGTTCCTTTCAGCAAACGTAACTTTAACTTTCAAGTCACGTACTATATTAACGATACTCCACTTGAGACTGTCAATTCATATAAATACTTGGGCGTCCACATCACATCTGAACTTTCTTGGAATGTTCACCTTAATGTCCTTTCTAAAGCAAATCGCAGCCTCGGTTACTTCAAACGCAATCTTAGTAACGTCCCTTCTCTAAAACGTCTAACATACGTGTCAATACTCCGTCCTTTCTTGGAATGTGCTTCTAGTATTTGGAACCCCAACCTGTGTTACCTAACAGAGTCCCTGGAGGCATTCCAAAACCGTTCCGTGCGGTTCATTTATTCTAATCATTCACGCAACACGAGTATCACTAACTTAAAGCTTTAGATAGATATATAGATATTTATTTGTACATTTAAGTACAGGTCGCATAGAAGGCGTTTCCGCCCGTACACATATGTGCCTATGTGGCCAGCTAGACGATGATGGTGATGCGAGGCTTCTTGGCTTGAGAAGTGTGGGACGATGATGATGGGATGGTGAAGAGGGTGAAAAGTGAGGTGGGTGACGTATGATGAGGTACGCAAGACATTCGTGGGTGTTGGTTTAGAGGTGTTTGGCTGCTGCCTTGCAGAGCTGTGTCACCTCGTCTCTGTCTGTGATGGGCAAGCTGGTGATGGCGTCAGGCAGGGACCTTCAAAGTCTCACACCCCGGAGGAGACATGAGTTGTCGTGCCGTTGGGTCCGCGCGAAGAGAGGGTCTATGCGCCCGGTTCGTTCGTTGCGCCGGGGCACAGAGCGAAGGTAGTCGTCCTGCGGGATCCCAGGACCAATCACCTGAGCCAGCAACCGTAGGGTGGCTACATCTCGCCGGTGGGACAGTGTACTCCACTTTGCTGCTCTCAAGAGTTGGGTTGTCGGGATGTCACGTGGCAAAAAGCGAGGACTTGGAGAAGTTCGGCAGTTGACGCCGTAAGCTGCTCGCCGCTGGATGTCTCTAGTGTCGCCTGAGCTGAGGCTCCCTGTGGCGACCAGATAGGCGAGCAATACTCTAATAGGGGCAGGATCAGCGCAGTGTACAGCTGCGCCAGCACAGCAGGCCCCAGACCCTTACTGATAGTTTGCACGAAACCCAGCATCCGCCTTGCGCGTGAGGCGACGGAGTGGACGTGTGCAGTGAAGCTCAATTTGCTGTCAAGGGTGACACCCAGCAGGGTTATGCTCTCCTTTCGTTCCAATGGAGTTCCATTAACAGTTAAAATTACTGGTGGATTCTGTGCTTTCCTTTTTGTGTTGAAGTGAATTGTAGCAGATTTTGATGCACTCAGGGGTAATTTGTTTCTGATCGTCCAGGCTTGGATGTGATCAAGGTCTTGTTGCAGTTGATTATAGTCTTCCTGAGATTGAATCGGTTGAAGGAGGGTGAGATCATCAGCATACATGATGGTGGCGGAGTCTATAACCTGGACGATATCGTTGATAAAAATTGAAAAGAGGGTCGGACCAAGTACTGTGCCTTGGGGAATTCCAGATTGAACGGTTCGACATTGGGACCTTGACTTGTTGAACGTCACACTTTGTTGTCTCTGCAGAATGAAGTTAGATAGCCAGCGAAGGAGGGGGCCCTCGATACCGGTGCTTTCCAGTTTGGCTATCAGGAGCTTGTGGTCTACTTTGTCAAACGCTTTGGTAAAGTCGAGCTGTACCAGTTCGCATGGCGTGGAGTTGTTCAGGCTGTCACTGATCTGGTGAACAGCAGTGAGCAGGGCAGTCTCACAGCTTCGACCGGGGCGAAAGCCATGTTGCGCCGGAGACAGAAGAGCATGGGCGTTTAAGTATCTGTGTAGGGCAGAGTTTAACACTCGCTCCATGGTACGGCAGACGACTGATGTTGTTGAGATTGGTCTGTAGGATTCTGGCTTGTCTGCTGGGGATCCATTCCCTTTGTAGATGGGAGTGACATAAGCCTGCTTCCATGGGGCGGGGACGCACCCAGTGTCCAAGAGCTGCTGGAACAGTCGGGCCAGTAATGGGGCTAGTTGTTGACCAGATGCTTTAAGGAGCGCAGGGTGGATGCCGTCAGGACCGGGCGACTGGGAAGGACTCAGTCGGGTAAGAGCCTCCTTGACATCATCCTCGGTGATAAGGATACTGGTTAAGCGGGGTGAGGGGGCCAACTGCGATGATGATGGGCAGGTTTCTGGCTGTGATGAGAGGCTGCAGGGTGGTGTCCATGCTGCAGCGAAGTGCTTAATTGCTAAAAAGTTCCGCAGTCTCCAAGTCGCTCAAAGCCTTGCCGTCCTGGCATATGTTTAGAGCAGACGTGTTCTGTTTGTTACGCCTTACATAGGCCCAAAATATCTTTGGATCCCTTACAGCCCGTTGTGCCATGTCCAAAGCATAATCTTGGTGAGACTTTCTTATCTGTTTTTTCAGGCTTCTCTGGAGGGTGCGGGCTGCCTCAAGTGTAATGGGACAGCTGTTTCGCTTTGCTTGTGCGAACAGCTGACGCTTCCGTCGGGCTTGGAGCAGTATCTCCTTTGTTATCCAGGGCGCTCGGGGTTTGTTTCGGCTTTTTCTGGAGGGGACGCATTCAGCTTCGATGGCGTGCATAAAGTCGAGCCATATGTCATATGGGTCTTCATGGTTGTCTTGGAACACCATGCCCCAAGGGGCGAGCTGTATAAGCGAATTGAGGTGGTTGGTGTCCAATCTTGCAAAGTTATGGAGGCGTCTGGCATGAGGTCCGGATTTAGGCAAATGATGGTATGTGGTCGCAGTCAATGCTTTGTGGTCAGAGCCCGTGAGGCTGGGTTCTGTGAAACAATTTGAGATGAGTGTGGGGTTAGAGACGAACATGAGGTCGAGGAAAGAAACTTGGTTATTGCTGGTGACGTAAGTTGGCTTGCTGCATACTTGGGTAAGTCCGAGTGTTTCTATGTGGTCGAGGAGGACAGTGTCAGATGGTCCTGTGGGCTTGGGAGAGCTTAAGTCTGACCAATTAATGTGCGCATTGAAGTCTCCGACAACTAGCACGTTGGAGTACTTCTTCTTTGAGAGGGTAACGGAGGACAGCGACGACTGTAACAAATCGTAGCTTTCTGTTTTCTTGCTGGGGGGGGGGGGGGCAGTATGCAACACAGAGATGTAGAAGTCTCTGTTTTGAATGAAGGTCCACAAAAATGGCCTCGAGGTCGTTCCGGTCTAGGTCGTGTCTTCTAGTGCATGTGATTGACGACGGTATGGCGACGACAACTCCACCACCAGATCTGTTACGATCTCTCTTGTAGACTTTAAACCGTGTCAGGTCGACGATCTGGCTGTCGTAAATGGAGGTATCCAGCCAAGTCTCACACAAGGCGAATATGGTGTTGGGGCGGGAATCAGTGAGCACCCGGAACTCCAGCATTTTGTTCTTGACGGACCTGAGGTTGGAGAACCAGAAGGAGGGTTGTTTTCCTTGTTTCCGTGGTACCGGGAGCCGTTGGTCTGTCCCCGGCTGTGGTAGGTGATGCGATCGTCGTTAGTGCAGGCTGCTTCGGCGCTTCGAACAGGCTGTCGTCGAACGATGGCAGCTGGCACACGCCGCAGTACCATGGTTCTGTGCAGTTCGACAGACGCCGATAGGTAGGCAGTGAGAGCTGCTCGCATTTCCTGTGCACCCAGATGTTGCACCCGTCGCATTGTAACGCCGCCACGCTGTCGTAGAGCGGCCTGCAGCAGCGAGGACAAGTAGGACACGGTCCCGGGTTGAGCGGTACATCGCCAGCACAGAGCAGAATCAAGTACACATGAGGTTGAAGGACGGAGGTCGGGCGGCAGTGCGTCCGGTTCTTCGCCGGTGACGGGTTCGGGCCGAAGCGGGTAGGCTTAGCAAATCCGCGAGTGAGTGCCGGCGCTGTGCTCCAATCCAGACGATCGAAGTATGCTTGACGATGGTCGTGTTGCGTCGCGAGTTGTTTGCGTGGAAAGAGCGTCGCAGGCGAAGAGTACCGAAGCGTGGAGAGCGCAAACCAAAGCATAAACAAGCGCACGCACTTCAAAACGTGACCGTTCGTCATGGCGTCAGAAGAGTAATGTGTGCGGATCTTGAACCTTTGCAGTTTAAGTTTCGACGTAGAGTGTCTAAATTGTATCTCTTTCACAAAATTTACTATGCTACATCACTACGTTCATCTTAGCTCGCACCACCCTCCTACGTTTCTGCTCGTCTCAATAACTCTTGTAAGACTGCCCCTATTAATTGCACTTCAATTTCATTTTCGCGCTTTATTAGCCTTCAACCGTTGTGGAGTGGAACGGCCTTCGTGACGACATTGTTACCATCACTGACCTTCTTAAGTTTCATCAAGCTATTTTTCATTATTTGAAACTGTGTTAGTGTTTTCCGCAACAAATCGTGTTATTATTTATTAATTTGTGTAAATATGTCATAATGTGTGTTCATGTCAAGTTGTTGAACTTGTTTCTTTATTGTTGATGTACATTTCCCCCGTTGCATAATGCCCTTCACGAGTCTGTAAGGTATCGAAATAAAATAAAAAAATATATAGGATGTTCCATTGTAATTGGAACAGATTTATTACAAAAAAAAACTCCGGAAAAGATGCACTAATACAGTTTGGGCAGGTGAGTTATACGGCCAGGGGGACATCATATAGGTGGCTAATCTTTGCGGTAAGTCGTATAATTAACTAAACTTTCTTAATCAACTTTTAATTAGTAAAAATAATGTCGTTTCAATTAGGAACGTGCTGAGCATAATCGAAAACCTTTATATCAGTGAATTTTAGAACGACTTGAAGCTCGCGGGAAACTCGGGGGCGCACCGATGTTACCACTCGTGCAGTAGGCGCAAAGCTAGCAGTGGCAAAACGCGGATAATTAGATTATCATGCGCGTTTTGCCACCGCTAGCTTTGCGCCTAATATTTTGTTATTATGGGACACAAAAAAATTAAAGACGGTTACAAATCTTTGTAGTGCGAAACTAGAGCGCAGCTCTTGAGGAGGAGGAGGGGAGAGTATGCCCCTCCTCCTCCTCCTTCCCCCATGCTTCTCCTCTCCCCTCCGTCTTCTCATTTCCTCCTCTTCCTCCTCCTCCTCCTTTCCTCCTCATCTCCTCCTCCTCCGCTCCGCTGAC
This sequence comes from Ixodes persulcatus, assembly GCA_013358835.2. NCBI lineage: Eukaryota > Metazoa > Arthropoda > Arachnida > Ixodida > Ixodidae > Ixodes > Ixodes persulcatus. The sequence goes on along the minus strand of JABSTQ010010914.1, from coordinate 32,442 downwards.
CAAAGGTTGGCAGCGCGCACCTTCGGTCAGCGGGGAAATGACGTCCTGTGACACGAAGTCATGTGACGTCATTTTCCCCGCTAAATTTAGCGGTGAAAATGACTTCACATGACCTCGTGTCACGTCATCCATAAACAAATTCATTTTCTCCGCTAGATTTAGCGCGAAAATTGACGTCACGTGACTTCAACACCAATTCAATTTTCCGCTAAATTTAGCTGGGGCGGTTACGCCGACGGCGACGCCGATGGCTGACGCCGGGAAACGCGGAAACGGGGCGCCTACGCTCTAAGAAATAAATAAAAAAGCAGCAGTGGTGCGTCGAATTGCAAAACAGCTGAATGTCCCAGCGACACCCTAGTGATTTTCTAAGAAAGCCTTAATCGTGCTTTATGCTTTATGTAAGGTCACCGTTTGGCCACCTTTAGCTTTGATTTGAATATACGACTACTTTGGGCCCAGCCTGATGGTAAAAGATTTAAAATACCAACGTACTGGCAGTTTTCACTGGAACGAAGCAAGTGCACATTTCTTGCCCTGTCGCACAATGGTTCGACAGACATAAACAATATCTCTTCATATGGCAGTGTTGCTTTCCTGACGCTTTTTATAGCAGCATTATAAGAAAATACTTTCATTTTAAAGGGCTTGTACGACAGCTAAAAGCCTAAGCTCATAGTTTTATTTTGGCAGTTGCTCCTGCTGCTGAGCGAAAGTTAGTGCGGTGGAGGTGCCTTTTTGAGCAAAGAACTCCTCGCACTTGTAGCCTAGTGGTGGTATTGGCGCTATGGACTGATTTACAAAAAAAAAGGGGGCTGAGAAGCAACTACTACGGCGGGCAATTTGGCCACACCACCAGCGAAACATTCCAAGGAAAGACTGATTTTGTACTTGCACCATGCAATAAAAGGAATGAAACCATTATTAATTCGTTTTAAAACAACATATTTCACTTTTAATAAAGTAAAGAATGTGCCTCAAACCTGTTTAGACCAAAACTATATATTGCCCGTTCGCCCCTCGGTTTAGCCGGGCTATCCCCGGTGCAATAAACATCAACCATAAACCCTCTATTTATTTTAGAGCACTACTTAGATCCTTCGGAGCAAAGTAGCGCAATCTAGAACGCCATCTCTCGAGGACTAGCGGCGAACGCCCGGGGGTTCCAACTCCGGTGACAAATGCCTGGGGGGGGGGGGGGGGGGGGGGGGGAAATCGTTGTTTCTTGAATATTTTGGGGATGTACGGAACGACAATAGTTTTTGACATAATAAAGGAACAGTTTACAAAAGTTTGCGCTAAGTTGTCTGCCATGTAAGAACGTATCTATTTTTTCTTATTGCCTGAGCGACATCATGCAGCAGACGACGCGGCGACGTCACATCGTTCACGTGACCCGCTCCGGCCAACCCAAGAAGTCCATCTCTAGAAGTCCATGCCAAGAAGTCCATCTCTACGCATAAAAATCGTCTGCTTCAAACGCCATTGCCTTGCAAATTGCCTTACACGCATACAATATTATGAAAACTTTGATAAAGTGTTTAGTGCTTTACCAACTTCACGACAGGTGTCGAAAAGTGTGAACTCGGCGTTTATTTTTTAATCCGCCGCATTGTGTCGATCTTCATGTGTTCTCTCATAGGGCGGGTACCTCCTGGATCCCTGAGTACCACGTGACTCGGGCCGCGCTGCTCTGTCGGCCATATTGTCGGCAAAACGCGCGGATCAAAGGCTTGCGTTACTCTGCTCCGTAGGAGCTATATAGTGCTCTATAGTTAATTTGCCGTGTGATCCCGAACGCCTTTTGATACAGGTACCTTCAGCTAAGGAACCTAAGCTACAGGTCCTTTAGGCAGCCCGTGTGAATGGGGTATAAGTGTGACATGAAGCACCTACTTTGGGTCTGCCCGCTGTACTTGCAGCCCCGGACCCGTGCCTTGACCATCATGCAACAGAGCTCTCGGCCTATACCTCCATGCGCGCCTGCAGGCTATGCGAGACCCCTCCACCCCTAAGGTAACGTTGCCCTAAGGCCTAAGGTGACCACCATCAAGCTCTGGCGATCGCTGCTCGAATTAGAGCACTGCATGGGCCGGAATTTCCATGCCCGGCCCGACCCGGTCCGGTAGAGGCACGGCCCGGTCCGAGCCCGACAGAATGTTTAATTTCTAGGCCCGGCCCGGCCCGACCCGGCCCGGAAGAAAAACCGCCCAGGCCCGCCCCGGGCCCGGCAGAACTTTTAGATAGAAGCCTGAGCCCGGACCGAGCCCGGCCCGAGCCCGACAGATTCTATACATGAGCCCGAAAAAGTTTGCAGGCTTTAACCTAAAAACTTTCTAAGCATAAAGCGGGCATATTTGATTTGAATTTCTTTTCAACTTGGACCGATTTTTTTTTTTTTTACACGACAAAATACAGGATGTATTTTTGAGAATATGGGCGAAATATGGACTTTATAAATGATTTGAAAAAAAAAAGTGGGCAATATTTTATTTATGCATTTCTTGAAGAGATATTGAACTTTTCGTTGTTCAATTCGTTTCACAGAGAACTTTCCTCGCCTCATGTTTTTTTTTTTTTTTGTTGTGAAGAGAGAATCACAATCACGCTAGTGCATCTTCAAAAGTCTGTATAAGCCACAAAGTGTAAAGTCAAGCTCACGTTTTTTTCTTATTTTTTTAGTTTGAAAAGCAGAGGAAAAAGACACTCATGCTGTACCCTGCGACAGGAGTGCCCTCGTTTTCTTGAGCGCACTTTCCCACTATGCTGGTGGAATCATAAACGTTCCCTTCATTCCATGTAAAAAAGTTTCCAAATATAAGACGTGTTTTTTTTCGTTTTTTTTTTTTTTTTTTTAACGGCGCCGTAGTGATTTTGCATTTCGCTTGTTTGTTTTTATTGAACCTTAAACGATCAATGAGCAAACTTTTTTGCTACAAAGAATTTTATAATTTGCGGCATACGATTGGCCGGGCCGGCCCGAGCCGGCACGGCCCGTAAAATGTTTAGTTCAAGCCCGGGCCCGGCCCGGGCCCGAGAAAATACGTGCTACACGGCCCGAGCCCGGCCCGCGGGCCGGGCCGGGCCGGGCTCGGCCTTTCGGGCTGGCCCGTGCCCGAGCAGTGCTCTAGCTCGGATACATCCAGGACCCTGCAGCTCTACCTTTTGGCGCCTGCCTTCATCTTTTCACCGCAGCGTTTTAACGCAATCAATGCAGAATACGTTAACGCTTTACCACCACGCTCACTCTTCGAACTCCGAAAGGCAGGACGCCGGTGTTCGGCAATCGAACATGTTCGAAGGGTGAGTATAGAGTCAACGGCAGCTGTCTTTGCGTTTACCCACTAACCATTGGGGACTTTTAGCAACCCACTACCAGTCACGGGGCGCGCGCTTAAAAGCATACTTCCCAGGCTCCGGTAGTGCCTTATAGGGAGTATTCACTGGCGGCCATAGCTGTGTGCGCGAATTCTGAGCGCGTGCTGATGGCGAGCTTCCACAGTTCTTTTGCAACGCGCATTCCGCACCATTGAGAGTGCCGGTCTTAGCAGCCTATTAATGTGAGCTCGTCCTGAGCATGTGCTTTAAACAGCACCCACAAATATGGCGTCTAGTGAATACTTCCTATACGCGGAACTCGGTAGCGGTTTGCTAAGAGTCCTTATTCCAATCAGAGCTCGGTGTTCCGGCGTTCCAGCACGCACTCATCTTCTCCTCTTATTCCATTCCAACCCGCATAAAGAAATCGAGCTTTCATGGAAGACAAGCCGCACATCGCATTTCGACGTATCCTGCGGCAAATCACCGCAGAAAAAAAAAAACTTTTTTTTTAGTATTGTGTAGATGCTTGCGCTTAGTTGAATTCATTTTTATTTTCGCTGACCAACAGGTTCATGTTCGATGCCTGTAAGGCATTATTGTGAGCCTCGCCCTTAATAAATGACCTTTCTTGGTATTTTCCAGCTAGATATATATGTATATATAGATCAAAGCTTTTTGATTCCTTTGCTGAGGCCGAATTTAACCAGAAAGATATGTTTGTATTGGTCTGTGCAGCTGCGTATCTTCTAGCCTACCGCGATGCATGTGCTCAATCGACTGAAGATAAAAATCAAGTTCAGGTGCACAACGATTCAACAAAGGTATGTACCGCGTTTCCTTGAAGTTGGAACGGGCTATAAAACTTGAGGATACATTTACAGAGATTCAACGCACATAATAGGCGAGCTTTGCCTTCGTAAGCGCTGCATTTTTAAAGCTAGAAAATTGTCAATGGGCAATCCCGTGTACAAATTGTCCGGCGTAAAAAAAAAAAAAAAACTATTGCAATACTTGTAGAATGTTGTTTACTGCATAATATTGTCTAAGGAAATATGCCTTAAGTCGGATATTAAAATACCTTATATTCTGTAGGCTTTCGCCATATACAAATATTAATAACCAAAAGCTTAAAATTCGAAACCTAGTTTTATATTGTGAATAGATACTTCAATCTGTGCTAAAAACTAATTCCTATTTAAGCTTAGGTCGAACCAAATGACGGTTCATGCCGGAGTGGATGTTCAGCGCTGAATCAAATCTTTCGAGGACATGCGTATGAGGATATATATTTTTTATTATTATTATTAACAATATCGAATTGGAATTTCTGCAGTATATGGTGCTTAATCTTCTCTTCATAAAAATTGTTAGATTTTATATAGCTTTTTTTAAGGTTTTCGATGCACTGTACATGCTGAAAAAAAAAAAAAAACATGCTCTTGCACGCTTGACAATATACTTGAAAAGCTTAGTAAAATAAACTAATTCGCTCCTTTTAAACCACTGAGTGCAATGAACAACAAAAGTAATGTGTGCGATGCTTCTTTCATTTTAAAATAACTAATCGGCTCCAGATCACCTGGCCGCTCGTTCTCGCTTCGAGTTGAGAGGATGAACGCTGCTCGTTTTTCTTTATTTTTTTTTCTGCGACTTTGATTGGGTGTGGTGAAAAACAGACGGGTGTTTCACAGGTAATTAGCGTCAAGGATCCGTTCTAAGGGTATTTGCGCAAAGTACGAAAATCGTTGCATCGCCCCTTTAAGAACAGAAATTCTTGGGCATAAACTGTGAAGAAGCCCCAAAGTTACATAAAAAGGAAAACGCCTTCAAATGTTACCATAGAGGTGTAGCTATACTCATTAGCGGTGCGGAAAAATAACATTTGAATAAATTTCTCGGAGAAATTGAAGCTACGACGGCTAGGTCTACCTGTCAATGTAAATGTGATGGCGGGCGACGTCACAGCTTGAAGAACCACGTAGAGAAAAATGGCTCGAATTCATGCCATTCTGAGTTGCCTGGAGGTCTTCAAATCCGCATTTGACTAATTCTGCGATCAAAACCAGCACTAATTATTTTATAATCAAATATGAAGATTAAAAAAAATAATAAAACATCATAAAACCATAACTCAATTTTTTGTGCGCAAAATATTGTTGTTTTTTTGTCACGCATCTCCCTTTAAAAAGTTAATTACGCAAAACCAATGAAAATTTTTAATTGTCCTAAATGATACGCACACTGCTCGACACTACTATAGTCAGTTACAGGTTAAAAAACGTTTTCGAGGGAAAGGAAGGCTGGGAAGGAGGAAGCAAACGGAATGCTGGAGAGGTGAAAAGAAAAGACCTTCCTCTCCCCAGCCTTCCTTTCCCTCGAAAACTTTTCGTAACTTCTAACTGACTATAGCGCAAACGAGCAATCGTCATTTTTGTTTCTTAGACTCGAAGAGTTGTTATCAAACGTAGAAAGTGGAGTATTTTTCTAAATATTTATGAAGTCTATATCCGAGGTATTACTATTTGATTGCAGCTGTTGTCTACAAACAAGAAGTTTTACCTTCTCTACCGTTCCGTGAAAAACGATTCTGACTTTGCCGACGCACAGTGTACTCAAAGGAAGCACTTGGAAGGCTTTGAAAGGAGACAAACTTTCACAGTTTTAAGGGATATGCTTTACGTACATCGCAAAGGTCATATGTATGTATCTATTCTCGTTTCAATAATTCTTAGAGCAACTTGGCCGTACATGGTCGAAATAAACAAGAATATGCCAACGCCCTTTGTTTGGCTCGTTGGTTTTGTTCGAGAGAAACGCTTGTCAGCACGAATGATCTTTCATGCAACTCCTCAATACTCAAGTTCGTAAGTTTCAGAGGCATTTAAAATGACGTGTAATATGCGCATCTGCTGTGTTGGGAAGTACTATAAGTACATTGTACTTAAAGCACTACTTCAAGTAGGTTTAGAAAATATGTAAGTTACTTCAAGTACGCTCTCCGAGTACATATACTTGTACGTACTTAAAGTATTTTTTTCTTCCGAGGAAAGTACAAATCCCCACTTCAAAGTTCATTCCCCAAATTTCGTTTCGGTGAAAACATGCCATTCCAAGGACAACGTGCTCTAGTCCTTGGTTGTCCTAGTAAGGTCAGATCCAACTTCTAACGAAAAAACTTTCAGCCTTTCCACTCTGGTGAAGATGGAAGACCAGCGAAGCTGTACTATGGTGGGAATGAAGTAATGGCCGGCCCAAAGTCGGCCAGCCAGATTGGAAAGGAACTAGAGCCTCCCTATGAAACGCCTGGAAAGGTTGCGACATCTATGAGCAACGGCGGCAACCAGACAACCGGCAAGCCCGTTGTCTGGTTGCCGCCGTCGTGTATAGATGGCGGTAGCTGTCCAGAGTTTCGTGTTATCATTTGTTTTCTGACGGACACGATGCTGGGGAAACTAGCCCTTAACAACTTCTCTGTAAAAAAAAAAAAAAAAAATGGCGTATCGTCTTGCGAAAACGCGCAACGTCTTTCGAGCCATCATCCGGTCATTTCTCGGCGTGAAGGAAAGGTGCCTATAAGATCGATCCAAATAAGTGCCGTATAAGTTGATAGTGTTTAAATAGTTTGTCAGGCACCAGCGAGAGTAAAACAACTACTCTTTGGCCACTTGACTTAACCCAATATTCGCCGCCATTTCCCGAAAATAACTGATGTACCCCCAATTACCCCCAAAGCAACGCATACTAGTAAAAAAAAAAAACACTGTATAGGAAAATAAAATTGGGCATTTGAAAAACTGTGTTAAAAAGTACTTGTGCTTTACTTTTAACGTACATTGTATTTATAGTACATTGCGCCCAGTGTACTTGCTACTTTACTTGAAGTTTATAACCCCTCATTTACTTTGTACTTTACTTCAAGTACTTTTTGTAAGCACTTTACCCCACACTGCATCTGCTGAGGCCAATACTATAATATAGACTACAATCACTGACAAGCTAGACAAACGCAGGATGTTGAGTTTAAACTTATTGCTTTGTTATTTGTTTAGCGTTCTTCTTGGCTAATGAAGCACTATCATAAAGCGATAATAAAATGCTCTGGATTCGCCCCGACATGACTATAATTATATTCGGAGTTTCATATTTTTTAAATACTGTAAACGACTTAATTTCCGCGGGCTCAAATTTTCGCGAATCTGGCCAAAGCTGAAAATTTGAAATTATTTGCGGGTTCTAATTTTCGCGCATCAAGTGTAGCTTCCGTAGCGTTCACATATTGCCCGAATTGTTCGCGGGAGGTATTTTTTGCGAATTGTAGGCCATTCGCGAAATTCGCGAAAATTAGGTCCCCGCGAACATTTAGTCGTTTACAGTATTGCTAATTCCTTGCACTGGTTTCGCTTTTGAACTACAGATATTGTAGTTTTAGTTCTTTTAGCGAATATTGCATATTTATGAAAGTTTATAGTGGTTATTTCTTTTGGTGACATTTGAGATACCTTCTATCAACCAAAGACCACGTGGTTTTTGATACATATTTCCTCATGAGTACTGATCGATTCGGGTTCGGGGAGTAAGCAAACGTCAAATTGGAAGGTGACAATGCGAACATTAAATTCTCCTAAATTGTAGAGCAACACGACTCGTTACGTGCGCCTTATAGTACACTGCTCTTTATTTGTTACAAACGAATCTTAAAAAAAAAACACCATTAATTCGGTATGACTTTGTGTTTTGTGTTTGCTTCAACCGAAGACACCAAACCCCGGAAGTTTTATTATAAGTTTCATAGATGTTACTAAATAAACAAGTAGAAAAGCAAATAAATAGAATATTGTATCATCAGCTACATTTCTCACGCTTTTCACGAATCGGCAATTCCACCACTAAAATACGAAAGAAAAAAAAAATATAGCCTTTATTACCTTACATTTTGCGCTTAAAGTTGAGAGCTTACGACAGACGTAAGTATAAGATAGTTCTACTTTTTGCCTTACACGCTAATTGCTCACCATCGTCGGGGTGTCTTTTTCAGTCGTTTGCCACTTGCAAGGCATACAACACTTTAGGATGATAAATTATTTTGTCAGCTTCAAAAATAATTTCCCTAAAACAATAATTGTGACATCACCTCTAGTCAACTGTTCTGCCCATTTGAAGCTTGGAAAATGAACAAAATTTAAACCTAGAATAGGGGGAAATAAACTTAGCTGCCCCGCAGAGTGAGCGAGTGGTAAAGATTATTGAAATACGGAGATGTTCGCCTGGGCCAGTTATACTAGCCGGCTACTCCGCACTGGGGGTGGGGAAGCAGGGATTTAAAAAAGAAAAAGAAGGATGACAAAAATAAAAGATGGAAGATAAAGTGGCTTTTACTCCTGAAATCACACTGCGAAAAACAAACAAAAAAGGTAGTACAAGATCCACTAGACAGCCCCATATCAATATAAATTTAAAAGCTGACTTCGTCAATCATTGAAAATTGGTGTCTCTTTCAAGCCTCAATCTACAAATACAACGTAATTTTTCTTCTTTTAAATTCCAGAAACCGACATCACGTCGTAATCACTCCGAATAAATCTGACGAACTGCTCACATACAATGACTCGATGACAACCGAGATTCTAGCGTTTCCATGTAAGCCCTTAATGCATCCTATCAAAACCCTAACGCGTGGTAAAATAACGTGCGTTATTCGGGTTTTGTTCAATCCAAAACGTTTGTTGTGCACCCTCAAGGTTGACAATTTTCACCAACATAGAACTGTACAAAGAACGAGAAGCCATTAAAGCTTCTAGTATTCCCGAGGAATAAGTAAAAACAAGATGCATAATGATGTAAAAAAAAAAAAAAAAAAAAAAAAACAGTGTCAGAAAAGAAGTACATCTTGTGAAATGCAGTATTTAAGAAGCGACCATTTTAATTTGTTTAGAGAACTATATTCAGTCTAGTATAGTATAGGTCACGGGACAACAATATATATATATATATATATATATATATATATATATATATATATATATATATATATATATATATATATATATATATATAATACAAGACCCGCCTCGGGTCGAAACGTCTAAGTAAAGGAGTTAAGTTTTTGAAGTGGCTCTTTATTCTATACAAACTCTCGGCAGCCAAGCCCTGGACCTGGTACTATTATATATATATATATATATATATATATATATATATATATAAACGGAAGAAAACGCACCTGAGACGGTTGTTGGAGTTTTTAAAACATAGTATTGGTAAAGTTGGTCGACGTTTCGGCCTGAGCCAGACCTTTTTCGTCATCCTGCGCTTCGTTTTCTCTCTCTCTCTCTCTCTGTATATATATATATATATATATATATATATATATATATATATATATATATATATATATATATATATATATATATATAGGTCACGTGATGGGGGACCCATGACAACAAGTTTCCCGCTCAGTTTCGAGGGAATTAAACTGGTGGATGGCTCACGTGACGTCAGGCCACATGACATCGACTTTCCCGCCAAATTTAGCGGGGAAACTGAATTGGTGTGTAGGTCCCATGACGCCAGGTCACGTGACAACGTTTTTAAGATCAACTTAGCGGGGAAACTAAGTTGGTACATAGTTCAGGTGACGTCGGGCCACGTGACATCAATTTTCTCCTCAAATGTAGCGGGTAAACTACATTGGTGCATCGGTCACGTGATTTCGGGTCAAGTAAGCTCACGTCACATGACACCAGGTCATGTGATGTCACTTTTCCAGATAAATTTAGTGTGGAAACTTAATTGGTGCACAGATCTTGTAACGTCAGGTCACGTGACATCAATTTTCCCGCTAAATTTAGCGGGGACACTGAATTGGTGCTTAGATCACGTGATATCGATTTTCCCGCTAAATTTAGCGGTAAATTCACGGACGGACAAAATTGTGGGATTAGGGGTAACGTTAAACAGCATCTCATGCTTTAAAAGATTACCAGGTGCCCTATAGAGCCACGGACGAAGCTACGCTTAAAGGGGCTATGCAACAATTTTTTTACTTTGCGCAAATACCGCTTAGAACGGATCCCTGACGTTAATGACCTATGAAACACGCCTTCGTTTTTCACCCGACACATTAGAAGTCCCAGAAAAAAATTAAAAAACAACGAGCAGCGTTCACGCCCTCAACTCGCAGCCAGAACAAGCGGCCACGTGATCTGGAGCCGATTATATGCCGCCAATGTTGATCATAGCCACCGGCTGGGGTTGGCAAAGCACAGGACACGCGCTGAGTTCCAGACATTGTTATGGCTCGGCTATTGTCGTCGTTGCAGCGATTGGACACGGGCCACTACTCGAATGCTTCTCGAGCTATCAATTATCACGAGCCTAAATCGAGTGCCCACGCAATGCTCGGGTCCAATCTATGAACCGCATTCAAATATCGTCATACGGGTGTACTGCGATCCCCGCGTTACGTCATCGAATTTTGCAAGGGAGAGATTGAATGAAAATGATCGCTTTTGTCCTTGAAATTACACCGCAACAAAGGAGTTTCTTGGCCAGTGGCATTGCATGCGAGTATCCTTGAGTCCCACTAGTGCCAGTAAGCTCGTGTAAAGTGAAAAACATTCCAATTGAATATGGTTGCACAGCTCCTTTAAGGCCCGTTCACACGATGCATTTTTCTCGCGCATCTAGTGTCGCGAAATGTAGTTTCGCGAAATGGTGGCGCCGTCTGAACGAGTCGAAAAAGGACGCGCGTCCTTTTCGGACTCGTTCAGACGGCGCAACCATTTCGCGAAACTACATTTCGTGACACAAGATGCGCAAGAAAAATGCATCGTGTGAACGGGCCTTTAGAGTACGGCACCCAACTCCCTGATGTCCTTCTGGGCGCCGCCATTTTGATGCTTGGTGCGGAGTGGGCGCAATAAACCGATCTCACTAAGAGGTCCACGCATGCATGACGCCGCCATAACTGTAGTTCACAGAAAACAGATCCCCGCAGGGGGCACCTGTGAGAGCAGGTGTTTGGAGAGTGGCGTCTCCACGAACCCCGAGCTCCGCAGGGGGCGCCTGCACCTTGTGTGCTAGGTGCTTGGTGAGTAGCGTCACCACTGACCCCAGCCACGTGGGCCTCCATACCCGCACGCAGGGGGCACCTACTTTAGTAGGTGTCTGGTTGGTGGCGTCAAAACGAACCCCGAGACATGTGGGTTCGCTCAGCCACGGCTGTGCGTGGCTTAACCCGTGTCCAGGGAAAAGGGGATCCTGGTGGTTGAGCTGTGCCCGGGGTACGTTTGGACCCTTCGGGGCCCCCCGGGCGAGGCAATATACCGCTTCGGCCCCTGCTTCTCGTGTCCTGGCTTGGCCCGACCAGGATGATTCAGTCAATCGTCTCTTCTACCCTCTTCTTCCTTCTTTCCCTTTTCCTTCCACCTCTTTCTCTTTTGTTCTACACTCGCTTCCTTCCTTTTTTACCTCTTAGGCGGTAAGGGCCAACCTTGAGTGGAAACAGGTCCTGTCCCTGCAACCACACTAGGGTATAGTGCTCGGGCAGCACTGGTAGAGTAATTGTGTCAGCCAAGCCTTTCTTGTTATGGCACATTACTTACCCCCTTGTTGGGCTCTGTGGTGGATGGTGCACCCAGGCACTCAATCTTTCTCCCATTTATATAGGTTCTCAAGCAAAAACACTTTTTGATCGGGCCCCGAAAAGGGTCCGCACCGAAGCGCTACGCATAGAAAAAAACACTTTCGTATTTTCAAAGTTCTCCAAGTTTCTCGTTATGCACTCAGAAGGTGAAAAACCGCTTGGTAAGTTGTCCCCTTTCCTCATCTCAAAAGTTCTCGAAGGAGTGATTGGGAAGAACTACAATGCAAAAAAGATGGAACCTGGTGATCTCCTTGTAGAGATACACAGTAAGCAACAAAGTGATTCACTATTAGCACTAAACTGCGTGACTGATTACAAAGTCACTGTCACACCTCATAGAACTCTTAATACAATTAAAGGGGTGATCTCAGAAGACGACCTGCTCGAGAGTACAGAAACCGAAGTAGTTGAGGGCCTTTCTACGCAGGGAGTAATTGATGCCCGGCGTATTACCCTTCGCCGCGATGGTGTTGAACGCAAGACCAAACACATCATCCTAACATTTGAGTCAACCTCACTTCCTGCTGTTGTAAAGACAGGATATCTTCAGTGCCGTGTCCGCCCCTATGTGCCAAACCCTCAGCGGTGTTTTAAGTGCCAGCGGTTCGGCCATGGGTCACGGAACTGTCAAGGAAGTGACACTCGCGCCAAGTGTTCTAGCAAGGGGCACGTCGCTGATGTGTGCGAGAATGATCCCCAGTATGCTAACTAAACAAGAAAAAGAAATCCTCACCTTGAAGGTTACCGAAAACATTTCATACGATGATGCAAAGAAGCGCTTCGCCTTTGTTTTCAAAGGTTCTTATGTGGCTGTCAGGAAAGACGTCCGTTGATGCAAAACAACAAACTGATCTTTATAACCACACAAAAACTGAAAAGAACATGAAAAGTGGCTCCGCTGAGACCGCCCTGCTACATCGTCGAACGCTGCCAGGCTCGTGCTGTTCTGTTTGAACCCGGAGCTCGGTCCCGTCGGTGGTGCTCGTGCCGCGGGCTTGAAACGTCATTAGCCGCTGACGTTGCGTGAGCCACCGCTCTAAGTCTCGCGCTTTGGCGCCGCCGCTCTTAAGGTACGTTTATACTCCAACGTAACGTCGACGGGCGTGGCGTAGCGCAGCGCGCACAGATACTGATTGGTAGCAGATATCGAGTTCCTGGTTGCTGGCCAATGAAAGGCGCGCGTTCTGCGCTACGCTGCGTTCACTGCGCTCAACGTCGGAGTATAAACAGCCCTTAAGTCTCGCGCTTTGGCGCTACACTTATGCCCAGGCCGTACGTAGGAGACCGGTACGGCCAATAGTTTCGACTGGAACATAGCCGTCTACGGGCGATCTGTGTCTCCCGTCGAGGTCTCCTTCGTCCTCGGAAGCGTTGCCAGTGGCACCGCTTCCGAATCGCAAGGTGGATGCTGCCTCTTTAGCATCCACCCCGGAGCAGGGGCTGACACCGCCTGCTCCACTTGGCACTTCGACCCCTAAGGGCCGAGGCCTCCCCCCTCGCACCTCTGCTCCCCTGAGGAAGCCCGGGGGCGCCGCCGAAGCAGTTTCGTCTCCTTTCTTGTCCTTGTGTATTTTCGGCGCCCTGAAAGTTATCATGAACCAACTAGCCCAGATTGCCATTCTAATGAAGCAGTTGACCTCCAAGGGTCAGCTGCCGGCGGCAACAGACGAACCCATGGACGAAAGTGGCCCCAGGTCCGAGGAGGATGCTCCCCTCCCAGGATCAGAGTCCTCTCTTTCTGTCGCCAGTGACCCCACTCGGAGGCAGAAAGACCCTCCTAAAAAAACAGAGCACGCCACTTGTAATGATAGATTTTAAAACTTAACGAATCTCCATTTTAAGTCGCTTTTCATATATATATATTTTTCCTTTCTAAATGACAAAGAAGTATAGTATCATGCAGTGGAATTGTCGCGGCCTTTTTGCTAATATTGACGACATAATGTTTTTTTTTTCTCGATGAGCTTGGACCTGTGGCCATATGCCTGCAGGAGACCCATCTTAGGGACACGCATGCAAATGTTTTACGCCGCCATCAAGCTTTCAGAAAAGACCGTGCATCATCTATCAACTCGTCTGGTGAAGTGGCTGTTGTTTTCCAGAGCGGTCTAGCTTGTGCTCCAGATCCTCTCACGACCTCACTGGAGGTAGTGGCAGTTCGTGTTCTTCTTGACCGCCTCATTACACTGGTTTCAATCTACCTGCCACCAAATATTTCACTGCATCTACAGGACCTTCAAGGACTCGTTAGCAGCTTCCACAACCTTTCTTTAATATTAGGAGATATTAATGCGTACCACCCCATGTGGGGCAGTGCCCGCCAAGACTCCCGTGGTGGGGTCATTGAACGATTTTTTTTTATCATCTGGCCTTTGCCTTTTAAATGGAAGTGATCCAACTTTTTCCATGCTTTTCATGGAAGGTTTTAAACAATCCCTTTGGAAGTGATAATTTTCCTGTGATTTTAGAAAGTATGGCATCACTCCCTTCTCTTCGAACCAGCATCCCCAGGTGGAAGTTAGATAAGGCGGACTGGGCTCTTTTTGCGTTGGAAGCGGTACTTGACTCTACCGAATGTTTATCTATCTCGCCTGAGAATGCAGCATTGTACATTACTGACCGAATCATAAATGCAGCATCTATTTCTATTCCACAAACATCGGGGAATCTTCCGAAGCGGTGCAAGCCTTGGTGGACCAAGGGGTGTACTGCCACACGTAAGTCGTTGGCTCGTTGGACAAGGAGGTAAGCCAAGAGGAGCTCGTCGATGAAGTATGTTTCCAAGGTGAACAGTTTTGTTACTTCAAGAAAGGTGTGAGACCGAGTGAGAAAAATTCGGGGCAAATATCTTTCTTTTAGGATACCTCTTTTACCCTCAGCTGTGCCAACGTTAAAGAGCCAGGCAAATTGTCTTCAAATTATTTTCAAGAAGTTTCTAGTTCATCCAGTTACACTGCAAAATTTAAAAAAAAATTCAGGGATATAGCGGAAGAGCAGCCAATTGCTATGTCTGGATCGGATGCTCTAGAGTATAACCAGCCTTTCACATTGTATGAACTTGAGGTGGCCCTTGAAACAAGAAAGAAATATGCACCTGGACCTGACAGAATTAAATATGAAATGTTGCGGCACTTGTCCCGTGAATCCCTAAGACATCTGTTGACTTTTTTTTTAAATTTGTGGGGAGCTTCTGTTTTTCCTCAGTGCTGGAAACGTGCGCAGATAATTCCCTTGCTGAAACCCGGTAAAGACGCTTCACTGCCTACGAGTTATCGTCCCATTGCGCTGACCAGTTGTCTCGGGAAAACTTACGAGAGGCTGATAAATAGGCTACAAGCGCACTCTTTGGAGGCTTAAAAATTTTAGATACGAATCAGTGCGGATTTAGAATGGGTCGTTTAACTTAAGATCATCTTGTTCGCCTGGAAACTTCCATACGTGAAGCTTTTGTACATCGACAGCACTGTGTGTCGGTATTCTTCGACCTAGAGAAGGCTTACGACACTACTTGGCGTTATGGGTTAAGGACCTGCACATGTATGAAATCCGTGGCCGAATGTTGCGTTACAGATTTTCTTACTAACGGAACTTTTTAGGTTAGGTATGGCTCCACGAAACCTGATGTTTTTCTTCAAGACAATGGGGTCCCCCAAAGGGGTGTATTGAGCGTTACTTTGTTTGCAGTGAAGATAAACAGCCTGGCTGCAGTGATACCACCATATGTCTCCTATTCGTTATATGTAGACGATGTGCAGATTTCCTTTTCTTCCTGCAACCTCTCGAGTTGCGAGCGCCAACTGCAGGTCTCTATAAATAAAATGAGTAAATGGGCAGATGAAAATGAGTTTAGATTTTCTCCTGAAAAGACAGTGTAGGTGCCCTTTTCACTGCGGCGTGGCCTGTCACTTGAGCCCAGTTTACAACTTAATAGTATATCTGTACCTGTAAAACAAGAGCTTAAATATTTAAGAGTTGTTTTTGACAAAAAAACGTTTTTGGCCCACATCAAGGAACTGAAGAAGAAGTGCCTGCAGGCGTCTAATATCCTCAAAGTATACTTTCCCACATGTCTTAGGGGTCTGACAGGCGATGTCTCATCCGATTATACAATGCCATCATTCGCTCCCGTCTGGACTATGGTGCAATTGTGTACGGATCAGCACGGGGATCTGATTTAAAAATGCTAGATCCTGTCCATCATCTTGGCCTTCGACTTGCTACAGGAGCTTTTCAGACTTCACCTGTAATGAGGTTGTATGCGGATACTCATCAAATTTCTTTGCACATCCCGCTTTTAGCTGTGTACAAACTTCTTGTCTCTTACGACTTTTTGAAAACCGGCCGAGCATTATGCGACCATTAAGCTTTCAGCTTCAAAGTATTTCAACTTCCCTGTAGCTTACAATCCCTGAAAATAACATGATTACAAGGGTCGAGAGCATTCCTCCCTGGAGTGCAGTAAAATTTTCATGCGACTGGTCACTGGCAAAATTTCATAAGAAATCAGTCTAACCTCTTGTGATTCAGCAGGAGTTTTTAGCATCGCTAGAAAAATATCAAGATTACGTACAATTTTATACCGATAGTGCCAAAACCTGATCCTACGTAGTTTCTACAATATTTTCACCACAGCACAAGAAAGCTAGACGTATCGATAGCATTGCAAGTATTTTTACTGCTCAGCTTTATGGTATATGATGGCCCTTGAACGTATCATAGAGAATAATCTGATGAAAGCTATTTTGTTTCTTAACTCTCGGAGTGCTCTGTTCTCGGTTTGCTCTCTTACCGACACAAAAAACTGACTTACACAACAAGTGCGTGTAAAGATGCACCGTGCTCTCCTACTTGGACTTAATATTAAACTCTGCTGGGTACCAAGCCATGCAGGAATTATCGGTAATGAAGGGGCAGATAAGCTAGCCCCCTCTATCAAGGATAACATTAAAATATCCTTGGACTGCCATATGAAGATTTTAAGCCAGCTTTCAAAAGAGCAATTAATAAGGTATGGCAGTCAAAACGGGCTAGGGAAATTGACAATACACTACACGTTATTAAACCTTGTTTGGAGGTGTGGGAGAGTTCCCATCACAAGAATCATTTCCATGACGTTTTGATGTCCCGATTGAGGATTGGCCACTCGCGCTTGACACAACTGCATTTACTTTGTGGTGAAAATGCTCCACAGTGTGAGCATTGTGGCAAAGTAGTGACTGTATTACACATCTTGTGGAATTGCAGGCACCTACATGAACAGCGACGGGCATGTTTTCCAGAACTGTTTAGATATAATCTCCCGTTTCACCCTGCCTTCCTTCTCGGTGATCAACCTCTAGTCCCTTTTCGGTGTGTTTTAGAATATCTTAAAGTAACTCTACATACACCGGTTGCAACTTTTATTCATAAAATATATCACTCCATTGTAGATAGCTTAACATGTGGTAGATTATGGTCAGTTTAGTCTTAAAATTCATAGACATCGTAATTTTTTTATACCCAGAACTCATGTTCATGTGATACACGACTCATGTTCATGGTCTTATTAGATCATCAGCTACTATAGCTCTGTTTCTTCAACCCTTGGTTCTGCAATAGTTTATGCACTTGGCGCATTTTGGCCCTGGTACCTCTCGCGCCCTAAAACTCAAATCAATTACAATCACAGGAGACAGATGCCAGTGCACGAGACAGTTGGTGCCATCTCGTGGTCTCCTCGTGCACACCCGCAGCGGTGTTTGCACGCGTGCGGAGACTACAGTTCTTAGGATGCATGCCGTGCAGCGGTGGCACAACGAAACTCCCTGATGAGATCGGTCCATGAAGTACGGGAAACCGTTTCCTGCGATTTCAGTTCACGCCTCAGATAATTGGCAACCATAATTCTAAGCACCAAGATGGTCGAAGTGCCGTTATCTGCGAAGCGTCGCCTATTTAGTAGGTATACCCGTGTGGGCCTAAGGTTCATAATGCGGACTCGGCGGAGGACCCCAATCGGTCACAGACGCTTTTGGTGCTTAAATTTATGGTTGCCAGTTGCCTGAAGAAAATTTATCTGAAATCGCAGGAAGCGCTTTTCCGCCGTCCAGAAATGTTAAAACGGTCCGTGACAGAGCAAAAACAATGTCGCGCCTGTCTCGAACTCAGAAAGTCAATTTTTCAAATAGTAACGATGGAGACCCTTTTTGGAAAGTCCGCGCTGTAATGACTGAATGAATTACCTCCGCTAGGAGGGCGTCGCGTGTTTTGTCTTCTTCTTCGTCCTTGTCTAACAAATAAACGCCCCGTGGCAGTTGGAACGCGGGTGCGATCGAAGCCGGCTGACTGTTGTCTGCATCCCGGTCGACGCCCACCAAGGCGAAGTTACAACTGGCGACGACGATGCGATGAACCGACAGCATGCCGAAGTTCCGCGAGTTCCGCCCGGACGAGGAAACGTTCGACGACTACCTGGAACGCTTCCAGATTTTCGTGCAAGTGAATGCTGTGAAACCAGAGGATGCGGCCGCCCGGCGGCAACGTTTTTGAGCTTCCTCTGAACAAATGCATATCACACTCTTAAAGAAGTGCTGGTGCCCTCCCTTCCGATTTCCAAGGGCTTGTCAGAATTGACATGTGTACTCAAGAACCTCTTCTCGCCGGCCAAGTCCACCATAGCGGAGCGGACGAAATTCTACCGGAGGTACCAGAAGGACGGCGAAAGCCTGGCGGACTTTGTGACTGCCCTCAAAAAGCTGCGCATGGCTTGTGACTTTGGTGACTTCTTCGAAACTGCTGTTCGAGACCGGTTCATCGCGGGTTGTCTCGGTGCCGAGATTCAGCGACCGCTTCCCGAGATGGATGGCAGTTCCAAATTGGGGGACGTCTACAAGGTGGCACTGGCAAGGAAACTGGCTACAGAGCAGAGTAAAGGGCTGCAGAGACAGAGCGGTGCAGACGCCACCGATGTGCATCGGTTGTGGGACAGACAAGACCAGGAACAGCAGAGACAGCCAGGAACTGTCTGCTCTCGATGTGGTTCTTATGCGCATGAACCTTGTAAGTGTCCATTTCTTCAAGCGAAATGCTTCAAGTGCGGAAAAGAAGGGCACATCAAATGAATGTGCAGAGGAGAACAGACCAGGGGTAAGCCAAAGAGCCGGCTTAATGTGGGTCCCGGAGACGTGTGCGTTGTAACGTAGTCGCAGAGGTGCCACCAGTTAAGGCCCGTTCACACTCTTGCGACCTCTTAAACCTGGGTTCCTTAAAACTTCTTAAACCAGAGGACACACTGTCATTGTGGCGCCATCTATGCGGTGACCCTGGAACTGCATTTCACAAGAGCGAAGGTTTTGCGGGATTTCCGAGGTCAAATGTGCGTAATTGACAAAGGTTTTTGTCATTTGTCACATTGACAAAAGTTTTTCGAGCCAAGAAAGAAAGGATAATGCGCGAGAGAAATAAAAAAATATGCCGGACCGCCGAGTTTCCAATGCTATCCAATAGTGTGAACGGGCCTTTACGACTAGGTTAGAAATAGCAGGTCACGAGGTAGAGTTAGAGGTTGATACGGGCTCTGCAGTTACTTTTATGCCATAGGAGGCGTATTCTACCTCGAGGAGTGCTAAAGCGGTGTGACCTCAGCTTGTGTACATACACCGGGGAAAACGTTAACGTCGCCGGTGCATCCGACGTCGAGGTTTAGCTAGCGGTCATTGGAAATATGTGCTGCCTTTAGTGGTGGTGAGAAACGGCAACGTGCGGCTTCCAACGCTGCTTGGTAGAAACTGGCTGCAGCAAGTAAAGCTCGACTGGAGGTCAGTTTTCGCAGTTACAGCAGAAGAGAAGACTCTTGAAACATTGAAAGTGATGTTTCCGTCGGTGTTCGAAAAAAAAATCCGGAGCCATAACAGGATTCACGGCGAGCCTTGCTTTCAAGGATA
Organism: Ixodes persulcatus; assembly: GCA_013358835.2. Lineage (NCBI taxonomy): Eukaryota > Metazoa > Arthropoda > Arachnida > Ixodida > Ixodidae > Ixodes > Ixodes persulcatus. The sequence continues at coordinate 12,555 of JABSTQ010010914.1, read as the reverse complement.
ATGCTCAGCCAGTGTTCTGCAAGCATCGTACCCTTCCTTTTGCGTTTAGGGACGCTGTTGAATGCGAGTTGAGGAGTATGATTGATGGTGGTATCTTGTCTCCTGTGAAGACAAGTGACTGGGCAACTCCACTAGTCATTGTTCCGAAGCCCGGCGGAAAGATTCGTATCTGTGGCGATTACAGTGTCTCAGTAAAACCGAACTGGCGCACGTAACACTACCCCTCTACAATGGTGGACGAGTTGTTTGCAACGTTCACGGAATGCCGCGTGTTCACGGTTCTTGACCTGCGCGCTGCGTATTCGCAACTGAAATTTGATAGCAACGCGAGGAAAGCGCTCACAGTAAACTCACCTCGGTCTTTTCGAATTTTCGCGGTTGCCGTACAGCGTGTCGAGCGCTCCTGCTATCTTTCAGGCTACCATGGATAAGATTTTGCTTGAGTTGCCGAAGGTTGCATGTTACATTGACGATCTGTTGATTGGAGGCAGGAACCATGATGAATGTTTCGACAATGTGACACGCGTGTTAGAACGACTTACCAAGCATCGTGTTAGCTTGAGCCTGGAAAAGAGCAAGTTTTTTGTGGGAGAAGTGAGGTGCCTTGGGAATATGCTTGATAACACGGGCTCTGGCCTTGCCCCGACAAGGTGAAAGCGGTCAAAAGCGCTCGGCCTCCTACAAATGTACATGAACTCCGCAGTTTTCTAGAAATGTTAAACTTTTACGCGAAGTTTCTGCCAGACTTGGCAGCATTGCTACGGCCTATAGTACTACTTGCTAGAAAAAGGGGCTGAATGGTTGGGGTCAAAATAATGTGATGAGTGTGTGAGGAAAGCTAAAGAGCTTCTGTGTAGTGTTGATGTCTTGACCTTGTACTGTCCAAGTAAGCCTGTTAGGTTGACCTGCGATGCTTCTAATTATGTGTAGGGGCAGTTTTGGCTCATGAAGTGAGCAAGGGCGCTTACAGACCGGTGGACTACGCTTCAAGGACATTGACGACGGCCAAACAAAACTACTCTCAAGTAGAAAAGGAAGCACTTGCCATCGTATTCGCCGTCAAGAGGTTTCATAAGTACCTTTTCTGTAGGAGATTCACATTGGTCACTGACCACTACCCTCTCACCACACTTTTGCAGCAAGGGCAGAAGTCAACCGGCATGGCAGCTGCACGTATGCAGAGATGGTGACTTCTGTTAGCTGAGTACGACTTTGTGATCGTTTTTGCGAAGGATACCAGCATTGGTCATGCCGACGCCCTTTCAAAGCTCCCCCTGTCCGCGAAAACAGAAGACTGTAACCAAATTAACTACCTTTCGCCGCTCGATCATGTTCCGGTCACAAGCTGGACTGTGCAGCAAGAGACAAAAAAGGATCCACTACTACCTCGGATCATCTAACTCACGAAACGAAGATGGCCTAAGAAAGTAGACGATCCGGACTTAATTCCCTTTTTCCAAGGAAGAGAGCGTTGTCTACTGACCACGATTACTTCGAAGACAGCAGCAAGGCTCTCTACGACAATCGGGAAGTGGTCGCTCCCGAATGGGGTTTCTAAAACCTTTCAAGAAAAACAAGGAAGCAGAGATGGTGATGATAAAGATAAATCGATGCAGGTGAAGGAGTTATGTGCGTCACTAAAAAAGGTTGGAGATTTCGTGTTTAAAAGACAAAGATTCGATGACAATAAAAGTCGTTTCACGAGTTCTCCACGCGAATCAACTCGTGCACTGCCCCACATGGTGTGATGAGCATTAAAATCCCCTAATATTAAAAAGGGTTGTGGTAGTTGGGCAATAAGCTTTTGAAGCTCACGCATGTGCACTGTGATCTGTGGCGGAAGGTACATTGAAACAACGGTGATTAAACAGTCGGTCAGAACTCACACAGCCACTGCCTCAAGCGGAGTGTCCAGGGGCACCGCGGCACATGCCACCCCTCTCTGCACAACAACTGCCACACCACCGGCTGAATGAGATGATGGGCGGTCTTTACGAAAAGTGTGATAGGACCGTAAAACATTTGAATGACTGGAATTCAAATGAGTCTCCTGCAAAGCCAGATCTATCGGTCGTAGCTCACTCAGAAAGAAACTAATGCCATCAATGTTGCGTAGGAGACCTCGACAGTTCCATTGCATAAAAGAGAGATGACCCATAAAAATTATTTAAAATCAATAAAAAGTTGTGGGCGAAAGTGCATAAAAATATAGGTGTGGCTGCCTCTTAGTGAAATCTCCAAAAAACGCGTAATAAAGTTAAAAAGATACCTATATATAGTTAAGCTAATTTTCTTTCGGAGCTAAAATCCGAGGAATATTTCTTTTCTTTCTAGCATTGTCCTTCTGTCGTTCTGCGGGCTCACCCGCGGAAGAAGACAAGGACTCCGCTCCCAAAGGAAGCAAGTCGTCATCTGAAGCTGGACTGGCCTCTTCCATTTTCTCTTCCGTTGATACCTCTGGGCCCTTCAACGAGACTGCCTCGCCAGAGTGACCCGGCTTTCCCGGATTGTCGGTCAAGCGAGTGGGCTGCCCGGCCTCTGCCTGACGGGCCGGCAGGCACCTGGGATGCCTGCGCTGTTTTTTTTAGGGGAGCAGAGGAACCACTGCCTGCCTTCGAGCATGAAGGCCCAGGGGTGGCAGTTTCCATGCCGCCCTCGGTGGATGGGAGAGGTTCCGTCAGTGACACGTTGACCTCCATGGCCTCCTCCACCCCCTGTGTAGAGGAAGGAGGGGATCCCTTTCAGACTTGGGAGCGGGTGGGGTCAAGCTCCACCCGAACCTTCGGGGCCAGGCGTTGCGGGAACGCCTTGGACTTCGTGAGCTTCTGTGGGGCCTCAGGCGTCTGAGATCCCACAGAAGTCTCTGTAGGGGTGAGGGGACTGGGTGGGCACTCAGTGGCTCGAAGACTATTCTGGGTACCCACGGATGCCTTTGACAGCGGCCTAGTCCCCCTGACGGCCGCCTCGGCGTACGTTCCTCCTTGAAGGAACGAAAAGCGTTTTTGTGCTTCATGGTAGGTCAAGTTTTCCTTTGTTTTTAAGGTTAAAATTTCTTTCTCCTCTTTAAACTTTGGACACGATCGCGAGAAAGCAGGATGGGCACCAGTGCAGTTGATGCACTTAAGGGTTGAGCTACCACACGTATCTGTTGGGTGGTCTGTGCATGCACACTTTGCGCAGGTTGTTTTTCCGCGGCAGGTGGCAGAGCCATGACCAAACCGTTGACACTTGAAGCAGCGTCTCGGGTTCGGGACGTATGGGCGCACCTTACAGTGGAGGTAGCCCGCCTTGATACTTTGTGGCAGCACCGTGGAAGAGAATGTAAGTACTATATGATTTGTTGGTCGTTCGTTTCCGTCTTTACGAAGCAGGATTCGTCGTGCTGCCGATGCTCCTTGACTGGAAAGACCTTCTAAAATCTCCTCGTTACTTGACGATCTAGCAAGTCATCCTCGGAAATTACTCCTTGGCAACTATTTAATGTTCGATGTGGAGTGACGGAGACTTTATACTCAGAAATCTTGTTTAAGTCCAAGAGGGCAGCACTCTGTGTGCCATTTTCCACTTCAACAAGCAAGTCACTGGATACTAGCTTCTTTGCTTTGAAGTTTTTGCCTACAAGGGTTTCTAGGGTTTTTGCGATCAGAAAAGGTGACAACTTCGCAAGAGGTTTTTCATCTTGTTCGGAGTGCATAACAAGGGCACCATGACAGAACAGCACACGACAAAACAGCCCGCGACAAAACAGCATGGTCAAAACAGCACGCGTCAAAACAGCACAGCGTCAAAACAGCACGGCGACAAAACAGCACGCGTCAAAATAGCGCGCGACAAAACAGCACAGCGACAGAAGAGCACGTGCCAAAACAGCACGGAGTCGAAACAGCTCAGCGTCAAAACAGCAAAACGACAAGACAGCACAGCGCCAAAAAAAATGTGTTTAGGAAATTATTGCGGTAAATATTTGTAGACTCATAAACTGCTCGGTTCTTTTCGGTTTATTGACGAAAATCAGTATACTGACGAAAATGTAATATTTAAAAGCGTTTGTTTAAAATGTATAGTGAGTTAACCAGGTACTGATATTTGTATTTGTTGTGGCAGCCGACGCTTCTTGTTCTGCAAGACGCACTGGGGCCCTATCGCGATCTGACATTATTTTCGTGTGCCCGTATTTGTACACAGGACGAACATGAGCTTCACTACCGCTTCGGTCAGAAAGGCAAAATGTCACAATCCAGAAATTTGCAAGCATTGTACTCAGTGCGATTTTTCCCCATTTTCACGACTGCGAGAGGTGGTAAATTCGCGACAACCACAGAAACGGCTAAAAAACAATCGTATTTATTCCCTTCTCTAGTAGACGGAAGCTAGGGTTGTTAAAAAGTGTGCGGCATTTACGGGCGCGCTTGATTTGCACTGTGCAGTTCACGATTAGATCTTCCTCTTCCCTATTCCTATCCCTATCAGGTCCCGATCAGGTCAAAAACCCAGATTTCAACCTGAAGACCCCTGCGCCCCCGGAGCTTATGTTGAAAGTTGAACCGACCTCTGAGACAAGCTGAAAACTGCGAAAGGAAGTGGTCATATAGTCAGGAATAAGTCGCATCCCCCGCCCCCCCCCCCCCCCCCACCCCTCCAAACGCCCTCGAAAATACTGACTTTTTTCAATTAATACTGACCTTTTCTTTTTCTGCTGACTATAAACGACACGGAAAAGTCCGACAAACGCACCAAGAGCTTCGCTGAAGGAGGTTCGAACAATTGCACTCGTTTGTTTAAAGCTTTCCGCTGGATGCCGATCGGTAACTCCTGTTGTGATAAAAATCGTGGTCCACTACCAACTGCCGTGCCTTGTAAACTGTGGGTCAGACAGATCCAGTTTTTTTTTTTTTTTTGTGGTTATAAGTTTAGTCATCTTCAGCATACATTTTATTATGTGGACTGCTACTAGTATTCATCATTGTAACTGACTCTTGTAGCCTCGTGAAAAGCCCGAGGGAGGGTCGTGACGCGATATTTTTGTTTGTTTTTTTTTTTGGAAGAGGGGGGGGTTGTTGCGGAGTTTGTAAAGCTCTGAAATAGGCAATAAATTCCTTTATAACCTAGGGACCATAAATTAAAAGGTCAAGGAGGTTCGATATTATTCGCGCAGAGAGAGGTGAAGAACGCGCTTGAAGTTGCTATATGCGTGCTGTTTTGTCGCCGTGCTGTTTTGACGCCGTGCTGTTTTGGCACGTGCTCTTCTCTCGGCGTGCTGTTTTGACGCTGTGCTGTTTGGACGCGTGCTGTTTGGACGCGTGCTGTTTTGACCGTGCTGTTTTGTCGCGTGCTGTTCTGTCGCGTTCCCGCATAACAAGGAATCGGCTAAAGGTGTTCTGTACCGGTGAAGACTTATCATTCAGTTTTACTTCGGTCCAACCCCTTTTCAGGGGCCGATCAGAGGGTTTAGAACGGAGGGGTGCCATAAGAGGGCAAAGAATGTTCAGAATCCGCGGTGCACCGCCCACCACCGAGCCCAACAAGGGGTTAGGTAACGCACCATAACAATAAGGGCTTGGCTGGAGACATTACGCTAACAGTGCTGCCGGGAAACCGGCAGCACTGTTAGCTGTTAGCCTCTGTCTTGACCCAAGTGTGGGTCAAGACAGAGGTCTATTACCACCCAAGGTTAGCCCTTGCCGCCAAAGAGGGGTGAAAAAGGAGTAAGAGAAATGAGAGAGAAGTAAAAGAAACAGGGAAGGTAACGGTGAAAGATTGGAGGGGATAGTAGGAGAAGAGGCGACTAGACTGAATCATCCTGGCCGGGCCTTACCAGGACTCCCGTCTACAGGAAGCAGGGGCCAAAGTGGTGTGTTGCCTCGCCCGGGGGGCCCCGAAGGGTCCAAACCCACCCCGGGCTCGGCTCAACCACCAGGATGCCCTTTTCCCTGGACACGGGCTCGCCACGCACAGCCAGACGTGGGTGGGTCTTACCCACTTTTACTCAGGGTCCGTAATGTAGCCAATGTGGCTGGGGTCCTTGGTGACGCTACTCACCAAGCACCTAGCACGTAAGGTGCAGGCGCCCCCTGCGGGGCTCGGGGTCCGTGAAGACGCCACTCTCCAAACACCTGCTTTCACAGGTGCCCCCTGCGGGGTGTGTGTGTGTTTTTTTTTTTTTTGAAAACGTCACTGCTCAAAATAGAAACAAAACGATGGATCCGGCTGGCTGAGTGGACAAAAACAGTGCGCTGTGCATTCCCCCGCATGGAAAACACGCGAGTACAGTATGGGAGGGCCCCAGGGAAACGACCAAGCAGGGGAAGATAGAAGATCTTCCTGACTGCGCTATGAGAACCCGAGGCATCGTTTTTTTTCTGCTCATTTCCTCGGAGCTGCCGCGTCGTCCGCGGTTTGCTGACGTTTTGCATTACTTCGTTATTTTTTTACATAATTTTGTGGGCGGATGTTGTGCTGTGATTTGGTGAATAACCAGCCGTAACAAAAACAGGTCCACGTGCTTGCCCTTAGCCAAGTACGTGGTTTGGCGGAGCTGAGCAACAACGGGAACACGGAAGGGAGGGGGGTTGCAGGCATGGTTCAGTAGACCTTGAGCAAAACGCATGGAAGCTCAGCATATGGCCCAGCACCCCCTGAAAAATGTCAGCGAATGCTCAAGCCCCCCCCCCCCCCCGGTCCCGGTTCCCTGGCTCAGCAGCAACACCTCACAAATGACTTATTTCCTCCTGCGCCGCGTCCTCTGTCACAAGGGTGAGGACACCTGCGCTTAGCAGTGGACTATTTAAGTACGTCTTCTAAAACAGATCACTCGTCGTCTCAAAGCAAGACGATAGTGGATGTGAGCTATGAACAAAGCGATCAAAGGCAAGTATTCCAGGCTCAGAGAGACGATTTTCGTATTTTCTTTTTCGCTCACTGCAAATTCTTCCGCCTACGCGTTTTCAGCCTTTTGTCATTGCACACTTGTGCCGTTAAATGAAGCACGTGGGGCAGAACATAATGCGTGCACAAATAATCGACGCAGTCTTGCGAGAAGTTCACAGAGTCATATTTTCTTTATCAATTTCATTCACGAAAATGTCAGATATAGCAATTCCTGCATTTTTTTTTATCAATTACATTTACGAAAATGTCAGATGTAGCAATTCCTGTATATTGTTTTTATCCATTACATTTACGAAAATGTCAGATGTAGCAATTTTCGTTACTCCCGACTGCACCTGTGTTTCTCAGAAGCGATGGCTTGGTGAGCGTCAGATGCCCCGCGTTGCCCAGGAGCAACAACTCAAGAATTATTTCCATCTGCGCTGCGTCCTCTGTCGCAAGGACGAGGATGCCTACGCTTATCAGTGGAGAATTGAAATACATCTTCGAAAACAGACCACTCGTCGTTTCAAACCAAGCCGATGGTGGATGTGAACTATGATGGCGTGCACAACTGGCCTCAAAACTGCCAGAAGAAAACGGGCGCGAATAGTACATATCCGGCTGCACATTTTTCTAGGATGTGCGATATTAGCAATTTACATGTGCCTTCTCCCATGTCTTACCTGCTCTTATTCGTTCTATGTGAGGTACTGCTGCAAATGCCAAATCTTGCTCATGAGCATTATTTCAAAAGATGCTTACGGCAAAAAGGTAATTTTTCTCAGCCACGAGAGTTTTGCTGTTTTGTGTGTCCGAAAAATACGTCAGAAATTGCAGGTCTCCAGTATGTAAAGTACAGCTTTGGGCATCAAAGGGTCTTAATTGCTTTATGTACAAATAACGTAGTACCTCTGGAGTCCGACTGCACAGATTACCCCGAGGTCCTGGAACACTGACCTCGAGAAGCATCGATGAGCCGCATGCTCATATGGACGCTTCGCAGCAGCTGTGCATGAACGGAGAAGCGTCGCCATACGCGTTCTAAAGTATCCTGTTGGACACTCCTTTACGGGACGCGCCGATCCGCCTTGGCAACTACACCCACGACACCGACGACAGCGTCCGCGACGTCGCTGCCTGCTCAGACTTCATCTTGCACTAGGATACCTGAAACGCGTCTCAGACTGGCGTGTTTAAGCGTCCCATACCACCCCCCTATCGAAATTGATCCCGAAGCGGCCACAAATGACGTCATAGAAGTCGGAGTGTCGTGCTGTCGGATGTCGCGGTCCTGGCGGTTGGTCGTAGAAATGTTGGTGATATAACGTTACGACCGAAACGTCGCACATATCTATTTTGTTGGCCCAATGCTCGCTATGTCACCAACAGCTAAACTTTTGGCTGCTATGTATTCATTTTTTTCATTTAAAAAACGTTTACCTGGGAAACATAAAATAAAAGGAGGGGGGGGGATGGGGGCGCCCCCCCCCCGCCCTTTCTAAATTTGCTTCTGAGAAGTATATATCTCGCTTTTCTTATTATCAGATTGCTCCTCGCTCGCTGGCGCGGATCGAAGATTGAAATGATCGCGTCAGTTTTCACCAGCACATGGATGAGATGTGTTCTCTATTTCCGGGTCTTGTGTAAAAAAAAGCTAGCGCCGACTGTGGCCCTGAACGTTTTGTATGGTGTGCTAAGGCAGGCTGACATTGGCTATAGAAACTGAGGTCGGCTGTTGTAGACATACGATGTCTATGCGAAATGATTCCATGGGAGCCTCACCGTGACACCACTGTCTTGTCGAATGCTTCCATTCACAAGTTTTATAAGATAGGCCATAAACTTTCCGGTTTAACCGAGAAACCAAAAAAAAAAAAAAAAAAGCAACGACTAACATCCGTCGGTGTCAAAAATACAAAATTGGTTTTAACCAAAAAATACCAATAAACAACTGTTAATGTAAAAAAAATTTGAAAAAAGAAAACGGTTAGACCTTAGAACACCGATTTCTGAAATTTTGCTCCTGCTGGGACTGTTTCTGTCGAAACCCTCCCCTCTTGAACTTAAATTCTTAGTTTTCCATAAATACTTTTTTTTTTTACCCGATAATCACCGTTTTTGCGTCCGTCCGAAACAGATCGCCGAAATACACCGATATTTGAAAATTGAAAAAACACCGAAAAACATCCATCCACTTTCCTTATGAATAAACTTCGAAACGTTTACGGCCTATTTCTAAGGGCTACGGGAACAAAGGTAAAATTTGACCTACATTCTTTTTTTGTTTTTACAGATACATGTTGTTTTCGACAGACGTAAAATTGCATAAAATCAAAATCCATAAAAAAAAAAAAAAAACGTTTCGTTCGGTGAGCAAGAGGGAAGCTCTTGTCAGTGTAACCGAGAGAACGGGTAAACGTTTCTCCGGTGAGCTGCTGTCCGGTGAGTGATCAAGATTCTTTGACCAGTTCTCCTACACTCCGTACTGCTTTAGGTCCGATAGCAGCCGACAGAACCCGATCTGACGGAGGAGCCAATAGAGAGCTTTAGGGAACCGTTTTTGCCCATCCGATAGGTGGGTCGTCCATGCGTAGTTCTTGCCGAAGGACCCCTGACCGTATCGGACGTGCAAAAACGATTTCCCCAAAACTATCCAATAAAGCAGCGCCAAAAGTGCACAGTCACGGCGCTAGTCGTCTTTGTGCGTTTACCAATCCCACGTATAGCGAATGCGCCGCGATGCTTCGCCACACTGCGCCAACTCTGTGGGCCCGAATACAACACCGAGCGCGTCTTTCCACGCGCTGATGGGACCATATGTACGGAGGCTCAGCTGGCACTAGTGTGCTGTCGCAACGAAAGCGCTGGATCCATCCAGCGCTTTAGTTGCAGATTGAAGCAGACAGCAGCCAGTCGAAAATTGACTTCCGGTAAAGCATTTCTATGAATAAAAATGAGCGCACTTTCTCCCCGCGCTCGATTATAAGAGTAAATATTGCGAATAATTCGTACGTATACTAGGTAGATTGAAACTTTTCTCAGTCAGGCAAACGAAATAATTGGTCAGTTACGGCGTTTTTATTTCAAATTCATGGCATTAAAAACGGTGCTAAAACGACTTCGCACATGTATTTATGTGCACTGTGGGACACTGTTAGCGCGAACACGGCGTCGGCGCATTCCAGTATGGGGGTTATACCTGCCAAACGAACGAAGGACATCTGGAAAGCCAAGAGAAACGGCAACAACTATACGCAGACACTGGATCAGTAGCTCCTTCTGCATGTAGACGATCATACTTACTTGAAGGTCACGTAATATATTCCAATTTGTCATAAATAAATGCAGCTTTTTTTTTTTTTTTTTTTTTTTACTTTAGACATGAGCGAAGACGCTCGAAAACTTTTAAAATAGGGAGAAGCCAGAGAACAGGTGCCCGATAAAAGCTATTCCTTAGGAAATAATAAAAATACAAACGTTTCATAACCCACGTGCTTTATTCTTTACGTTTCGAATGCTTTTTAGCCGCTCGTAACGATGCACGACGGGGTCATTCTCATATTGGCAACGAGATGTTTTGGTGGCGCCACCTCGCGGGCGCCCTCCTGTGACGTAGCTGGTAGGATGTGAGGAGACGACGCGCTATGTCAAAACACGGAAAGGCTATGTTAGTTCGCATCTATGCCGCATAAAAACGGATTATTAATAAAAAATAAAAAAACGTGTATGACGTTTTTGTGAGTGATCTTTCCAATGAATAACAGCACCTCAAAATTGCTTTTTATAATAAAGAAACCTTTAAAATGTTCAAAAACAAGCAGCTTCACATTACGTCTTGCGCGGCGTGCGTCAGGGCTATTCACAGCCTCTATTATTCTTGTTTTTTTCGGATCTGTGGAGGCTGCCGTAGAAAGAGGTTTTACATTTACCACAGCAAATGGCGTGCTCTCTTCTTAGCTGTGCACACGTGCACAGTTGTGCTGCAAAGTGCCGCACACTTGTTTGAGCTACATTGAGCTTGCCGATACCGACGCTTCTATCCAAGTGTGTGTGACTCGGCAGTTCTTAATGAGAAAATGCTCGTCAGCAACTGACGCTTAGCTCCTCCCGCACCGAATACGTCAAAAAAGAAGTTTGTTACATCGCGAGTTCTACTCGAAAGGAAAGCTGAAATTTTCATAAATTCCTAAATTGTCGGAGATGGCCCGACAAATTCCGGCGATTGATTAATTTGTTCTATCCAGTTCTTAGTAAGAATTGCTTACACATTTAGAACAGGCATTATGCGCATTTGGGTCCGTAGAGTTAAACATACTGTCACACAAGAAACAAAAATCGGCAGAGAGTTCTGCGGGTGTGACGTTGTTAAAGGGTGGACCACTGACCGAGCGATAAGTCCACGCTCTGGTAGAGAGTCTGACCAATGAAGAGAGACAGAGACGTAGCTCGAGAACACAAAGAAACTTTAATTTAGTGGTAGGCAGAAAGCTAATTACGATAGATACACCCTGCACACATAGCTTCTGTAATATTGGATAGAACGCTGACGAAAATAGGGTTTACAAATCAAGGTTTACGAAGGCTTATACAGTTACTAATGAAGATTTTACGATTAACCCAATCAAAAGATGCTAATTAAAGGAGTAACAGCGAGTGCGGAAAGTATCATCTGACGAGTCGATGGTTGACGTCTCCCTGCGTGGTCCGTCCAACGTGGAGGAGTTCCGGCGGTCGGCTTGCTCACTTCTTTTGTTACGAGGCCATGGACGACGTCGAGGACGACGTCGAGGACGACCTCAAGGAAACGTCACGTGACATCAATTTTTCCGCTAAATTTAGCGGAAAAACTGTATTGGTGCAAAGGTCACCTGACTTCAAATTTTCCGCGAAATTTAACGGAGAAACTGAATTGGTGCTTAAGTCACGTGACGTAAATATTTCCGCTTAATTTAGCGGGGAACCTGAATTGAAGGACGTTAGAACGAGGCCAGGGAACCCCCCCCCCTTTCCCCCCCTGCCTCCTACATTAGAGGCCAGATAGATAGACAGAAATCTGCGATGAGTAGCACAATAATGTTTAAAAAAAAAAACAAAAAAAAACGATTTCTCCCCGATCACCATCTTGGATCAAAGCGCACCATTTTTACCCCCCGATTTTTCGAAAAGTATAAAACTCCAGTACGAAGGACCCTAAACATATAGTTACTTTTAAGTGCGACAGCATCTGGAAAAGGGGCGGGGGGGGGGGGGGGGAAGGGGGGACCCCCCCCCCCCCTGGAAAATTCTCATCTGTAACAAGAAACAATATACCGCGTATGCGCAGGCTGCAGATCGAGGAGCTCACTGGATGTGCCGCAGTCTTCTTCACCCTTCCTCGCAAAAGCAGACATGTACAAATTACTCCAAAGAGGTAGTTAAGTTAAGTTACTGAGTATCGACGCCAAAAGTAATTGGAGTAGAGTAGAAATTACACATTTGTAATAGTAATTGAGTAAACTACTAACTACTGTAAAAAAGTAGCGAGTTACTTTGAAGTTACTTTCGAAGTTACTTTTTTATATTTTTGTGGTAGCAAAATGAACAGCAGTTTTGATTCGTGAAAAACCCTGCGAGCCTGAAATAAATGCAGTCATTTTATGACTGAGTTTTCACCAAATAGTTTATTTGCTCGTAGAAGGATTTACT
>JABSTQ010010913.1:0-144085 GCA_013358835.2 Ixodes persulcatus | reverse complement strand
TTCATAGCGAAGACGTGACCGGAGAAGAGCCCCTGTGATGTTCGCGGTAGACGGAAAGTATCATTCGTAATCGTCGTGTGTGCTTTGAAAGCGAAGGGAGTCACAGGGTCCACGAATGCGCAACCACAAGCGAAGGTTCACGACGGCGCTGCGTTGAGTTCGGCGATCTCGTTCTGTTTGGTGCAACACGGCGATGCGAAAAACAGCTGAAATGTTCGTGGTGTGTGTGGTGCGGTGCTTGGAACTTACACTAACACGGAGCGCAAATTGGTTTTGTGGGGTTTTTGTTTAACGGGTTCAGTCCCGTCGTCGTCACCTGATGCAGTCAAACTGGTCCGGGGGACGCAGCGAGCGTTTTTAAAAGTAAATCTTCCTTCGTTCCGTTTCAAAATGTGGAAGATTCCCGACGCATACCGTGAGTAAAAAGCTGCGGGCGTTTTCAACAAAATTACGTCGTTTTAACTGAACAGTGAACTCCGAATTGTTGCCCTAAATCTGCCGTTTTTATGCTTCGTGTTGTTGGACTGCGTTTGCACAGCGACGTGTTGCGCTCATCGTGCGGTGTGAATAAATTGGGGAAGATTTCGTACCTGCCCACAGATGCATGAACTGAGACCATTTTTTACGTAGTGAACACAGCGCTTTTTTATTTTGTGTGTCTAGTCGTGGGCGTTCGATGCACCCAGTGCGAATCTCGACGGCCTCCGGAGCGATATGACGATAACGTAACTGGACACGTTGTCGCTACGCGAACGCCCGATTGCCTCCAGCCAAATAGCATTCCTTTCGGGGCGACATGGCTGTTGGAAGGCTCGCTGTCGGGATCACTCATCTGACATCTCCGAAAAGTCGGCATTTGCACCCGCAAGCAAGCAAGCAAAAAAGAAAAAAAAAGCACGCTAAGCAAGCAAAGAGGAAAACGAAAGAACCGCGCTATGAAAGCCAAAACCCGCGTCGCTTCCTATCACTAACACCTTCGACAGCTGCTAAACACACACTACTTCACTTTAGGAAATCTCACTCAAGCACCTGGGTCAGCACGAAACACTGATCACTTCAGCGAAACGACTAGTCGAGGTAGGCGAGACAGGCGGGAGCAGAGTCTTCGGCGGCCATGAAAGAATGGCGAAGCTTTTGTTTGTTATGGTATGAATCCAAACGGAAGTGCCCGTTTTGTAAACCTTTTGTAAAGAATAGTATCTTTCATCACATGGGTTATTCTTTAAACGTAAAAATATGCCGCTCGAAAGGAAATTGCAACATATAACAATGGTTTAACAACCAAGATCTCAGCTGTCAATCAAACTCTTAGCCAATGAGAAGTATAGCAGCCGATTGGGGTTGACGTTGGCGATTTAAATGGACGAAATAGCCGCAAACTAAAATCAGTCTCACGCAATAAATCTTGCTGTAAAAAATTTGTTTTTTCGCGGAAAAATTGTTTTTTGACATGCTTGTTCCAATTAGGCTGTTTAAAAAAAACTTTTTTTCTTTGCAGTACCTTTAAAGAAGAACAACTTAAAGACAAACCTTTTAACAGATCTCGGACACTTATCAAAAAATGTTCATAGTTACCCTACCCGTGGTGTGAATGTTTGGAGGTGGCTACACCAAGAACAAACTATGCAAACAAATGCTTAAATACACTATCCTCAATCTACTTAATTCATATATGACTAAAAGTATGAATTTGGGATAAGTTATTCCTAAGAGAATTAAAATCACCCTTTTTCTCCAGCAGCTAGAGGTAGTTACCTTTCTTTGTAATCTTTGTGCCTTGTATTTGTATAATTTTATCTCTGCTGTACGTCATGCCTCAATGTAAAAAAAGAAGAAAACAAAATCTAAAATGTGTGCTTTAAAAGGTGTCGTAGTGACAAGCTTTGTACAATTTTTTTTTTGTTTTTTCTTAATTGCCGTTTTCCTGGCTCTGTTGCTGCTTTCTGTAGACGGTCAGGGACCCGTCAAGCTGTACCTGACAGCTTTTTTTCCCTGATCACCACCATCTTACGGCGACCAATAAACATTATTATTATTATTATTAGTTCCTCCACGCACATAGAAGTTCTCATTGAACAGTTACGAGTTACGTACGTTAATGTTAAAGCAACAACGGATGTTTAAAAACAGTGGGTTCACACGCGCACGCATGCAACCCCCATGCACTTGAATACACGGGCACGCACACCGCACGTATGAGTGTACACACTCATGCATTCGCACGTCCAAACAAGCGCATACACACCTGCATACCCATCCACCACAAAGAGAAGCTTACAGAAGCACACCCGCACTCACGCACCCAAACTCGTTCACTTGAATATACACACAAACACGGCGGCACCAACACACAACAGAGACGCAAAAACACACACAGAAACACACAGAAACACACACGCGCACAAGCAAACACACATACACACAAGCACACACACGCAAGCACATATAGACACAAGCAGACATAAATGCACACATATAAGCAAGCATAAGGGCACAAGTACAAACACAGACGCATATATGAACGCTTAAGAACGCATGTATATCCCAACTTATGCGGCCATTTATATGTGCACATGAATGCGAAAGCAGATGCACTCGCATGAGCGCGCACTATATAAACACATACGTTCACAGGCAGATGCACACGCATACAGGCACACGAGCAAACACAAAAGCCCACGTACAGACACTCACGCGAACGTGTACTAACGCACACATACGCCCACATGCCCGTTCACGCGCACACGCTCGGATGTACACATCCGCACAGAAACACAGGCACCACACTCACGAACAGACAAAATGCACGCACACAGATGCGTGTGCACACGCGCACGCACAACTGCACTGACAGCTCATACTCGAACATACATCTGAATACATAAGCACGCACATGTACATTAACGCACGCATGCGTTCGCACGCACGCACGTACAAAAAACGAACCCACGGAAAAGTACATCCTTACGCACCATCCCGCGCACACGCCTGTGCACATACGCACACGAACACAAACGCAGTCACACAAACACAAACCTATACAAACCTGGCCAGGCACATGTACGCCCATTGCTTTGTATAATGCGAGAGTAAGTATACAAACAAAAACATGGATTCTCAGGACACCAACCTGAAAGATTAGTTTTTCTTTTTTTCTACTGGAAATGGTATTTGACTCATAGGAGAAGATGAATCGGGCGGGTCTAAGAAGCACGGAATTGCCGAAATGTAAAACCTTCACCTCAATCATTCGATCCGCCTTCCTATCTTTTTGTTTACTAGTAAATAAATGTACAGATAGCGTATTTTTCTATAATTTTGTTTCCTCTTCTTGCTCCTTGCGTTTTTTGCTGGACTACTTGTCAGCGTTTTCATCAATCGAAACCCGAGATCGCCGGACAGTTACAATCTAGGACGAACGGTCGGATCGAATGGCATCGAATGGGAGGAGGCGACAAGGCCTCAAAGGAGGAACGACGAAGGAAACTGAAAATTGGATCCCCCGTAGCGTTACTCGCAGCCAGGAAGGAATTGGCGTCGAGCGGCGTCGGCGGAAACGACCGGTCGTAAAGCTCCCGATAAAAGGAGCTCTGTGGCCAGTGACAATGGCCATCGGCGAAAGCCCAATCGACGCAACATTTCAGAGTTGAGCGAGGGTATTTAATTTTTCTTGCGGGAGGGCCGACCAGAGCCCCGGTTTTTTCGACGGATCAGCCGCGCGTGGGGGATTCGAAATTGTTCCGGCGGGCTCCGCCGCGACTCTGAGCCTTGGTGTGTGGACAGATTAATTCTTCAGCGTGTCGTCTCTATTCCTTTCACCCTGTGCTATAAGTTCGTTTCCTCTTAGGATGAACCGCCGCGGACAGTACGGGACATCCTACAGCCGATTTAGCGCTGTGAACGTTTGACGTGACCTCTCGTCCCGAATGTCGCTGTGCCCCTGTCGAAGGTCGGATGAAACGCACACGGCATCGAATTGACTTCGATCGCTCGTAGCGTTAACTGCTGTACACCGTAAGATGAAGGGGAGCAAAGCAAGTTGTGCGACCCGCCAATTCGTCTGATATGCCCTACCTCTTTCCCTCTGAAATGTATTGATGCTGCTTCTGACTCAACCATTCTTTATCTTTCATTGCTTTTTTTTTTTTTGCTTCGTTTTAGTGATTCAAGTTACTTCGAAGGAAAATACGAGAAGCCCATTTCCATCTCATGTATAAAAATAATTCAATGGTAAAATCGTGAGAAGAGAATGGAACAGGTTGACGTTTGTTTGTTAATTTTACCGTAGAAAGAAGTTAATTGCTTGCTGTGAATGTTTATATAAATATATACCAAGAGGTCGGCCTTTTGTTGATGTGTATGGCAATGCTTGTTTAATGCTTTAGAAAAGAAAATAAGCAAGCATATTGCGGCTGTTAACCTTAGGTAAGTAACCTGCATCATTCACCTTAATGCGATTGCGAATACACATGCTCATTTATATTTATTCAGTGTCGCCTGGCAATACGCGTGCCGAATTTTCCCTATCTTGAGAACAGGAAACCGTCTTAACGAGCTCTGTGCTGTCGTAAATATTTCCGGGAATGAGCGCGCTTTCGATACTGCAGCCTTGTGCAGTGAGTTCTACCAGCGCTTGCGTTTTGTTTTTTTCCCTGGTATATTTTTACGTTTGTATTTCTATTGTATGCGGTTGTGTGAATTGGGCCAGTATCTAGGATATGGCTCTTCCCGAAGAGAAAGTAAATAAATAAATAGCTGTTTTGCTAATTATCGTGACGTCAGCGTGTTTTTTTTTTCTTTTTTTTTCTGCAAAGGTTGCATACTTTTTTTTTCGATTTCTGACTGTTTGAAAAACAATTTGAAATTAAATTTAGCTAGTTCCTCGGTCACAGGTCTTGAAGCTTTTGTCATCAGGATAAATATAAGGGCAGTCCTATTCAAACGCGGTCAAAAATACCAAAATACATTACTGTAAATACACATAGTTCACCAGCTTTGGAAAGTTGAGAAACATTTGTAATGTAAAGCTCTTCCTTGTATTCGCACGTTTACTGCGCATTGTTATGGTCACTATTTCTCAATTTATACCAAGTACAGAAGGATTTGAAAGTAATGCCGATGCAACATACCAACACCTCCTAGATAACAAAGCCGTAGTGCTGATAGAGATGTCGTCATCAGCGAAGGCCAACGCTGGGCCCAGATTGGACACCACTATTGCGTCAACATTCGGCTCCAACTTGACCCGAAGCTAGCGGTGAAGCAGCACTCGTTTCCAATTTGTGTATCAGCGTTGGCCTTCGCTGGTGACGCAAAAATGTCAGCACTACGGCCTTGTCTTCTAGACGGTATTGAACCTACCCACGCAAACGTATGGGCGCAGTTAGAACAAACACAAATTTTCTTTAAAAAAAAAGAAAAAGTCGGCTTCCTTCTATTTAATTAACGTAAGTGTTCGTGTACTCCAAAAACACGATTGAAGCTTGCATCGGTCCCAATTAGACCCACCCTTTAACCAATATAAAACTGTATTAAGACGGCAAGTTGGGCAAGTTGGTTGTACAATCCAGAAGTGAAACACCAAAAGAAGGAAAGAAGAAAATCGATGCTAACAGGACACAGCGAACGCCATCTTCTCTTTGCATCTAGTTCCCTCTTCCTTGTCATTAGGCGTTTTACTTTAACAATAGAAAACCGATGTCAAAGGGCACGCAAAACAAAACAAAAAAAAAAAAATATTATTACGTGAGTATATCTGTTTGGCTTTTTAACCGAGCAAAAATTAAGCAACATATTTACTTACATAAAGCGCTTTCACCTCTCCCCTCTGGAGGACGAAAAGCTGCCTACCCCCCCCCCCCCCCCGGCCTTTTTGGGACGCTGACAAGAACACTGGGAGAGCCAATCACCGCAACTTACGGAGACAGCTCAGAGAAACGCAGTCTGACTTGTGACATTAAGCAATGCAAGCGTGACGAAATCAGATTGCGTTTTTTGGTCTAAACATTAGTTTCGGCATCGTCATTCACTGAGCTGCCTCCTCAATTCGCTTTGATTGGCTCTCCGAGTGTTGTGGGGGAAGGTGGACATTCCGGCTTTTTTTTAGAGGGCAGCAGCTTTATCTTAAAGCGTTTGTTATAGGAAATAACCGCAGAATATATGTTTATAATTCAGTTCAGTGCAGTGAATTTCTCCACGCCAAAGCACTGTCATTTGAAACGGGCTTTCTATAGCGTTCTACCATAGCGCTATCAATATCCGTCACTACTTATATCTAGTCACTCCCGAATATTGGGCGTCTGTCCCGATTAACATTGACGAACGGAAAACTGTGCATTGAAAGTAACTGTTGTCTACAACTACAAATACATTTGTACGTCCTTAACACAAGGGCAAACAAATTGTTCAAGTTGTGTTCAATCCCCAAACGCACACACACACAAAAGAAATAACGCTGAACTAAGCCAATCTGCACAAGAGTATAGGGTGTTGGCTTCCAGAACGAGTCGGTCAAACCGACGCGGTTCATAGATCACGGCGACATTACAATATAATGAACAGACCACGTCCCGTCACGCGGCAGAACCGCCGATGTTTGTCGACCGCCCACGTCTGGCCCCTGTGTACGTATACTTCCACGGAATTCGCAGGGTGGTACTGAGCTTGATGAGAACGCCCGTCACGTCGCTTGGGCGTGCGGGACCAATCATCGTCGGAGGTCACGTATGACACTTCCCAGTGCCGCAGACCCAAAGCGTCAAGAAGCGGGTATAGGTGAACACGAGGGTGTGCGCACGAACCCACCTTTAGTCACTGACAAGGTGAGGCCGGCAGGAAGCCTCATTCGGATGCCCGCAACTCCAGCACGCGCTCCTTGCCTTCCGCCATGCTTTACCTGCGCGTGTACGCACGGGTCTCCCGAGATGCCGAAGCTTTATTCAAGGTAGGGTGCTCCTGCTGGAGGAGGAACAACCAAAACTCCTTGGTGCTTTTTTCTTTTTTCACCTTGGCTACGTTCCAAACGTTACTCAACAAACAGATGCGAGTTACTCCGGCGGGTCGTGTCGTGTGACCACAGAGTTATTATAATGTACGCTAAAGGTCCAACTGGCGCTAGCGTGCTGCTGCAAATTGAAGCAGACAGCAACCAGTCCGAAATTGACTTCCGGTAATGCATTTCTATGGGAAAAAGCGAGTGTATTTTCTCTCTGCGTTTGATTATAAAAGCAAATATCGCGAATAATTCGTAGGGAACGTTTCTCAGTCACGCAGATGAAATAATTGGTCAGTTACGGTGTTTTTATCTAAAATTCGTGGTATGAAAAACGGCGCTAAAACCGCATCGTACACGTGTGCACTGTCGGGCACTGTTAGCGCGAACACGACGCCGGCGCTTTACAGCATGGGGGATATACGTGCCAAACGAACGAAGGACATCTGGGAAACTAAGAGAGACGGCAAGAACTACGCAACAACACTGGATAAGTAACTCCTTGTGCGTGTAGACGATCAAAATAAATTGAAAACCACGTAATATAGTCCGATTTCCAATAATTAAGTACAGCTTTATTTTTTCTGCTCATGACTATGTGCGAAGATGCTTGTTTTAGGTTTGAATAATCACCCACACGCTCCAAATCTTTACAAATAGGGAGAAGCCACAGAACAGGTTCCCGATAAAAACTGCCCGACATGGAAAATAATACAAATACACACCTTTTGTAGCCCACGCACTTTATTTTTTACGTTCAAATGTTTTTTTAACCGATCGTAAAGATGCGCACGACAGATTCATTTTCATATGAATCTGTCATGCCGCCATCTTTTGGCAAGATGGCGGCGCAGGCGGACGCCTGTGCGCGCTGCTCCGAGCCTATTCGTGGCAGACAGCAATTTTTGCCGTGCGTGTCCTGTGGGCAGCGGTTCCACTGCAAATGCTTGGGCATACGGTCCGAGGAATACAATTTCCTCATGCAGTCTGGGTCCAGCAGCTACAAATGTGTGAAGTGTGTGAAACGGCCCGACCCGTCGACAGTCCAGCTTGCTTCCGCTGTCGACACTGCGGACACACCCCCCGAGGGACCCGAGGCTTTCTCGGAGCTTGCAGGCAGTGCCTGCGGCTCCGTATCTCCGAACGTCATGACGTTAATGCAGAAGATGGTAACTCAGATAGACGCTCTGACGTTTGAAGTGCGACAGCTACGGGCCGAAAATGTGACCCTCCGTGTGGAAATACGCGATTTGCGCGAGTGTGTGGTGGAGCAAACGGATTTTCCGCCGCTCCGCTACGCCAAACAGCCGGCAGCGCTGGCACCGCCAGCGCAAAGCTTCGCCTGCGTCGCTGCGACGGGTCCGGGTTTCTCGGGTGACGGGACGCGGTCCCAGCAATCTACTGCTCGTCCTCTGCGCAAGGTCACCCACCCCTCAGCAAATCCGGTGAGCAATCCAGCGAGGCCCCCAGCCACGTTCGGTACTGCTAAACATTGCACGCTCCAGGTCGCGCCAAAATCGCTGGCGGCCAGAGGCCTTTTCATTTCTCGTCTGGCTCCCAGCACCAAGGCGTCCGAAGTGCAGGAACTGCTGGCGGGGCTCGTTGGGGACAGAACGGTGACGTGTACGAGACTGAAGACAAGGCATCACTCGTACAATTGATTCCACGTTGCCCTAGACGAAGGACTGCTTGATATTGTTAAGAAACCCGAGGTGTGGCCTTCCGGCTGCGTCTTCCGTCCCTTTTACGGTAGCCTGTCGCCCTCGCGGTTTTTCGAAGAGTCTGACGTCACCCTAACCACTACCAATGATGTCGCTGAAAACTAACCTTTATTACCAAAACACGAGGGGCCTCAGAACGAAAAGTGAGGCGTTCTTTGCTAATGTTTGCGAATCCGAATATGATGTAATCTGCTTGACTGAAACCTGGTTAAATGCTTCCTGCACCAATCAGTCATACTTGCCAAATCAGTATTCCGTTTTCAGGAAGGACCGGAGTTACACAGAGAAGATTAAAAATGGAGGCGGTGTCCTCATAGCGTGTAAATCTTCATTTCGGGCGGTCAGAAGGGGAGACCTTGAAACGTATGAAGAGTGTGTCTGGGTTGAGGTTCCAGCGTCTGATGGCTCGAATTGCCTTCTTGGCTGTTACTACTTCCCGCCTAATTCTGATACTCGCGTTTTTGTAGAACATTTAACAGATCTTGACAGCAAGGTTGACTTTTCTAACTACAAGGTACAGTCGGGGACAAAAGTCTCCAGGACGCGCGAGCTGCGACTGAAACACATTGCTCTGCCATCTGCCGGCGGGACGCCTGGTTTCGAGATCACAGAAAAACGCATGCGCGTCCTACTGTGCCTGCAAACATGTGTCTTTTCCCGCTCTTCTGAGGCGCGACGCATATTTCGGAATCGGCCGCGTGGTACCAAGGTATATGTACAGATGGTAGCGAAACTTGAGCCAAAACACGGTACAAAACAAATTGCCAGCGACATCAACCTGGAGGGTCACGTGGTTGCGGTGCGTTTGAAGCGCGACTAGGAGACGTTATGGCAAACTATACACAAATAAAGTTATATTAAATTAAATTATAGTAAGTTGTATTTTTTAAATTTTGTATATTACTGTTAGCTATCTGAAATAAGCTTTATTGCCCTCGAAAAAAGCAGAAATAGGTTATTTACTCATAATATACTGACTTGTTTTTAGCGCCCTCTGAACTTCACAAGCAACAAGGCTGGCTTGTAATAGCGATAATTTGAAGAGGCCTCGTGCTGCGCGAAAAGGTCGGCTTCGGACGTCCGTCTGCTTGTTGTTTCTCAGGACTCCACGTGATATTTGAATTGTTCTACCGGTACTTTACACAGTTTGAAAAGTTTTGTTCGCTCAGCGTGATTACCCCAGTTAAGTGCGCGGGAGCGTAGCGTCAGAGTGATATAGGATCAGTCGCCTTCGTGCGGTTCGACGCTGCTACGTCCGACGGGCTCAACGTCCTTTGTGACAGTGAGCTCCGCACGTTATGCAACGAGACGTTGCTCCGTAGAAGGACGCCGAAGAGACGACCACGCGGCTGGCGTTTCGCTGCATCGGTTTCCTATCGACACTCGAAGGTGAGAATCTGTTACTGTCAGTGAGATGCCTGCTGTGTTGTGTTAAGTGATACCATGCCCCCCTTGTAAAGTATTTTCCTATCTGTTGTTAGTTTTCATAAATCTATCACGGTTGGCTGGATGTGCACAATGACAAATAACGAAGCTACACTCGGCCCACTACTGCACTGCCTGGAGGCGTGGAGTGTTTTTACAGAACTGTTTAGCTTTCAATTCGATTTTCATTTGCATCGTTTTATTATGAAATCGCTCAGGATAATCGAATTTACCTGTGCTGGTTTGGCCTACAGGAGTATGGGATCATAATCATCGACGCTCTAACCAATATGTTAGTATGTTATCAAACTTTTTGCTGTTCTTGGTTTTAAAAACCTTGTTCAACTTGACAAGGAATGCCAGTTCTTATTGGCTAAAATTTACATATTTATAAACATTCTTGGAGTTTACTGATCTGGGTTATTTGTCACCTTGCAGCATCAAGCAAGGGCCGCCGCATTGACAAGGGAAAAATGGACACACTGAGAGCCAAGGTACGACAAATCCAACAACGAAACAAGAGGCTGCAAAGAAGGCTGCAACGGCAGCGTCAGTTGAGGACTGTTGCTGAAGTAGTTGAGAGTATCCGCGTTCATGTGTTTCCAGCCGTCGCTGCACTCGTTCAGGCCCAGCTTAGGATGAGGTATGTATGCGGGTTCGGTCGAGGATGTTGCAGCCAGAAGAAGGCTTTAGCTTCGGGCCTCTTTTTCATGGCCCAAAAGGCTGTAAGTATTTTAGGCGACTGCTTAGGTTGTCACCAGTCGGATCACTACAGCTTTGGCTTCAGTGTGTTCCACTGAGAGTTGGATTTTACCCCGACATTTTTGAGCGGGTAAAGAGGCCAGCAACTTCCTTTTTACGAGCCGATCGGGCCGGCGGCATACTCTTTGATGAGATGCACATTAAAAAAGAGGTCTCAGACAACCCCTCATCTGACAGGTTCGAAGGGCTTGAATAGCATATTAATGGTGCGCAAGATGCAAAGCTGTCAAAACGGCTGTCGTGTTTCTGGCAAAAAGAATCCGAACACCATGGATGCAGCCACTTCGCTACTTTTTTGCTCATAAGGGCACGACTACCATTGTCCTACAGGATCTTCTTTACCAGTGCTACAGCGTCCTTGTGGATGTTGGCCTGGAGCCAGTAGCTGTGGTATGGGATCAGGGGAGCCAGAACGTCTCTCTTTTTTCACGCCTTGTAATTTCCGAGAAGCCTTACATATATGTCAAAGGCAAACCTCTCTTTCTCCTTTTTGACGCTCTGCACCTGCTGAAGTGCCTCAGAAACATGTTATTTAAGTATTACTTCAATGTTTGTAATGACGTAGTGAAAACCTCATACATAAAGGAAGCTCATGAAAAGGACCGGACACTTGAGATCCGTTCTATGCCCAAGCTGAACGAGAAGCACTTTAACTTGACGTTCTGCTAAAAGATGTCGGTGAAACTAGCGGCCCAAGTGTTTAGCAACCATTGTGCTGCTGCAATGTATGCCTTTCTAACGTTCCAGCAATTGCCAGCTGCTACTATTCACACAGCGAGATTCATTGAAAAAATCGGGCGTCTCTTTGACAACCTTAATAGCTCGCACGAGTTTTCCAAGATGCCCTTTGCCTCTGCACTGCATAATGGCTATGTCCATGAGGAGGTTTTCAAAGAAAGCATTGAAGTTTTTGAAAACCTGCAAGCGCTCGGATGTATAAGGCAGCCAAACTGCATTCGTGGCTTCTGCTTGACAATGAGGTTTCTGAGGATGCTCTGCGATGACCTCACAGTTAATTATGGTTTTACCTAGCTTTTAGTCCGCCACTTCAACTACTGTAAGTGCTACTGTATTTGAGTGTGAAAGGCGCTGCTGACTCAGACTTTGGAAACCTGTCAGTTCCCTTCCCTTCTTCCACATCATTCGTTGAGGCTTGTGAGCGTGTTTTTCGAGGCGAGCATCAACAACCTCATTTCAAAGGAGGGCATAGGGCATACTCTTTGTGTACATTTTTATCAGGAGGTACAAACGTATCTTGCTGTGTGTAACCACGATGTGTATGACAATTTGTTTTCACTGTTTACTAAAGTCGAACTACACTGGTTTGCACGAAAAAAAAACACACTGAACTCGTTTACGCATCAGCAACGTGTAAAGCTAGCCAACAAGTGCAAAGGCTAAGCACGTGAGACTACACAGAGTACATTTTCAAAGCAGTATATTTGCTTTTCTAGCCTTTCGTATGGTGTAAAATACTTTGATTTCGTGGGCTCAATATTTCGTATTGTGTCTCTTTTGAGAAAGTCTGGCGGGCGCAAAATTCTGCGATCAAGAGCGATGTTTAATGCTTTCATATCCATGGATGACTTTTTTTTTTCGATTTGTACCAAATTGTGAAATTCTCGAAAAAATAGGTTATTGTGAAAATTAAGGTGTTTACAGTGTTTTGGGTTACAAACTGCTCATGTGGTTTTGTCACTGATTCAAACCTCTAAGGTCCAAAAAACACTGGCCTATGCCGTGCAGCGTACTGGAGGGCTCCAAAATAATTTATGCGTGCACGAAAGGCTCCAGAGTACGCAGCACCATCGTACGCAAGTTAAAAAGTTTTCTGGGTGATCCTACCTTGCACAAGAACGGCAAAAAACAGCTTTTATTTTTTTCTGTTTGTTCTGAGTATTGAACACAGCTTTTCTCGAAACAGTTTAAAATATGGGATATCAATGGCTGTCTATACACTGACAATGCCCACACAAGAGGCAGCCGATTGTACAGTGTGTTATGTGTTATCTTGTCATAATGTGATTTATGTATTCATCTACTAGTTTTCTTCTACCTTAACACTAGAAACTGATTGTATGGTTCTGATGAGTGTCCTGGTTGAGTGGTTGTAAGCAGTTGTATGTGAATAAAATGTTAGTGCAACATTGGACTTGCATTAGGATTACTGTCGTGTGACTTTAACGCTAACACACTCGAACAACGGTATTGTTATCCACTTTTTTGTGAGGTCAGTCACCTTTAAGCCGCTCCCATATTTCTGAAAAAGCTGAAGGAAAAAGCAAAACGCGGTTCTTTCGAAGTAGCTCTGTGGGATGAAAAAAAAAAAAAAAAGATTCTCGAAGCGATCTGTCTAAAAAAGGCGGCTGCGTAAAAGAAAACGATTTTTGCGCAGAATTAAGGGTCCAAACGAGATGGTGTAGACTGAACAAAACGAAAGAACAAACAAAAGAAAACAGAAAAAAATCGATACTTTAGGCAAGAAGGACAACGCACTAAAAAGTTTCAAACGTAGCTTGGCACAGCTTTGAAACTTTTTAGTGTGACTGAAAAGCTTTGTTTGAGACTTTTTAGAAACCGTGATTGCAGGCAAAAACGACGATCGTCCTTTTTTCCTGCAGTCCCAGTTTCTAAAGTCTCAAACAAAGCTTTTTAGTCACACTAACCGATCGTCCTTTTTGCCTGCAGTCCCGGTTTCTAGTACTATTTAAGTTTCGCGCCGAAAAGCACACCAAAGTGACGTCACGTTTTTTTTTTGTTTTTTTTTCGGAAGTGACGTCATTTCCTGTTTATTTTTTGTTCCGCCGGAAATGCTATCACGACCCATAGATGGCGCTAGCGAAGCCACATGAGCCGCCATTTTTTCGACACGTGGGCTTCTATGGAAGCTTCGCTACCATATGTACATATACCTTGGTGTGTCCTCGTACGGCGCGACGCCCAGCTCCGCACTCCTTTTTAAGAATTCGGCGCTCAAAATCCGATAAGCCCGGTAAATTCATCGATGATGGCAACCCGATTCCAAAGCTACGATGGTTGCAGCGAGGCCTAATGGCCGACCGGGCCGACGGGCTATCAACCAAACTCGCGTCCAATTGGCCAACCGCTTTGCTCCAATCGCTAAACTGTTTCATTTTACGTCACGAAGCGCAATGTTTTGCTTATTTAAAGTTGTTTTCTGCAATATTAATTTGCTAATAACTCACAAAATATTGCAAATTCTGTAATATTTTTTTCCTCGGTGTTCCTGCTTTCATGGAGCTCCGTTTCAGCGCGAACTTCAAACCAGTCAAAAATTTGTTGGTGGGCCCCTTTAAAGGGCAACTCCGCTTCATTTTTGATATTTAGAAAACTATGCAGCCCTCTTCAGTATCATGTAAGAAGACCCCATGCCGAATATTACAATCTAATTCCGTCTATATATTTAATAAACTGGCCAGCAAACTTTCAAACGAGCCAATTCGCCGGAATCTGCCAACTCTAGCGTGCGACGTGAGGCGCAATCGTCAGCGCAGTCAATGCGGCGGAGTTGGAGCGGCCAACGTTGACCCACTATGTCAGAGGCATGACTACGTCATTCTCACGTTTTGTTTCTTTTTACTTCTCAGAGCGAAATTGAACGACTGACGTCATGAGTTTCTCCTCCCGGTGTTGGCTCAACGGCGTCCACGTGATCACCGTAACGCAGATGCGCTAGTTGGCGCTTCCCTGCGCGCTTATCGGTCTGTTTCTCCGCTCCCCATCTCCTTCGTCTTCTCCCCTTCCCCCTCTCCCCCGGGCCATCACCGTCCACGCCACGCGAAGCAGCCTGCCCGCGTCGCGTGCCTGTCCCTCGCCCCCACGAACTTCACAAGACCACGTGGTTCGACGTGACGTGGCCATGACTCTATCGACACGAGGCTAATTTTGCCTGACGCAACCGAAGTTTCGGTTTCGGTATCAGCAGATGTTTAAATTAAGATTACACGAATAATATTCCACATTTCGCAAATCCAAAGACGTAGAGCTGTATAGTAGTGCTTTGTGAAATGGAATCACATGTAAACCTAAATTTTTCGGAATTGAGCGGAATTGAGGCTACTAGGACAGACCGTCGCAAAGAAAAGGGAATCGAAGTGGAAATATGTGTGGGTTAGGAACGGTCTAATCTTTGCAAGGTTGAGAACACGGTTGTTGTCAAGATACAAACTAGCGATAATGTGGCAAAGATTGTAAACGCCTAAAACAAAACAACAAACGGAAAGTCCAAAATGCCTAGCACATACGTTGACCCTGCTGATTTGCATGAATTAACCAAAAAAGATAACCTAAATTTGTTCCACTTAAATGTTTGCTCAGTGAAAAACAAAACTGAAAATCTTGAACTACTGTTTAATAATGTTGGTGTTAGTTTTGATGTAATTCTGTTTAGTGAAACATGGTACAATGAAGAATCATCCTACTTCACCCTCCCTCATTATCAACATTTCGCTTTAAATCGTACAGATAAGAGAGGAGGTGGAGTTTCTTTACAAGTTCAGTTTCCTACAAATGTGGTGTTGATACCGCAATTTACAGTACTAACTGTGGATTACGAGTTATTTACAATACAAAATGAGTCAAACATCTATTGTGTTGTTTATTGTCCGCCGGATGCCAGTTTTTCCAGATTTATAACCTTTTTTTGAAACTGTGGTTGATTTCGCCTCTGTTAATAAATATATGTTATATGTAGGTGGTGATTTTAATATTGATGTATTGACCCCTTCAGCTTCAGGAGCAGAATTAATAAATTTGTCAGAAGCATACTCTGTTCACAACGTCATTAGTATACCGAGACGTGTTACATGCTCTTCCTCCACAACAATAGATCTTTTTATCACAAATCGTGATGTGGCGCATATAACCGCTGGTGTAATACTTGCTGACATTAGTGATCACTTTCCAATTTTTTTTGTCTTCTACCAAAATTGTTAGAAAACAACACAAACCAGAAATATGTCCCTCTTTTCAACTAATCACTACTTTTACGCTAGATAAGTTCCGTGAAGATATTCGTTGCGTTGACTGGAACTACATTTCGAACGAGGAGGCTGTGGACACAGCATATAACAAGTTCATTGATAACATTGTCGAAATATATAAGCGAAATTTTCCGTACAAAAAAGTAAAGAAAAATAAAAAAATCCCGTAAGCCGTGGATTACCGCGGAATTACTGCAAAAAATAATATCAAAAACAAGATATTTACTAGCACTTTTATTAGAACAAAGGATATAAAATCATTGGAAAATTATAAACGTTACAGAAATAAATTAAATTCACAGTTAAAACATGCAAAAAAGAACTACTATCATAAACAGTTTAACGAAACTATACAGGGAGATATTTTGTGGAAGCGAATCAGAAACGTTTTGCACCCAGTTGCTGAGTCGACCATCCAAAAAATAATTCTGAATGGAACAGACTACGATGGGGAGAGTTTAGCCAGTACTTTTAATAACTACTTTGTGAATTCGGTCCCCGCTAGCAATACTGTGTTGACAGGAAATTACATAACCACTCATGCTCGTGTAAGTGACTCCTTATTCTCTTTTCCCACATGCGAAAACGAGGTTGTCAATACCTTTCTTAGCTTAAAAAACAGTAAATCTCGTGACATAGATGATTTACAAATAAAGCCAATAAAATACGTACTAGATTTACTTGCCCCTATACTCACACATATTTAACCTAGTGTTAGAAACAGGTACGTTTCCTTTACGAATGCAAACCGCTAAAGTAACCGTGATTCATAAAGGAGGCGATAGAAATAATCTCTCCAACTATAGGCCTATTTCTATTCTTCCTGTATTTTCCAAGGGACTTGAGAAAATCATTCATTCACGCCTAATTAACTTTTTTAACAAGCATATGTTGTTGTCTAAATTCACAGTTGGTTTCCGGAAAAATATGTCGACTGAGATTGCGCTCATAAAGCAGAAAGAGATAATATCGAAGCTTTTGAAAAAAAAGCTGGTTTCACTCGGCATTTTTATAGATCTTTCTAAGGCGTTTGACCACTTGAATCATAACATCTTAATTGCTAAGCTTGACATGTATGGTGTTCGTGGAACAATGTTATCACTAATTAAATCGTATCTCCTAAACCGTAAGCAGTGCGTATCTCATAATTCATTCCTATCATCTACTGAGGATATTAAATCAGGCGTCCCACAAGGCAGCATCTCGGGGCCCCTATTATTTATTATTTATACGAATGACGTTTTCAATATCAATACCGAAGTACAGTCCAATAGCATATGCTGATGATATAACCTTGTTTTTTACTGGCACTGACCCCGACAAACTTATAGTTTCTGCTAACAATTTTCTCTCTGCCTTAAAAATATGAACCGACTTGAACTGCTTAAAAATTAACGCCAATAAAACAAAGGCCTTTTTGTTTAGACCTAGAAATAAAATAGCTCGTGTGTCTACAAATCTTTGCTTGGGCGGAAATAATATAGAATTCGTGCAGGAAATTAAAGCTCTGGGTGCTTTCTTTTCAGAACATCTCACGTGGGACCAACACATAAACCACGTTGGCATGAAATTAAACTTAATGGCTCGCATGAATAAACATACATATTTTGCCACAAAACACAAAAAAACTCCTATATAATTCTTTCTTTCTGCCGACTCTCGCTTACTGTTATGTCATTGGGGAACAACTACAAATCAGAACATGCTCAAGTTACTCGTCGCACAAAAATACGTATTATAACTAACGTTCCATGGTTTACATCAACTCGCAACTATTTTAATGAATTAAATATTATAAATGTGTTAAAAATGCATGATTTCAGACTAGTTTCTCTTTATAAAAATGCAGTAACAATAAATAACGCACCACTGCTACAATTATTTAATCTAATTAAACACATACCATCGTATAATATAAGACAGCCTGAAATATGGAAAATACCAACAGTCAGAACCTCGTATGGACATCAATGTATACTTCATACCTTGCCTGTTCTCCTTAACAACCTCGCAAAACAAAACATTACACCCGAAACATCAACAAAACAGTCCCTGAAGTCACATTTCATATTTTACTGATGCGACGCTTTCGAATTTTTCTTTATGCTTATATGGTTTCTCGCTGTAGTATTTTTCTTACGAGACTTTGTTGTACAGTATGTATGTATGGTTTTTTTGTGCATCATGATGTCTGCAATTTCATCACCTTATGTTTTACTTGACTAGGTATGTATGTATGCGTGTAGGTATGGCGTGTTGCATGTATAGTGTGTTATTTATGCTGATTCACCAGTTATAATATTTGCGTTGTCATTACTTTAGTGTTACTTGACCAGGTATATAATTTGTGCGTTTATGTCTGTATTATTGTTACTCCACCTCTTCGTTGGTTAGACTTTATATGTTCTGCTATGCTTCGAGTGATTATTTAGTTTGAATTTTATATACTGTACTCTATGTCAAGTGTTGGGGGGCAGGGGCCTGTCAAGCTGCAACTGCAGCTTTTTTTCCCTGCTCTCCACACTCCTTTGGAGTGAACATAAACGATTATATATATTATATATATTAAAAAAAAGTACAAAAATTGTTGTATCGCCCCTTTAGTGAAGAAACTGAATTGGTGCACAGGTCACGTGACAAATTTTCCGGCGGGGGAAAAGTATTCGAGGCCAGAATATATATAGCTATAAATATGCCATCGCATTAAAACGACTACCGAAAATAAGGACTAAAACTAGCAGTTGGAATATTCACAAAGAGCAGCTGGATCTCGTTCAGTACGGCCGTCAGTCTAAGGATTCGAGGCAATGGGGTGTCGCCACCTTGGTAACCGTGAGGTCGCATCCAAGACAAGTGGTGATGGACTGCACCATTTTCGGATTCCTCTCGGACCGATTCCTCTCGAACCACTTCCCGGAGTGATCGGACTTTCTATCCGACGACTCCGGGAAGCGGTTTTCCGGGAGATGAAGCAGGGCCCTTGTGCGACCCGGTAGCCCAGTCCTGGGGCATTCCTCTCACTCTGGTGCTCATTCTCTCTTCTAATAATGATATCAACATCACTTAAGGCCCGTTCACACACTTGCAACTTCTTAAAACCGAGTGCCTTGGAACCTCTTAAAATCTTTTACGACCAGAGGACACACTGGCGCCATCTATTGGGTAGCAGTGTAAACCTGGCGGTCCGGCATAATTTCTATTTCTCTGGCGCATTATCCTTTCTTTCATGGCTCGAAAAATTTTTGTCAACGTTATAAACGAGCCTTTCTTATAGGTATTACGCACATTCGACCTCGGAAATCCCGCAAAACCTTTGCTCTTGCGAAATGCGGTTCCAGGGTCACCGCATAGATGGCGCCGAGTGCCAGTGTGTTCTCTCATCCTAAGGAATTTTAAGAGGTTCTCACACTCAAATGCAAATATGTGAACCGGCGTTTTTATGACTGCTTATCACGAGACAGTTTGCTACGGCAGGTGCAAGGTTGGTGGAACGAAAAGTGCAGGATAAAAAACATAAAAACTCTGCGGGTACATCCAAGATGGACACGTTTTTAGGACGAAGAAAAACAAACCCACAACTTCCCAAAAATGGCAGATTTAATAGTTTTCAACAATGCCCAGCAAGTTTCTGATTGGAGCTACGTCCGATTTTATTAATTAAAAAGGTTCCAACTAAAAATGTTATTCAAAAACTTTCAGCCTTTCCACACTGGTGAAGAAGGGAGACCAGCGAAGTTGTACTATGTTTGGAATGAAGTAATGGCCGTCCGCAAGTCGGCAAGCCAGAGTGGAAAGGCTGGGCAGCTACCGCCATCTATGAGCGACAGCAGCAAGCAGACAACCAGCAAACAACACTCTGGACAGCTACCACCATCTATGATCGACGGCGGCAACTAGAGTGTCATGTCAACATTTGTTTGGTACCGGACAGGATCCTGGGGAACCAAGCCCTTAACAGCACCGCTGTAAAAGCTACGAGCCTCAATCAAATGGCTCCTCGATATTAAATAAAACGAACCTCATTTCTGTCCGACGTAGTTTTGACGGGAAAATGATGGCGAGTGCATGTTGAATTCCCCTGCACGCGGTCATGTTCTTCAATGTACCTCGATGAAGGCTAACACACTGGGCTCCCGACTGTTCCAGATGCTGCACACACTTGTACACTGGGAGCCTTCAGCAAGGCAATGAGCTTCCCTCCATCAGCAAGGCTATGAGCTTCTCTCCATTGTAACGCTGTCTTGGGGCGATATCTCTATCAGCTAAAAAATGTGCACAAGACATGCTGATCAGGTCCATAGCAGAGACTTTACGGACACCTCTTGGACGTGCTGAGCTGATCCCTCCATCAGCAAGGCTATGAGCTTCCCTCCATTGTAACACTGTCTTGGGGCAATATCTGGATCAGCTAAAAAATGTCCACAAGACATCCTGATCAGGTACAAAGCAGAGATTTTACAGACACCTCGTGGATGTGCTGGGCTGATCTTGTGGATGTGCTGGGCTGACCTTGAGATGATCACTGGTCTTGAGATGACCAAAACAAGCTCAGGATGTATTCCACAGCTAGACGTCCTTGGGACACGCTGGGACATGACTAGACCAGACGCGTGAGCCGGGGCACCCTGCACAGCTGGAGCTCGGAGGCCGGACCGGTGCCCAGGACGGCGTCCAGGAGGGAGGCGGTCAAGACCTGGCCGAACACGAACGTGCCCAGGGCCACGCACGCCACAGCCATGCCGAGCCTGGTCCACGTCCGGCCGGCCGTCCAGACGAGGCAGAGCCCTGCAACGTGGGGTGAGACTCTGGCACCTGAACATCCCGGCCACGCTCCACACTGCCACGACACCACTACCTTGGCAAATCTCAACACATTGCAAACGTTGGTGTTTCCGGTTCGAGTTCCGATGCGTTCCGACGGAATTCCGCGAAATTCTGCATGCGACGGTTCGATAAATAAATCGAAATACAACGGCGAATTTTAGAGCACAGCTCTTAGGCGCCCGTTTCCGGCTTGAGCGGCGTCGCCGTAATCGCACGGTGCATGATGGGAAATGTCCCATGATGCAACGCGCAACGTCACCTGACCCTTGTGACCTCATGAGTCCCACGGGTTGCATTATGGGACATTTCCCATAATGCACAGCATGGGGAGGAGGAGGAGCGGAGGGGGGAGGAGGCACATACCCTCCCCTCAGTATTCTTCCCTCCTCCTCCTCAAGAGCTGCGCTCTAATTCGGCGTTACAGGGTGTTGTAAACGTCTTCCATTCTTTCAAATTTCTTTCTTTGACAATGTGCAGTCGGGCTTCGATCCGTCAGATCCATGCGCTGCTCGTAAGCTCGTGCAACCCTCGTGCCGAGCTTTCGGGAAGCGAAAATGGCGCCCGATAGGCTTTTTTATCCGAGTACAGTCGAATCTCGTTAATTCAGACCCTCTTATTTCAAACTTCTGGATAATTCGAAATAACTGAATAAAGCAAAGTTTGAATTTCCGGGAGTTTCCTCCCATAGAGACGCATAGGACGGGACCCGCGTGTTAGTTTGAATTAAGAGGGTTTGAATTATCCACGAGTTTGAATTAAGAGGGTTGGAATTATCCAGAAGTTTGAATTAAGAGGATTGGAATTATCCAGACGTTTGAAATAAGAGGGTTTGAATTATCCAGAAGTTTGAAATAAGGGGGTTAGAATTATCCAGAAGTTTGAATTAGGAGGGTTTGAAGTAACGAGATTCAACTGTAGTTTCCTAACCGGCAGAAAGAGGGTGCTCAGGCGCTCGACGCCATTAATAGGTTGCTTCGGTTCGGTTGGTTTTGACGTGCACACGACTGTGTAGCCATCTTACGTGGTTTTCACTTAACTTTGCGATGCTTAATGTCCCTCATAGCAGACAACCAACCTTTGAGAACCGCGAAATGGTTTCGAGCCTAAATCGTGGGCTTTTATACGAACACCTTTGATACGTTTGATTACGTTCGTAGTTAATGTCGGGCGTGTTCGGTAGTAAAACGAATGCATTAATGCACGGGGAGGATTACCGTCGTCTACAGCCGCACCCAATGACACTAGCTTCCAAGACATAAGCTAATAAAGAGACCAATATATGAATACATAGTGAGAAGTCTCAAGTTTACTACTACTCACTGCGGCTCTTGTGGACACCAACTTTTTGTGAACTGCGCACACTGGAAAAGCCTCGTATAATGACGCAGAGAATCTATAAAACAAAGCGATATTGTCTCGGCTTCTTTCCTTCAAAGAAATTAAGTACTCGAGAAATATTTCGACAGTTCGACCTAGTAGGCAGAGTAGGAAATTTCTTCGTCGGACCTGTTTATTACTGGCCCTGTTAAAGTACTCGAGGAAATTTCACAATAGTATTGGCCAGAATAAACTAGTTGTTATATGGGCCTTCGCTTATGGCGTATTTGAGATACGGGATAAGTGACAGGCCAATGAAATTAAGCCTGGTATTTGTCATCACCCGATAAAATAAAAAGCACAGAAAAAAGAGGATACGTGTGACAGACAAGCACTTACTCACAACTAGACGCTTAATTGGACCCGAGAAAAAAAAACTATGAATATCCCCTTCCCCCAGCTGCACGTGCGTCGTTCAACAGCTAGCCAGCAAGATATTGCGAGTGTTTTTCGAACCATGCTGGGAACACCTAGGCCTAGCTACCGCAGAAATGGAAAAAAAGGTTGGTAACCGGACAAAAGCTCACCGGACAAAAGCTCACCGGACAAAAGTTCACCGGACAAAAGCTCACCGGACAAAAGCTCACCGGACAAAAGCTCACCGGACAAAAGCTCACCGGTTTTTTCACAAACCCGGACAAAAGCTCACCTCTATTTTTTTTTTGCTGCCCGGGCAAAGCACGGGCTTGGATAACGTGCGGACGCGATGGACATTGTACCATTTTTAGAAGAACTGGTACCCCATCCCATGCAAAGGTGTCGAGAGATAAGCCATGACAGGCAGAGAAGCAACGTTTTGGGATCAAAATTTAGGTCGCCGAAACTGAGTGGAGCTGATAAGATCAAGCTTGCTTGACTCAAGGTATGTCTAAGCACCCTTGTGCATCGCCCAAAAAGCTTCGTGAAACAAAGTTTTTGAACCCGAAAAGGGACCGAAGAAGCGAAGACACCCTTCAGTGAACTTGCTTTTTTGTTGCGCTTATGTTACGCTAAACGCATACATAAAGATTAGGCACAATGTCTCTTCATTACTAATGCATGGGTTTTCATGGGCTTCAAGGTAATATTTGAAGCGAATGGCTAAGAAAATTAATTATTTCCGTCGTTGTGCGTCGTAAAGATATTTGAATTTTTTAGTGTTGCAGGCATGCACATAAGTTGTCTGCACTCGTCTTAAGACCAACATTAAATTTTCTCCTGGTGAGCTTTTGTTCGGGTCTGTGAAAAAATGGGTGAGCTTTTGACCGGAGAGCTTTCGTCCGGAGAGCTTCTGTCCGGTGAGCTTTTGTCCGGTGAGCTTTTGTCCGGTGAGCTTTTGTCCGGTGAGCTTTTGTCCGGGATTCAAAAAGGTTTATAGCGCGTAACTGTGTGTCTAAATTGTGCAAGAAAAATAAAATTCCATGATGATGATAGCAAATTGCAGCTATCGGTTGCTTCGTGCAAACGCGGGCGGGTCGTGTTGCTGGTGTTGCGACGTCAAGTTGCTGGGAGAAATTGCCCCGTCTGAAGCGGGCCTTAGCAAGCTAACTTGCATTTCGCCTTGTTCAGCATCAGGTTGACTTCTCTGCGCCGCTGATGAACCCGCCTTTCACATGCTGTTCCACAGTTTCTCCCCACACCGAAACGTCGTTTATCATCATTTCGACTCCTTGCATTCCCTCGAAGACACATTGCATCGTCTTCTGGAAGACCTCTGGTGCAGCTGAGACACCAAAAGGCATCCTGAGAAAAGGCATTGCAAACGTGGACAAGGAGGAGCTCGAATTCGTATCCACCGGAACTTGCCGAGAACCCGTGGAGGCATCCGGGGCTGAGAAGTACCGTGCCCTGTCCACGTGAGATGCTGTCCAGGGTGCAGAAATGCTCTCAAAGCAAAACTTTGTTCAGCATCTGGGGGTCCGTGCAAACACAGACCATTTCTCTTCCTTACTACCACGATTGGGTGCACCCAGTCAGTCGGTTCTGACACAGGTGTTCAGATAAGATCATGCACGCGTGTCCAGTTGACATTTTTGTTTTTCTTCATATTTTTATATGTTACTCCCCAATGTGAGGAGGGAACGGAATCACGAAAGGTTTTGCCAGAAAAATTCTATTTCTCGAGAAAACAAAAAAAGACTACATCGAGGCGGCAAACCCGTTTTGCCGTTTTGTCGAATAGTTCCTAAAGTGATATTTAGGCCAAAAAGTGGAACGGGAGGAAAATGTGTTCAAAGTGTTCCAACCTCTACTTTTTCTTTAGCGCAGGGTGGACAGAAAATAATTTATAAAAATTTACTATGCAGTGTGAACTAATGAAACTTTTAGGAATTACTCTCTAGATGTTGGTGGATGTAAATGTAACATTTTTCAACAGTTTTTTTTTTTTTGCAGAAATTGCTTTTTTGGGTAGCGTTCCCCTTAACATCTGCTCGAATGCCGGTAACTCGTTAGATAACGTGCAATATTAATTAGATTGCTTCTGCATGATAAATAATTTAGTTGTTTTCTTTTGTTTTCCAATAACAATATTTTTTTAAAAGGGCAGCTCTTGGGCGCCCGTTTCCGGGTTGTGAGCAGCAGCGTCACCGGGCGCATTGCATTATGGGACATCACAGTTTCCCCACCAAATTTAGTGGGGAAACCGAATTAGTGTTGAGGTCGCGACACATCAACCTCCCCGCTAAATTTAGCGGGGAAATTTTTCATAAATTTCTCACAAAATGGGATGGGAGGAGGTGAGAATGAGGGGAGGGTATGGAGGGGGAGGAGAAGCCTATCCTTCGCTCCTCCTTCTCAAAAGCTGCGCTCTAATTTCGCATTACAGAGAATCGTAAACGTCTTTAATTTTTTTTGTTCAGTATCACATTGCAACCGTTTTTTTCAATATTGCGAGCGTAAAAAGACAACAAAAAAAACAACATTGGTGACAAATAAATAAAAAAATAAAAACGAAAGGAAAAAATTGTGTAGCTAGAATTGGTGAGAATCGAATCGGGGACAGTCAACACCGGGCAAAGATAGCTGCCGCGAGGACGGGGGAGCATACGAAGCACCACATGGCACCGACGGCGCGCATGGCATTTGTGGGCGATGGCGGCAGAGATTCCAGAAAGTTATTTTGTGTTTTTCACTGCTGTAGAGTGCTGAAAGGTGCGGTGATAATTACTTCATTCGGCCTACCAGCTCGTTAGAGCGTGAAGGATGGACAACAAATGTTTACAAGAGCGAGGGTGAGGTAAAGAAATTTCTTTTTGGGAGCAACGGCCCCACGACGAGCCTCGAGAAAAGATGGCAGACGGCGGAGCTGCCAATAGACCTTTCTGGAAAATCCCACAAGGCCTGAGGTCAATCCCACATTGCACCAAGCAGCACGAAGAATTGTGTGGCCGTTCAGACGTAGGCTCAAACCGAGTTCAACACTTCAAACGCGAGTTCAACACTTCAAACGCGAGTTCAACACTTCAAACGCGAGTTCAACACTTCAAACGCGAGTTCAACACTTCAAACGCGAGTTCAACACTTCAAACGCGAGTTCAACACTTCAAACGCGAGTTCAACACTAACGCGAGTTCAACACTAACGCGAGTTCAACACTAACGCGAGTTCAACACTAACGCGAGTTCAACACTTCAAACGCGAGTTCAACACTTCAAACGCGAGTTCAACACTTCAAACGCGAGTCAACACTTCAAACGCGAGTCAACACTTCAAATGCGAGTTCAACACTTCAAATGCGAGTTCAACACTTCAAATGCGAGTTCAACACTTCAAATGCGAGTTCAACACTTCAAACGCGAGTTCAACACTTCAAACGCGAGTTCAACACTTCAAACGCGAGTTGAACACTTCAAATGCAAGTTGAACACTTCAAATGCAAGTTGAACACTTCAAATGCAAGTTCAACACTTCAAACGCCTATGAATGTCTCAACTCCTCTCTTACCAGTAAGTTGAGAAAATGACGAAAACAGAAAAAACACGAAGCGGATACGTGCCCTGTTTTGTCATCGTCCTGCTTTCTGTGCGTTCCGAAACAGCTAAACAAACACAAACCGCTCGGACTCTTTACGGCTGCTCCTTCACGCGACGTACATCGGATTGTCATAAGTGAAACCCGTTTAGAACGAACCCACGTACAGCGAATTATTGTCGATATCGAACTTGCGGCAAATTTAAATAAAATTGCATGTGAAAAGTACCTTTTGTAACGAACGACATATTGGCTATATCAAACTTCCCCCCCCCCCCCGGGAAGACTTCCAAAAACACACAAACCATTGTCTTCTAGCCTGTCCTTTAACCCAAAAAAGAAGTAGGAAAGAAAGAAAATTCCAAAAGCTCAAGTTGCATACAAATTGAGCGAACAGAAGCGATTCAGAAGGGAAGATAAGCTGAAAAACAAACTCTGCACGCATGCAAAAACTTTACAGCACGTTGTTACGAGGCAGAAACGAAAAGATGGGAAAGAAAAAGAAGCTCTCGCCTTACAACGAACGCAACGTGGAAGTTCGTTGTAAATGGTTTTTGCTATATCGAATTACTTGCTATATCGAACTGATCGTAGCGTTTCCTGCTGTTCGTTATAAACGGGTTTGACTGTACTGCGCCAAAAAGATGATGGGAGGTACCGCACATTTCCGGATTCGCCCCAGCAGTTCTGTTTGGCTCAAGCGGGCCCTGGCAACAGCCGGCAACCTTGGGCACGACCCGAGAAGATGGCGGTCCTCACCAGGGAAGAAGAAGATGAAGAGCGCCGCCAGGGAGCCGATGGTTCGGATGACCGGGCCGATGCTGGGCACCAGGCAGGCCAGGCCCAGCGTCGTGCAGAACCAGGCGGACGAAATAACCAGTCTGCGCCGCAGCTCACCACCGGTCCTTGACGGAGGCACCCCCCCGCCCGGGCGGCCGGAGTAGAGGTCGTCCACGGCCGTCCTGCGAAGAGAGGAAGAAACTTTCGGCTTCCGACCCTGCCCTGGTGGCGAGCGGCCATCTGGCCGGTGTACCCCCCTGGCCCAAAAGGGACCACCCTTCTGCCCAAGAATCGGTAGGCTGCATCAAAGGCAGCAAGTCGCAAACCCACTTTTCTAGGGAGTCTACCCCCTTTTCCAGCCAAGATGTAGGAATGCTGATGTAGAGTGTCGTGGCCCGAAAGGGATACCCTTCTGCCCAAGAATCGGTAGACTGCATCAAAGGCAGCAAGTCGCAAGCCCGCCTTTCTCGCGAGTCTATCCCCTCTTCGAGCCAAGATGTAGGAACGCTGATGTAGACATTTCGGTAGGGATGTGAAGGGAAAGAGAAGTTTTAGAGGAAAGGAGGGGACCAACGTTTTGACCAAACGGTCTTCTTCGAGTACACTGAAAGGGGAGATGAGAGATCAGAATATATGGGGTGCCCCAAATAGCGGCCAGGCTCTTTAAATTGACCGCAAAATTCGGTTTCTTAACCTATCGCGTTCCCATTTTGTGCAGCGTTGCCCACAGATGGTGCATTTTGTGGCGAATTTGCAAAGAGCTAACTTAACTGAGGAAAAAGTAAAAAGGCTTAACTCCTATGGAAATGCAGTGAAGCCACCGGTTTGAAACAATAGGGAGCCCTAGTGACCACCGGCCTTCTGCACGAGTTTAGATCTTGATTGGGGTAATAAGGCGTCGTGCTGCGAAGGTGGTGATCGTCTTTTAGCTCGCGACAGAAATCGATGTCGTCACCGCAAATCCTACGGAGGCGGAGAAATTGCCAGAAGGGAATAGAGTTGATTTGGGATCTAGGAGTAGAGAAGGTAGCTATGGCCGTCGGCGGGTTCATAATGCACAGAGGTTTGGAACTTGTGACTGTCACTAATTATTTTGAAGTCTAGGAAGTTGACAGAGGATATCGATATCGGCGAGGTAAACTCGAGGAAGGCGTGGGTGTTACACAGAGTGCATCGGTGAAGCGATCAACTGCGGGAGGGGGGCCAAAACCAAAAACGTTGTCGATATAACGACCGTAAAATTATGGGGGCAGGTGTGGAAGGGAAGAGAGTTGGTTTCGATTAGGAGCTTTACGGTGGTTGTAATTTTAGCTTGGAAAGCGGCAGTGGGGTCGGAGGAAAGGGGTTCGTAAAAATCCGAGACGGAGAGCTGTCGGAGAGCTTCCTCGGAGTGGAGATCACTATGCCAGGCTGGCTCGATTACGAGGTCGGTACGTTTTCAAAGGGATTTTACAGCGGTAACTTCTTGCGGGGTTGCGTTGCGGGATGTAGAGTTTAGGTCGCTACACAAGTTGGCAAGGATGCTACGGCATACTTCGATTCAATTGTTGGTTTCGGGGTGTTTGGCGGGGGGCAGAGTCCAGACACCAGTTTTCGGGTTAATGGTGTCAAAAATGGCGCGGTTAAAGTCGGACAGTTGGTGGGTGAAGTGGACGTCTAAGAGGGAGCGAATTTCGGGCGTCTGAGTAACGAATTTCGTCGATAATTTTGCGCGAGTGAGAATGAAAAGGAGAGTCTTTTAGCGACAGTGGGCTTCTGGTGTTATTGGGCACAGTGGTCACATAGAAAAAAAAAGTGTTCCCCACACACATATGCGAAAAAAAAAGTATTCGCATGGGTATGGGTGCCATCTAAATTCAAGCACGGTTTTGGGGTCGAATTCTTTTCATTTTGACAAAAAACAATGTTCTGGGACCAAGCTTGATGCGAAAACGCACAAACGGCAAGCTTGGCTGAAGTTTCGTTTTCAAGTTATTGATCGTTGCAGCGGCCGAGGCGAAAACCCACTTGTCGAGGATGAAATGTTTTAACGCTCCCCATTTTGTCGCTTTTCCCACTACCGCACTAGGACCCTTTTCGGACACTCAAAACAGATTTCATTATGCCTAATTTTACTTTTCAATAAAAAAAAAAGTAATTTTGTTTTTAAAAAGGCAATTTTTTTCTTTTGATGATTTCTGTCAAAGTTTGGCAAGTTCTTACGTGTGTAAGATATCTTAATGACCTTCATATCACCAGAAAGCTGAAAATTTCCTTTTTTATTGCATCCAAATTCGATATCATACGTATAAAGAAAAATATTTTATATGTTTGAATGAGTGAATCTCTAGAAAACCTAGATTAGAAATCAAGTTTTTCTAAAAACACCAAGTTTTTATTCGATTCATATTTTTATTAGTAGCTAGGTATGACAGTGATCTATCATAAAATATAAATACAATACATAGTATTGTATTCATTTTTTAAATTAGCTAGAATGTCTTCGTTGATTTCAGACTTTTTTATTTTATAACTCGTTAAATAAAAATGCTGCGATTGGCACCGGCGACGATAATTTGCACACTTTTGATTGCCATAGTTGTTTGCACGTTCGAAATTAGATCGTAAACAACCAATTATAGTAGAGCTTGAAAAACTATGTCTTAAAATATTTTAAGTGTATTATTATATTTACCCATTGCGGCAATGTATAGGCCCCCAAATAAATGCCACGATCCTAAAATTACGCCATGTAAGCGCAACAGTTTTTCCAGAAAGGTCTCATTTTGTTTTCTTTTTAGAATACAGAAAACTTTGACGTCGTTGTCAAGATAGAAAAACAGTCATTGGATTAATATAAAGTCTTATGCGTCACACGTTGCTTTAAAAAGCCCGCACACTTCAGCTATCCGACTCGGATTCAGTCTTTGGTTTTTTTGGTAGTGAAAACAGCGTTTATTAATTGATACATTTTATGGACATTTCGTAAAGACCCTGTCTTTAAAGGGACAATATGCATAAATGATTATTAATGTCACATCTCGTCACTGTAAACGATCTGAAAAAAAAAAAATTCCTGTATAGTCTGCATTGCGTAAAATTTCAACGTTCAAACTTGTATTGACTGCGGACCATAAACCGGAAAATACAGCATTTTGTTTATGTGACAAGAAATAAAGCTTGAATCTTGTGAAAGGCTTTTTTTTTTTTAATGGCGAGCTTTGTCACGGAGTTAAAATAATGTTTACTTTGTATCAGGCGCAATTTCAATTTTATTTTACGCTTACATGTTGAGTCAAGTAATGTTGGGTACTCATGCAAGGGCACATCTGGCAAGATTCAGGCTTAAAAATTTGGCCACAAAACAAAATACAATATTACCCATTTATATTTTTTGACAAACCACTTATCATAGCCTTGTTACTAATAAAACATAAAGCAAATAAAAAAATTGGTTTTTAAAAAATTATATTTTAAATTTGCTAGATTTTCTAAACATTTACTTACTCAAATGTACGCAAGGGATTTTATTTTGTAAATACAATACTGAATTTATATGCAATGAAAAGAGACAAATTTGAGAATTCTGATGTCATCGGTCATTAAAATAGTCACACTGTAAGAACTTTCCAAACTTTGAAGTAAGTATAAAAATAACACAGTTGGACGTTTTTGTAGGTATTTAAAGAAATTTAAAAATAAAAAAAATTATGAAGGGTAATCTACTTTATTTGGAGTCTCGTAGACAAGTCTTGCAGCAGTTTGTTTTTAGTAAGAAAATAGTATATTAACCAAAAAAATACATTTTATATGAATTTTTTTTTAATGGCTTTATAAAATACTTTTTTCTTTTTTATTTAGTGTCCTTTTTAAAGAGGTCATGAAACAATTTCGGGTTGAAATGTTCATGAGCCAACGCGTATCGGTTCGAATAAATATGGCGCCATTTCAGCGGATTGTACCCCATTACACTAGCATGCATCGAAAAAAAAAAGCTGCCCTTAAAAAGCATTTCTTTTTTAAATGTTTGCGTTAAATCCAGCCAGAAACCGAA
The DNA here is from genome assembly GCA_013358835.2 of Ixodes persulcatus. NCBI lineage: Eukaryota > Metazoa > Arthropoda > Arachnida > Ixodida > Ixodidae > Ixodes > Ixodes persulcatus. The sequence goes on along the minus strand of JABSTQ010010913.1, from coordinate 113,218 downwards.
CAAGCAAAAAATATTTTCGTCACAAAGATAAAAAGTTAGTGACTGCATAAAAAAATTTGGGAAATTTGGCGCGTGTCTTTTAAAAAATAATTTGGGGTTAAAAAGTGCCCAATAGGCTGTCGTACACCAATAGCAACACCACCAGACGAACCTGCCTGAACCACGATCCTTTATAAAAAAAATGCGGTGACGATGTAAAACATTCGTATGGATGTCGTTAAAGGGTAACTGCAAGGAAAAATAAAGTGTGTTTTTAAATAGCCTCATTGGGACAAGCATGTCACAAAACAAATCTTCCGCGAAAACAAATTTTTTTAGCAATATTTACGCCACAGGACTAATTTAGTCGGAGTCACAACCTCTCCCCATCTGAAACTCCCGCTCTTTCGATCCGCGCGCAGGAGAACTACGCCCCGCCCCTCCCTCTTGGATTCTCTTGGATTGACCTGGCTGCGGAGTACTGCAGCGTCTTGACTCCCAGCCGCAGATCGGGGAGGGAGAGGGGGGAGGGGAATGGGAAGGGGGGAAGGTGCCGTCCATGTACGCTGGAAGCTAGAGCCGGTTTGCTTTCGTTGTTTTTGTTTGGACGGGGAAAATCAACAACGCACGTTCAACATGGCGCCGGCATTGTTTTGGTTTGACGGGACGCGATAAGCTCCGGGTTTTGCGAGCACATGTCGCGAAGATGTGACCTGAGAAGTGCCTCGGTGCGAATCTCGAAGGCTTCCCGAGCGAAATGACGAGAACATACCTGGACTCGTTTGTCGCTACGCGTAACGCCCGATTGCCTGCAGCCAAATAGCATTCAGCTTGTGATCTTTCGGGGCGACATGGCTGCGGGAAGACTCGCTGTCGCGATCACTGATCTCGCAGCACTTTACAGAGCAACGCCGCTGCTTACAGGAGCTGACATCTAAAAAAGGTCGGCATTTGCACGCGCAAGCAAGGAAAAAAAAAAACACTAAGAAAGCAAAGAGGAAAACGAAAGAAACAAACCGCGCTATGAAAGCCAAAACCCCGCGTCGCTTCCTATCACTAACACTGGCGACAGCTGCTAGACACACACTACTTCACTTCAGGAAGTCTCACTCAAGCACGTGGGTCAACACGAAACACTGATCACTTTGGCGAAACGACTAGTCGAGGAAGGCGAGACAGGCGGGAGCGGAGACTTCGGCGGCCATGAAAGAATGGCTGAAGCTTTTGTTTGTTTTGATATGAATCCAAACGGAAGTGCCCGTCTTGTAAACCATTTGTAAAAAATAATAACTCATTACATGGGTTATTCCTTAAACGTAAAAATATGCCGCTCAAAAGGAAATTGCAACATATAACAAAGGTTTAACAACCAAGATCAAAGCTGTCAATCAAACTCTTAACCAATAGCAGCCGATTGGGATCAACGTCACGGAATCCCAACTTCGTGGCACGCGATTTAAAACGGACGAAATAGCCGCAAACTAAAATCAGTCTCACGCTATAAATATTGCTGAAAAAAAATTGTTTCCTCGCGGAAAAATTGTTTTTTGACATGCTTGTCCCAATTAGGCTGTTTAAAAAAACTTTTTTTTCTTCGCAGTTACCCTTTAAGATAGGACTCCTGCAAGCACACGGCAATGGGCTGCAGTTCGTCCGGAAAGAAATAGACGACATCGATATTTTGCACGACACTTTGACACTTCCACAGCATAAAACTATACTTATCCATGTTAAAGATAGTTTAATGTAACAACGAAAAAGCCTGCCCTAGATGCCCAAGGGAGGTTTAGATTGATTGAGCGGATTGAGCTTTTCCTGAGACGATTTTTCAAGCATGGTGTCAGCAGGAGGGACCCAACGGGACGTGGGAGGTTCACTAAATTCCATCCGCTTGTCCTCGGACTGAACGACTGAGAGAGCAGCTGGCACGTGCACCTCCTTAGATGTTGAGACTTCTCTTAAAGGCTTTCTCTTAAAGGGACACTGACAGGGTATTTATGCTCGCCGAGGTTTTTAGTCGTACGTGACATATGAGAGCCCAACTACCCAGAACAGAATTTGCGGCTCGAATTCGGTTGGTTTCCGCCCGAAAACTGCCCATCGAGAACTGGACCGGTTGGAGTCGCGCTCACTCTCTTTTCTGTGGTCGCGGGCCGTTTTCTAAGGTTTCGACGCGACCACCAAATTTAATCGAAGTTGTGGGTCATTGAAGGCACACAGTCAATATTAGAAAATAGAAAAAATATGAAACCCATTTTTTGTGGCTTCCAAAAAGCTGCAAATATGCTGATTGAAAAAAAAAAAAGGTAGCACAGACAACCGGAAGCATTCTGTGCGTTCACTGCATCATTTTCAACATAGCGTTGTTTCGCGTATCGTGGGACTAGCGGATGGCAGCGGACGACGGGCGTTGGACCTCTACTTCGGAACTGTCGCTCACGGTACCGGCGAATTCTGTCTTCCTTCGAGAGAGAAATTTGGGACCGATCAAAAGAACTGATATTCATCCCGTACGACATGCCCGACCAGCAAGCCGAACTGCACGAAGACATCGCCGAGCCGTAGTCCCTTCTCGTGGCTGAAGACATCGCTCGCTCAAACGTCAAGCACGAAGTGCGTACTTCGAGTTGAATACGCACGCGTACGGTTTCTTTACGATGTGCGAATTCGGCCTCTGCGTGGTGCTGCCCGACTTCAATCCGGGAGTGCATGTAATGAAGGGAAATCGGCAGCAAACTTCCGATATACAGTCTACCCGCTGCATTACTACGCATCATAGAGCTCCTTCAGTAACTCAGTGGAAAGACGTCCGCTTTACGCGCAGAAGGCACGGGTTCAATCCCTGGTATGATGTATCTTTTTTTTTTTTTTTGTCAAGCATTTTGCGATGTTCACATTTCTTTTTTTTACAATTATCACTGAAAAAAACAATTGTTGTGGACAATACGTCGCTGAACTAAATGGTATGGGATTTCATTTTTGACTCCTGCAAACTTAATGTAGTCACTTTCCACAAAATGCCAGGAGCATATGAATGGGGTAGCATCCGCTTTCCGAGCTTCGCGTAACCGTTCTACAGGAATTGCAGCCAGCCATTGATCCCGACCCGTTGATCTTTCGGAAACTTGTGCACTCTGCCGCACAATGCCGCTTTCAGATGCAAGACATGTGAGGAAACTCTTAACGCAACATCTTGGGAGTATTCTTTTTAGAGCCGATCACGGGAATTCACCATGGCACTCGGACACTCACTACTAATTGCCAACACTTATATGTACAAAACAACTTATCTTGAAGTACAGAACAGCGAGCGGAACAAACATAACTGCAAAGGAATCGTACGGCGAACGAACGCATTTCGTCTGCTACTTGCGGAGAAAAAAAAAAGAAAAAACCCGCAAGATTGGGTGTAGCCACGTGACTTCCGCCACTCACTCTACCCTCTCCACTTCTCAGTGCGGTGCGGGAGTGTCGGTTTCGGTCAGTTGCGTTTTATGGCTTTATTAAAAAATATGTGACTCTATAGCAAAATATTAATTGGGTAGTATTCCGACACCATAATGAATCGCCTCACAAAAAAAGGAAAAACGAAATTGGGAGGGTGTCAGTGTCCCTTTAAAGTAGACTCCTCTTAAAGACTTATTTTGAGTGTGAGGAGGTTTGCACTTCAATCACTTCCTGGCTTAAAGGAATGAGATGTTCTCTTCCACTTTGAGCGTTGTAATTTGCATTTCCCGCAAGACCGGGAATACGTTGGGTGAGGTCCATTGCAGTCAAAGCAGCAAGGTGCCTTTAAGCAAACTCTCTCCTGGGTGATCGTTTTTGCCACACTTGGCACACACTGTCTTTCTATGGTAGCTCTGGTTGTACCTCTGGCAATGAAAACAACATTGAGGGCTTGGCACGTAAGGCCGTGCTCTACACTTCGGATGCCTTGCCTCGATCGATTCTGGGAAAGTCAGAACGACACGCTTACATCTTGGTCTCTTGAGCGTCGCGACGAAAAGAGATAGTTTTGCAGCAACGATTCCTTACGTAGGTCACGAAGGCCATCTACGATTTCATCCACGGGGGATTAAAAAAGGTAGTCTTCAGATATTACATTTTTAACGACGCTTGGAGTGCGGTAAGGAGACACAGTAATCCTGTACTCGGAAACTGGGTTGAGTGCCAGCAGGTCTGAGGTTTGCCGAGAGGTTGAGACCTCATCGAGATTTCCAGATGGCATTTTTTAGCTTTAAAATTCTTCTCGATTACAGATTCGAGAGTCTTAGAAACCAGGAAGGGGGATAGCTTTGCTAACGGTTTTTTGGTTTCAGAATGCATCACGAGAAATCGAGGAAACTTCTCCACAGTGGCAAACGTTTTTGTGTTCGGACCCTTTTCAGGGCCCAATCAGGTTTTCTGTTTAGTGTAGGACCCATGACAAATGGGAAGACTTTGCCACCTGTAGCGCACCGCCCACCACGGAGTCCAACAAGGGGTTAGGTAACATCTCATAACAGGTCTGACTTGTCTGAGTACTATAGATCACTTTACCACAGCTACCAGGATGCTATAACCAAGTGTAGATCAAGAGAAAGTTCTGTCACCACCCAAGGTTAGCCCTTGCCACCACAAAGAAGGTGGCAACCCAGGCAAAAATCAGCCCACTTCCAGCTGGATTATGAACTGGTCCCAGCTGGAAATGAGGCAGTCCAGCTGGATTCCAGCTCAGTCTAGCTGGTTCCAGCTGGAATTCAGCTGGACTGCCTCATTTGCAGCTGGGACCAGTTCCTCAATCCAGCTGGAAGTGGACCGATTTTCGCCTGGGAAGGGCACCAAAGAAGGTGGCAAGAGCACACCATGAAGCATCCACAGGCAAAATGCCATTCAGCAAAAACGATAAAGTGTGGCGTTTCTGCTCCGAGAGTTCGACTGCAAGGGCACGTGCTAAAGAAACCGCTTTCCATGCACCTGCCGCAGAAGAGGAGGATGGGGTAGGTCGCCACCACCTTGGCCGCCATGGCCAAGACCGCTAACAGCACGGCCGGCCGGCCGGCGTCGTAGAGCTCCAGCACGTCCCCAGCCACCCCCTGGCCGAAGGTCCAGTAGCCGTACACCCCTGTGAGGGTGTACAGCCCAGCCGTCAGGGACACGGCCACCAGCACCACCCTCGGGAACGTGGACCGCTTCGCCAGGCAGCCGTAGATGGGCACCGAACTCACGTGGCACTGTGCGGGGGTTAGTCACCATCCGTAAGGGCAGTGTTGCTAACCTCTGCAATCGTTTCTTCAGCGAATTTTATCAAAAATTCCCTAGATTTTCAGGAAATGTGTTAGTTTGCGTCGATAGGTGTCCTCACCTTCTGTAAGGGCAGTGTTGCCAACCTCCGCAATCGTTTCTTCCCCGAATTTTATCGGCAAATCCCCTAGATTTTCAGAAAAAGAGTTAATTTGCATCTATATTGAGATTATCGTTACGGAGTAGCTTAAGAATAGATTCCTGTAGTTCGGTGCCCATTTAAAGGTTAAATCTGAGTCATTAAAACCTTTTTTCATAATTAAACTTTGTTACTTTGGCCTTGTGTGGCCCCCCATGGTAAGGGCAGACTATGTGCAGTTACACAAACACAGATCCGCTGAAAACCTGGCAACAGTAAAATGCAACTCGGTTCCTTTCGTGACGCCAAGATTGCCGTCGATTCATTGCAAGCATTTGCCAGCCATTTTCAGTTTGTACGAGTTTATTTGAGACAGACTTACAGAAACTCTCAGGGAACATGGCTAAAGGCACTTTGAAGTGCCTTTAGTCTGTGCTGAATTCCATTGCCTTGTGCGAAGATTCAACGCCTCGGGCTGCCTGGGATCCCAGTGCAGCTTTTCTCGAGTGCCACAACACTGGATGCCATTGATGTTTGCACGTCGGCATAATGCCATGGTGTCTGGTGAGCCACACCAACAGTAGCTCATTACTTAAGTGTTTGCATTTACTCCAAACAGATTAAAAAAAAGGGGGGGAGGGGGGCGAGTTATCTTAGACGAGCGCTGTTTTTACCACATACATATTGGGCTTGGCAAACATTATTTCATTTCAATTATTTCATTTATTGTTGCTCAAAGACATCCTTTCGGGCGTATTACATTCGCAAGGATTTGGGAAAAAATCATAAAAAGCACAATACATACCTTATAATCGCGTGTAAGGGTCGCACTCGTGTAAGGGCCGCACCCCCAAATTTAGAACAAAGTATTGCAAAACAAAAATTACAGAAATTATTCGTGTATGCGCCGCACCCCCTTGTTTTTGAGGCACGCCGACTGTAATGCCACGTTTCTACGAATATATTTCGCTAGGTGGCACTAGCCACCGCCCGAGCACGTAGCGGCACGCGTCCGCATCTCCGATATTTGCTCTCCACTCAACCGTGTCACCGTATGGCAAAATGGCTGTCGACCTCGATCGTGGTCGGCCGCACTGTCGGGATGCATTTATGTTGCGGCAAGGCATTGAGAAAAGATTAACGATATGTCAGGTTCCGTGGCAAGCGCGAGGAATGGGGATTCAGAGGGGCTCGGCTCGCGCGTGCACTCAGGTTTCCGAACGCCACTGTACACTCTGGGGAGGTTTCCTTTTGTTATTCGATTCGTATCAAAGCGTCGCAATTTTTCTGAAATCTTGATTTGTCTGCCTTTTCGCGCAATCTCAGAGCTATGGGCAAGTACCACTTCAACAGTCATACGGGATTCAAGTCGAAAGTTGCCGCGCATGCTATCAAGTACGGCAAAAAAAAAAAAAAGAAGAAGGGTATTGCGCAGTATGTAAACTAATTAAATCTGACTGACGACTGAGTTCGGATTCCGGAGTGAAGGCGTTTCCGACCAGTGCAGCTGAGCGCGCACGTTCATTTCAAAATGTGGATACAGATTTTTTTTTTATTCGTGTATGGGCTGCACCTCGAAAATTTGCCCTCAAATCGAGACAAAGTAGTGCGGCTCTAACACGAGTTTATACGGCATAAAACTTAGTGTTCAAAAACGATCAAACCCGAGGATTAGGGAAAAAAAATCATACGAAAGCATAATACATATAAAACTTAAATGTTCAAAAACGATCAAGCAAGAAAGAACAAGATCAGAGGGACCCTTGATTGGCTCAAGTAATGTACACAATGCCAAGAACATTCAAAACAAAAACAGATTATCATCTTGGAACCTAATTCAACAATAAATTGCTACATTTTTTTTTTTCTAAACAACAACTTGTCAAGTTCAGTTGCCACAAAGTCTGGGAGTGCGTTCCAATCTGAAATACACAAAGCTAACGGAGATGAGAGGAATAGATTTGGGGATTTGCGGCCAAGCGCTCACATCACTAAGTTGTCTTTTTCGTCTTTACAGTGCAACCCATTTATAACAATAATGAGAAAACCCAAAATTTCAATCGTTATAACCGATTATCGTTGTATCTGGACTAGAAACTGATCATTTCCAGTCTAGAAACTCTAGGAACTGATTGTTATAAGCGGTACATCGTTATATGTGGTATCGTTGTAAGTGGATTGCACTGTATAGTGTTGTGTCACTTCACATTCCGTCTGCCTTGCCTGGATTGCAAGATCATCGTTGCGGGCCCCTGCACGTGGCGCACACCCCCCTGCTATCGACGTGTCCGGAATCAGCTGTGTGACACCTACCGACGAAATCAATCTTCCTGCTTTGCTTAAAAGGACTGTCGTCGAGGCTGAACGTGGGATTTGCGGCCAAGCGCTCACATCACTAAGTTGTCTTTTTCGTCTTTATAGTGTTGCGTCACTTCGCATTCCGTCTGCCTTGCCTGGATTGCAAGATCATCGTTGCGTGCCCCTGCATGTAGCGCACACCCCCCTGCCATCGACGTGTCCGGCATCAGCTGTGTGACACCTACCGACGAAATCAATCTTCCTGCTTTGCTTAAAAGGACTGTCGTCGAGGCTGAACGTGGGATTTGCGGCCAAGCGCTCACATCACTAAGTTGTCTTTTTCGTCTTTATAGGTGAGTCTTAGATCAGTATTCGTTAAATCCTTGTTATTTGCCGTTTCTTCGGCCGCAAATCCCTGCGAAGTGTTGTGCAAATATGGGTGTCGACTTGTACACCTATCGGATTAGTGTTGGCCGGTTCTGCTTTCGTGGAAAGCGGCGAGTGCATGAATGTTGTTGTGCGCCGTTATTATTCTTGAAGTCTAGATGCCCCAGCGCCAAAATCATGTTGTTGGCAATATGTATCGTGCAACTTTTGCTCTGCGCGGGAGACGTAGAATCTAATCCGGGTCCCGACGAACGTCTGGACAAGATACTAGCGACTCTTGGAGATGTGATTGCGTCCAATAAAACGTGTCAGACGCAAACTTCAGCCAAATTAGAACAAATCTCCTCCGGAATTACTGATATCTCTCAACGGGTAACAAAGCTCGAGGAAAGGTTTTGTGAAGTTACTCGCCTGTCAGAAGAAGTAAAGTCTTTCGGAGTGACTGTAACCAAACTGAAGACTGATATGTGCACATTTACTGAGAAACAGCGCGAAACTGAAAGTTTGGTTGATGTGGTTGACGACTTGAACAACCACCTACGCAGAAACAACCTTATAGTTAAAGGGCTGCCTGAGCAAGAGTCGGAGACATGGGCTGACATGGAGGAGAAGGTTCAAGCGTTTTTTTCCACCCACCTAAACAAAAGAGTCGGTGAAATTGAGAGGGCGCATCGACTCGGATTGCGCAAACCAGGTTTTAGCAGGCCTATTATAATCAAATTTTTAAACTACAAAAGCAAAAGTGAAATCATAGGTAACGCCCACAAACTAAGGAATCTAGCATCACCAAAAATCTGGGTAGAAGACGACTTCTCCCCAAAAATGCAATTCATCCGTAAACAGTTGAGGGACTTCGCGCGAGCGAATAAGGGTGAAAGTAGATATCGGCTGTCGTACGATAAACTGTTCCTGAACGACAACGTCTACAAGTATGACAGTGCAAGCGGTCAAGTCTTACCTTCCTATCAAAATAATCGACCCTCAAACACAGCTAACATGCGGCTCGTTTCAGAACGAGCCCAACTAAGAAAATTGGTGAACTATCTCTTCTTATCGCCAACTTTCATAGCCTAATACCCAAACAGGATGATCTGCTATCTTTCATTCACACTTGTTCTGCTGATATCATCCTGGGAACCGAGACTTGGCTCAGCTCAAACATAGAAGACTCAGAATTGACATTGTCAGACTGCTTTTCAATCTATAGGAAAGATCGGTATGGCTCTAGGGGAGGAGGGGTCATGATCGCCGTCAGGAACTGTATACCATCATCCTTCATTCCAGTCGACTCGGCGCTTGAAATTTTGTGGGTCACAATTGGAATGGGCTTCCAAAGGTGTTTACTTGGTGTATGCTATAGGCCACCGGACTCACGGGCAGATTTTATTGACAACCTTACAGAAACTGTAGATAATGTGCAATCAAAGTTTCCAAATATGCCTATATTTTTAGCGTGAGATTTCAATTACCCAGGTATCAATTGGGCAACAAATGAAGTGCTTAGAAACTGCCCGAATAAGAGTGAATGTTCAAAGTTTCTTGAAATGACCAGTTATTTTCAATTTTTTCAAGTTGTCACAACTCCAACACGTGGTGATGCAGTTTTAGATTTAGTTTTGACAACTCATCCTCAGCACACTTCGGTTAATGTTATTGATAAAATAAGTGATCACTGTCTTGTGCACTGTACTTTTTCTTTGCTTGTTGAAAAGCGTGATTTCTTGGGAAAACAAATTTTTGATTATAAGAGAGCGGATTTGGAGTCTCTGTTGTCCATGTTTTCTAGATCTTTCTTGAGTCGTTTTGATGAGCGTTCTGTAAATGAGAATTGGGTACTACTTCGGGACGCACTGTATGAATCTCAAACTGCCTGTATCCCTGTAGTAAATATTGCACCTTGTATACGTTCACCGTGGTTTACAAACAAAATAAAACAAAGCATCCGGAAAAAGAAGCGCTTATATAGACGTGCGAAGTACACAAAAAAGGAGGAACACTGGGACTCCTACCATGCGCATGCTTCAGTTTGTAAGAAAGAAATTGAACTAGCCAAGCAAAGTTTTTTTAACGTTGATGTCGAAAATATGTTGCGGACAGATCCGAAAAAATTTTGGAGGGTAGTAAATCCTAAAGCTGCCAATGTACTTCCGTGCTCTAGTACAGATAGTGTTTTGTTTGATGATTCCAAACTGGCTACTCAGTTTAACGAGTTTTTTTGCAGTGTGTTTACTGAGGAGAATGACATTTCAGATTTGGCTGTACTACAAATGTCAGTCAACAGCAATATGGAAGATATAGTTATTTCTACTCATGGAGTTGAATGTGCAATTGATCGACTACCTACCAACTCTAGTCCGGGTCCAGATGGCATCTCTACCAAGTTATTAAAATTAACCAAACCAATATCTGGTCATCTTCTTGGAAGGCTGTTCCAACAATCACTCTCCACAGGTGAATTACCGGATGATTGGAAAAATGCTCGTGTCGTTCCTACTTTCAAATCAGAAGATAAAAACGTATTGAATAACTACAGACCCATTTCACTCACCTGTGTTTCATGCAAGCTTCTAGAACACATTATATCATCTCAAATCATGACCTACTTATCATCAAATCATCTTCTTTTCACAAACCAGCACGGCTTTCAGCGTGGTCGTTCGTGCGAGACGCAGTTGTTCGAGCTAGTTACGGACCTCCATAACTCTGTCCACTCGTCCAAACCCGTTGATGCTATTTTTATTGATTTTGCCAAAGCCTTTGATCGCGTTCCCCCCAAACGACTAATACATAAACTGAATAAATATAACTTATCCACCTCCGTCGTTAAATGGATAACAAACTTCTTAGCTAACAGACGCCAATCTGTTGTAATCGGTCAATGTCTTTCCTCTTCCCTTCCTGTGACGTCCGGTGTCCCGCAGGGATCGGTACTTGGTCCTGTGCTTTTCCTGATATATGTCAATGACCTCCATACTAACATCACATCTTGCACTCGTTTATTCGCAGAGGATTGCGTCATTTATCGTCCAATTACGGGTCCTCTGGATTGTAAAATTTTACAGGATGACTTGCATAAAATCTCTGACTGGTGCGACACGTGGTTGATGCAAATAAATACAAGCAAAACGAAAGCTATAACATTCACCACACAACGTCATCCATCTTCGCACACATACTTAATCAGAAATGATCCCATCGAAAATGTAAGTTCATTTAAATATCTTGGTGTTCACCTTTCATCTGACCTTAGCTGGAACACTCACATCCAACATGTTACTAACAAAGCGATGAAAACTCTAGGCTTCCTTAAACGTACTCTCTTCCAAGCAAACCCAGAAACAAAACTCGTTGCCTACTCAACTCTTGTCAGATCCCAACTGGAGTATGCATCCATCATTTGGCATCCTCACCAATCATATCTAGGAGAAAAAATAGAATCACTTCAAAACAAAGCCGCTCGTTTTATAGTTCGTGACTACTCCCGCTTTACTAGTGTAACCGGTATCAAACATCGACTCAACTTACCACCCCTTCACACCAGAAGGAAAGTTGCTCGCCTATCGTTTATTCACAAGCTCTACCATAGCTCTTCAGCTTTTAAAGATGTTTTTTTACGACCAGCCCACCATATATCACCCCGTTTGGATCACCCTTTTAAAATTAATCCCATATATGCTCGAACTAACATGTTTAAAAATTCCCCTCTCCTTCTTGCAATTTCGGATTGGAACAGCCTTCCAAGGGAAATTGCCTCAATCGGTGATCATGAGTCTTTTGTTGCCGCCGTAAACACGATGCTACTTGAGTGGGCTAAGTTGAATTGAAATTTTCGTCTTCAGTTTTGTGCACCTATTTACCTTTGCTGTGTATATATATCTCCATTGTTGCTGAAAGTGCCGGAACGCGTCATAATGTTTTTCTATATGTATGCATTTTATTTTATTTTTATTTTTATTTATTGTGAGTTGCTGCTTGGTTTTTGTTTTTCAAATTCTGTATTGTTGTTCCCCCCTATGTAATGCCCGTGTGGGCCTTTAGGGTAAATAAATAAATAAATAAAATAAATAAACTAGCGCGTGATGCAAAAGGTTCCACTTTCTGGGTGTTATCACATTGGGCCGAAATATAGAGATAATAGTAATAGAGAATAATCATAATAATAGACAAAAGGATAATAGTCGTGGTAAGTAGACTAATTAACTAGATCTGTTAACTTTTTAATTACAGTCGAATCTAGTTAATTCAAACTCAAAGGAGCAGATAGGACATACTCAAAACCTGTTTGAGTACAATATATGTTGTTCCATTGAAGAGACTCATTGAATTTCAGGTTGTAAGCGGGGAATACTCACGCTTTTTGACTATTCTGCGTGGTCAAACGTTTTCGACAGTTAAAGGGACACTGACAGGGTATTTATGCTCGCCGAGGTTTTTAGTTGTACGTCACATACGAGAGTCCAACCACCTGGAAGGGAATTTGCGGCTCGAAATACGGTTTCTTTCCGCCCGAAAACCGCCGATCGAGAACCGGCCAATTCGAGTCGCGCTCACTGCCTTCTCCGTTGTCACGTGCCATTTTTCTAAAGTTTAGACACGACGACCGAATGTAATGGAAGCAAGTGGTGGGTCATTGAAGTCACAGACTCAATACTAAAAATAGAAAAGAAATTTGATACCCATTTTTTGTGGCTTCTAAAAAGCTGCAACTACGTTGATGCTAATGCTTTTGTACTCCGCGTTGATGCTGTATTTTTCTGGGACGTTTTTCAAGAGGACAGTGAAAGGAGGACTTTGAAGTTCAAGAGTGCAATACTCGAGTTTCAGAAGCCGACTGGATTCGGTTCTTGACGGGCTCAACGCGTTAGGTTTACATAGCCTATGGAAAACTCGAGAAATGGATAAAGATGGTGGCCTGGTTGCCAAACCTTCTCGGGTAAACTTCAGAAACGTGGCCATATTCATACTTCATGAATAGCATAGTGGTCAAGACTGACGCATAGTTTGTTTACTTCAGTGCTGTTTTTTTATGTGTAACCCTAAAAAGGCCCCTAAAGCTGTTTGGGAAACACAATAAAGCTCTGATTGATTGATTGATTGTAGGCCAAAGCGTGCTCGAAAATCATGAAGGACATGATGAATGGAAAGAAGTTGTACGAAGCCCGAGTTGTTCGCCTGACATAGTTTGGGCTATATTCAAAACTTTCTAGCTTATATATTAAACAAAACTCTTTTTGATGAAAAAAATTTAAGTTTTACTAGTTGAGGTGAACTGGAATCGGTGTCAGTGGAAAATAACTGCTTCGGAAAATGACGCACCCCAACGTCTTGAGTGTAGAGTGTGCGACGCGTGTGTGCGGTTTTTCGCACATTTTTTGTGTATATTATAGAATAGTGTTGTCGTGTATATAATCACGTAAATAAAACTTTTAGAAGAAAAAACCTCCCAGTAGCTTAGCGGAAAGATGTCCTCTTCACACGCAGCAAACATGCGGTGTAAACAAAACATTCTTTTTTTCCAGACATTGCGATATTTACATTTATTTTCTTACAATTATCACTGAAAAAACAAATGCCGTGGACGAAACGTCGCCGAACTAAATCGTATGGGATTCCCTTTTCGACACCGGCGAACTCAACGTAGTCAATACTTTCCACGAAATTCAAGGAGCGTGTAAATCGGGTAGCGTCCGCTTTTCGAGGTTCCCGTAAATGTCCTGCAGGAATTGCAGTCAGCCATGGGTCCCGATCCCGTCGATCTTTCGAAAACTTGCGCAGACTCTGCTCCACGATGCCACTTTTTTCGGACGCGGGACGTGCGAGGCAGCTCTTCACGCAACATCCCGGCTGCATTTTTTTCGAAGCCGATCACTGGAATTCGCCAGGGCCAATCACTACTCATCTCCAACTCTAATGTACGAAAAAAACTCATCTCGAAGTGCAGAACGGCGAGCGTAACAAACATAACCGCAAAGGAATCGCACGACAAACGGTTCCCGCAACAAATCGTCTGCTGCGTGCAGAAACTTCTCGCTTTTGACAGGCGGCCGCGCGATTTATAAGCACTACTAAAGTGCTCGTAAACTCAAATAAAATGTTCCCTGAACCCGTTGTGAACAACAGATGTGACTATGGAAAAGAGGAATATACTTGAGCGTCCATGTGCCGCGTGTTTCTACGCCACAGTTAAACGGTAGTTATAAATTCTATGAATATTGATAATCTTTCACAATTCAAACAGTGCCTTATTCACGAGTTCCTCTTCAGATGTATCCGAAAAAATGCTCGTGTCATCCGCGTAGATTTTATATTTTAATCAATGTTTACTTTATCATTTATATATAGTAAAAAAAGAAATGGCTCAGGCTGCTTCCTTGAGGAACTGCTGATGATATATTTGAAAGAAGTTGATTTCAGATCGTTAATTTGTATGAATTGGGAGCGATGTTCTAAATAGGATTTGATTGACGCATATAGTTTATCTGTTAAAATATGGTGACTGATGCAATCAAATGCTTCGCTAAAGTCTAAAAATAGACTAAGCATTAATTTTTTTCTTCAAACTTTTTAAGCTTCTCTTCTTTCTGAACTAGTAACGCCGTCTCTGTACATCTATTCTTTCGAAACCGAAATCGAGAATCGGTAATTACAAATCGTTTGTCACAAAAGTTGACAATAGGAGAGTGAACTGTTTTTCTTTTCTAAACTTTTTGAGAACATAGGAAGTATAGATATAGGACGGCAATTCCTTAGTTCATTTTAGAGCGGGCGCCCCTTTCCGCGTTCTGTGGCGTCACCCTAGCCGTAACTGCCCCCGCTAAATTTGGCGGGAAATTGAATCGGCGCTGAGGTCACGTGACATTGATTTTCCCGCCAAATGTGGCGGAGAAACTGAATTCGATCGTGGGTGACGTGACACGGAGTCGTGCGACGTCATTTTCCCCGCTAAATTTGGCAGAGAAACGAAATTGGTGGTGGGATCACGCGACGTCAATTTCGCCTGCTAAATTTAGCAAGGAAATTTCCCTGCTAAATTTAAAATGAAATAGCCACAAAATGGCTATTATTAAATTTAATAGCCACAAAATGTGTATCATTAAATTTAATAGCCACAAAATGGATATTATTAAATTTATTTGCCACAAAATGGCTATTATTAAATTTAATAGCCACAAAATGGTTATTAAATTTAATAGCCATAAAATGGTTATTATTAAATTTAATAGCCACAAAATGTGTATTATTAAATTTAATAGCCATAAAATGAATATTATTAAATTTATTAACCACAAAATATCTATTATTAAATTTAATAGACACAAAATGGTTATTATTAAATTTAATAGCCACAAAATGTGTATTATTAAATTTAATAGCCATAAAATGGATATTATTAAACTTATTAGCCACAAAATGGCTATTACTAAATTTAATAGCCACAAAATGGTTATTATTAAATTTAATAGCCACAAAAATGGCTATTAAATGCGCTTGCCGAATTCGACCCACTCAACATTTCGCCATTATGGTTTATGCTTTCCGTTTTGATTGATTTATAGGACATAGCAAGAACAGTATTTACATGTTTCCATAATATATTGGCCTTTTTTAGGCATTCGACATTGAATAAATTATGCTAATATCGCTTGGCCTTTTTAGTAGTGATGGACCGAATCTGCCGAACTTTTGAAGGAAAGTTCGGCAAAGATTCGGCAAAAATTCGGCAAATGTCTGCGCACGCGCGAGAACGTGACGGGGCCATGAATTGCAAATGGAAGCCGTGCGGTTGTGCAGTTACCATCGTACAGTGTATAACAACCAGCAGTTACGGCGAGGCGTAGGAGTGGTCAACACGGTAACTGGCGTTTGTGAGCCTTTGCGAGTGTGGTTCTCTTTAATAGTTTCTGTCTCAAGAACAGAAGATGGACCAATAATTTTCACAGTCCACTGCGCAAGTGACAGATGATGCGGCACTTTCTGGATGACGCAATCTTCATTTGGCCTTTTTAGTGATGAGACGAGGTAGTTGAAGCATTGACTCACAATTACTTTAAAGCACTTCTTGTAATTATAACAATCCTGTTTTCGGCTCACAAGAAGTTTGTGCCAAAACAAAATAATATTGCTTGTTAGTTAGCGTTATTTCGCGGTTATTATGTATCTATATAAAACTGAACACAGAACTATTGTGCTCGACGTTGCACATCCGACATCCCTAACTCTTCCCATCTTCCAAAACGTTTGTGTGTGTCCTAACACCAGAAATTGGCATTTTAAAGGTTAAAAGCGAGACTTTGCGAATATGGGACGCACACTTTCATGCAAAGCTGACGTGAAGCGACTCAAATCGAAAGACATGCATATTGACAATAATATCGTTATTTTTTCTGGCGAAGGCTCAGTAACCGTCGCATTCATTTTCGCGCACGAAACTGTGATTCCCAGAGAAAGTAAAACCGCAGTGCTATTGCCTTTGTGTTTACACCACACATACTTGCAGGCTTGCGCTGATGAGGCTTCCAAACCGAAACTCTCGTAGCGTGATTCGTGACTGCGCTCGCTGCTACCCAACGTTGCTACTCCCCAACCAAAGCAGAACTGGCGTGTCACTTCTTGCAGAAGTGACACGCCACTTCTGCAGGAAGTCACTAAAATTGCCAGTAAAGGCACAAAAACTCCACTGATACAATTATCTTGTAGAATACCACCTGATTAAGTAATAACTGCACCAATATGCATTACATGTTGCATTTAAGAAAAATGCAACATAAAACTTTTTTTCGCCAGAAAAAACGAAATATCAACGTAGGTCTGGTAACATTGTATTTTTGCCGAATCTTAAGGTAAGTTCGGCAAAAGCTCGGCTTTGCCGAATCATCTCAAGATTCAGCACCGAACTTTCGATTCGGCAAAAGTTCAGCCCATCACTACTTTTTAGGCATTCCACATCGAATAAATTATGCTAATATCGCTTTTTCTATCTTCTTATTTCTGTAGTTAGTTGATTTCTACATTTCTTAAACTGTTAAGTGCCGTTTTATAACGAGTTGCAAGAAATATTTGATAGAGTTCACATATCCTACACGTCTTATATGCAAAACAGTCGGAGTAAAGCTGCTTAAATTTTTTAATAAACATCTTGTATGCATTATTTATGACAAGAAATTAAACGCTTTGGCCCGATCGGCGGTAATCAATTTATCAATTTCTTCCTAAATGCATCTAGCATAATTCGCGTAACGTTTTGAATAAACATGGGCAAGTAATTAGTAATGCTTTCGCATTAAAAACGTTGGACCCGCGTTTCGCGAAACGTGCGTCCATCAAACAGCTATTTCTATCGTTATCCTATCAACATAGAAAGTATGGGACATGATAGACAACTTAAGGAATCGAAAGCAAGCCCGTTCTAGTCTGAAAGAAGTTATGATAAATAATGTAAACGTAAAAAATAAGTTGTATAAACTTGGATTATTTCTAGACTTTAGAAAAGCTTTTGACACCGTGCAATGCAATATTGCACTCGAAAAGCTTGCAACTTGCCGAGTTTGAGGAGTCGCATTAAAACTAATCAAACCCCATCTTACAAATCGCTATCGATGTGCTTATATCAATAATCAATCATCTAGTAAAACAAAAATACAAAAACAACATTCCCAGGGGTTCTATCCTGACCCCCTCTATAGTTCCTCCTATATATCAATGATATAATTTTGATGTAATCAATGATGTAATAAAAAATTTTGGGGTACATGGTTTTCCGAGGTCCTATCGTGGAATGCTCACGTTAATGAACTCTTAATGTACTGGCAGCTTATATAAAATACAAAACTTAGGGCCTACCTCGTTAGGCCCGCTTCAGACAGGGCAACTTTTCCAGCAATTTCGGGGTAGCTGGCGGGTCGTTCCCTAGCGTTCCCTAGATCGACACGAATTGCTGAGATCGGGTCCGTCTCGAAACGGACAAGCAACTCAAACAACTCAGAGACGTTTGAAGCGGCAGCAGCCAATCAGGGGCGCGATATTTTCACGTGACACACCTGTCATGGAGATGAATGACTTGGTTCTGGTTTGAAATGAATCGTTTTTAGAAATAAACCTTTTCAGAAAAAATAGTTACCATATTTTCGCGATTCTAAGCACTCCCCCTCCCCCCCCCTGTTCAAACATAAACACCCGAAAGAAAGTTTGCTGCAAATGTAAGTACCCCCCTCCCAGCAAGAAATTTGAGATCGGGGACGCCAGTATCGCCGAGCACCGGAGTCTCGAACGGCTGCTGGCGCTTGGTTTCAACGTCAGTTAATAGGTGGCAGCGCATGCCGCCATTTTCCACTTTCACATCCGTGCAAGTTGCGAAAGACTGATTGATTGATTGATTGGGGGTTTATGGCACATCAGCATCTAAGGCTATAATGCGCCAAGAGTCTGAACTATTGCAGTAGAGGGTTAGAGAGAAGAAAGAGCTATAGTAGCTGGTGATGTGATAAAACTATGACCATGCATTTGTATAAGTGTAAAAGGTATGGTCATGAGTCTGGGGTGGAAAATAAAATTACAGTCTGTGTATAATGCCGATATCTGTGAGGAACTTAAAAAGCAGTCATGTGAAATAAGTGGCTCATCACCTAGAAGCAGGGCTAGATGCAGTGGGACATGTTCTCTATATAGTTGTGAGAGGTGCTTCTGACGGTATTGATCATAAGTGTGACATTCAATGAGGATGTTTAAGACACTTAAAGTTATGTTACAGTGTTCACACACTGGAGCATCCTCCCCACTCAAAAGGTGCCCATGTGTGAGACGTGTATGGCCAATTCGTAACCGGCACAAGACCACTTCATAGAAGCGCTCCCGATGCCGGGCACTCTCCCATTCACTTATGTAAGGTTTTACTGCATGTATTTGTTGTGCATTTCAGTATTCCACTGAAGTTGCCACTTTAATCGGATGCACCGTTTTAAAGACGTGTGATAGTCTTTATAAGGTATTTTACGCAGGTCTACTTGTTTCTCATTTCCCGGGATGCCAACATGGCTAGGCACCCAGCATAAAGTTATGCGAATGTTGCTGTTTGCAGCTAAAATAATCTTACTCTGCAATTCAGAAACAAGCGGGTTTCTCACCCGTTCCAGCGATAGGACTGCTTTTAAAGAACTCAAAGAGTCAGTGAATACTACCGAGCAAGGAAACCTTTTCTTGGTTATGTAATCGACCGCCAATAGCAGACCATAGAGCTCTGCCGTGAGTATGGTGGCATTTGAGTTTATTCTCCCAACTCGCTTAACGGATGGTCCGATCATAGCGCATCCTACAGTGGAGTAGTCTTTTGTCCCGTCCGTATAGAAACTTGTATACTCTTGATATTTACATTGAAGTTCCAAAAATTCCTGCTTCATGACTTCCTTTGGAACATCTTTTTTAGTATGTTTCGTAAGTGTGAAGTCGCAGTGAATGTTATTGTAGTCCCATGGGGCAATATGTGGAGGGTATCGGACTACTGGGGCCTTTGCATTCATCCCAACAACCTCTGCTGCACTGCAATTCCTAATTGAAAAAGGAGGAACTATGGAGGGTTTGTTTTGAAATGTTCTCTGGAACCGAATGTTTTCTATGTTATCTCGAGCAGGATGCTCGGGAACCGAGCGGACCCTAATGGAGTACATGTAACCCAGTGCGAACCTTCTATACTCCAAGGATGGTTCATTAGCTTCTACATACAGACTAGGTACTGGGGAGGTGCGGAACGCACCAGTAGCTAAATGCAACCCCTGATGGTGAATGGGGTCCAACATCTTCAAAGCCGATGCCCGGGCTGAACCATACACTATGCAACCATAGTCAAGCCGGGAACGGACGACAGAGCGATATATGCGTAATAAACACAGTCGGTCTGAGCCCCATGTCACATGAGATAAAACCTTAAGAATGTTGAGAGATTTCAGACACTTCAGTTTAAGACTCTTAATATGTGGAATGAAAGTGAGTTTTGAATGAAATATGAGAGCCAGAAACTTGTGTTCACTTTTTATAAAAATTGGAGT
This sequence comes from Ixodes persulcatus, assembly GCA_013358835.2. Taxonomy (NCBI): domain Eukaryota; kingdom Metazoa; phylum Arthropoda; class Arachnida; order Ixodida; family Ixodidae; genus Ixodes; species Ixodes persulcatus. Next base: position 93,154 of record JABSTQ010010913.1, on the reverse strand, counting down.
ACCATACATACTCAAAACTGGATCATGGCAAATTCCACGCCGACGAGAAAAGCGAACACAAGCGTTTTTTCAGGCGAAAATCTAAAACCATTTGTATCAGCCCATTTGATCAAGTTATTGACCGTAAGTTGAACTCGACGTTCACAAATCGACAAGTTACAGGACGAGACGGAGATCTGCAAGTCGTCAACATATATAGAATATTGTACTGAAGGCGGTATTACACGAGTAATTGAATTTAACTTATTGATGAAAAGAGTGACACTGAGCACGCCTCCCTGAGGGACTCCATTTTCCTGTATGAACTCTCTTGAAAGTGTTGTCCCCAGCTTCACACGAAAGGTACGGTGCTCCAAGTAACTTTGAATGGCAGCTAACATACGACCTCAAACACCGAAACTCAACAAGTCTTGCAGTATGCCAAACCGCCAAACCGTGTCATAAGCCTTCTCTAAATCAAAGAAAACAGAAAGGCATTGTTGCCTGTTCACAAATGCCTCCCGCACAGCAGTCTCAAAACGAACTAGATGATCAACTGTGGACCGAGCTAAACGGAAACCACACTGGTACTTATCAAGTAGGCTGTTTCTCTCCAAGTAAAACATAAGTCTCTTATTAATCATGCGCTCCATAGTCTTTGAAATACAGCTAGTTAAAGCTATGGGTCTAAAGCTAGATGAACATGAGGGATCCTTGACTGGCTTTAGCACTGGTACAATGATAGCAACCTTCCAAGAGGATGGAAAGTGACCCTCGAGCCAAACTCTATTAAAAAGGTACAGAATAAGTTCCAGGGTGGACGGATGAAGATGCTCAAGCATTTTATAATGAATTCCATCTGGTCCAGGTGCAGACTGCTTGGATGGAAGAGCCGACTGAAGTTCGTGTAGTGTGAATGGAGCATTATATGGTTCTCTCGTAGCCCCGAATGTGGTCACAGTCTTTTTTTCAGCCTGCAATTTGTATCGCTGGAAATTTTGAGTATAATGCTCGAACTCGATACAAATTCGAAGTGTTCCCCTAGGATGTCTGCCTGCTCTTTCAGACTCTCGGGGCATATTCCATTTCGACTGAAAAGTGGGACAGAAAATGCCCGGTAAGAACCATCGATTTTATGCACTCTGTCCCAAATTTCTTTCAGGGACGCACTGCTATTAATAGAGGAAGCATATCCTCTAAAGCTTTGCCGCTTAGCGTGCCTTCGGATGTACCTTGCCTGTGCCCTGATTCTTTTGAAATTAATAAGGTTGCTAGGTGTAGGATACCGCCTAACAATTCCCCATGCTTTGTTTTGTTTCTTTTTAGCCTCTCGGCAGTCTTCATTCCACCACGGCTTTGGCCTTTTAGGAAGATGGGTGGATGTCATCGGTATGGCAATCATTGCAGCTTCCAGGATGTGCTTTGTAAGATGGTTTGTTGCTTCGTCAATAGAGAGTTGATGTAGAGATGAAACAGCTAAAAGAGATAATTGCTTAAAACGTGCCCAGTCAGCTTTTTCGAACTTCCACCGAGGTGAACGCGATGAAAGAGTGACGTGAGAATGATTCAACTCTAAAATTAGTGGAAAGTGGTCACTTCCAAATGGGTTTGGGATGACCTTCCATGAAAGCAATGGAAATATTAAAGGGTGACAAATGGATAAGTCTATAGAAGTAAAAGTATGAGTGGTAGAACTAAAATATGTAGCTTCATTTGTGTTAAGTAGGCACAATCCCGAGGAAAGAAGAAAGCGCTCAATGAGAGCCCCTCTGGGATCTCGTCTGCCACTCCCCCACAGAGGATTGTGTGCATTAAAATCTCCCAAAAGTAAAAAAGGTGGTGGAAGCTGACTAACAAGGTCTTCAAGCTCTTCAATTTTTAGCTGATAACTGGGTGGTATATATAAAGAACAAACTGTAACTATACGATCTAACAAAATGCGGGCTGCCACAGCCTCCAGTGAAGTCTGAAGAGTCACCTTGCTACATGGGGTTGAGCGTTGCACTACAACTGCTACGCCTCGAGATGAATGAACTGCTTGTATCCGGTCCTTGCGAAACACCTGGAAGTATTTTAATATATTAGTGTGGCTCGCTTTTAGATGTGTTTCCTGCAAGCAAAATGCAATGGGGCCATGATCATTTAGTAGCTGCCTCACATTGTCATAGTTAGGAAGGAGGCCTCTACAGTTCCATTGACGAAAAAGAGACATTGGAATTCTAAAAGGAAGTCAGACCGATATATATATATATACACCACAGGGGGCTAAAACAAATTTACGGGGCTTTTGGTGCCTCAACACGTGGGATTGTTTTTCTCTTAGCAGTGTCCTTTGGTCGTCCTACAACCTCAGAGGAGACCAGAGGAAGAGACTCTGCTTCAGGAAGAGACTGGTTGTCTTCAGAGAGCGGTAGGCTCTCGTCCATTTTTTCGTCCGGCGAGAGCGTTGGGCCCTTGGGCGGAGAAGGTTGTTCTGTCCGCCTGGGCTTCTGGTGGCTGCAGGAAGCACGAGGAGGGGGCCCTCGACTCCTGCCAGAAGGGCCAGCTAGGGCCGCTGATGACACCTCTGGTACCTTGGAGAGAGTGGTACCCTCCTTGGAGGGTACAGCACCCTTAGAAAATGAAGGTGACTGAGTGTGCGTCACCTTCAGAGGTTCGGAAGGGGACCCCTGTGGAGAGGACATCTTCCGGGGAAGTCTGTCTCCACAGATGCCGTAGACAGTGGGGGTCCCCTCAACACTGCCTGGGCATAAGAACCTCGTGCCTGAAAGGCAAACTGTTCTTTGGCTGCTTGGTAGCTAAGATTATGCTTTACTTTAGAAGTCAAGACTTCCTTTTCCTCTTTCCATTCTGGACAGGAGCGAGAAAAAGCAGGGTGAGCTCCGCTACAGTTCACACATTTGACTTCATTTTCACAGATGTCTGCTACATGGTCAGTACCACCGCACTTTCCACACGTTTCTCGGCCGCGGCAATTTTGGGAACCATGCCCGAAACGCTGGCAGTGGAAACACCGCGGAGGATTCGGAATGAAAGGGCGAACTCTACAGTTCAAGTACCCTGCCTTCACGGTGGATGGAAGAGCATGAAGTTCAAAAGTGAGTATCAGATGGCGGGTTGGTTTTTCTTGTCCGTCACGTTTTAAGGTGATTCGTCGAACAGCAACAACAGCATTTTTGCGCAGACCTTTGAGGATCTCGTCTTCACTGCATTCAAGAAGGTCATCTGAGATGACACCGCGAACAGTATTCAGGGTACGGTGGGGGGTGACAGTAACCGGGTAATCTCCCACGCTTGTCATCTTTAAGAGTGCTGTGCTCTGCGGCTTATTTTCTACTTCAACAAGAAGGTCTCCAGCAAGCTTCTTTGCCTTATAACATTTTCCAATCACTTGTTCTAAATGCTTTGCAATAACAAAGGGAGAAACTTTGGACAAATGCACGGTGTCACTTGTAGAGTGAACTACGGTACAAGAAATCTAGGATATTTTTCTGGTTCATCAGCTTTTTCGAAAGTACGGGGAGCGGGGCGAACCCTTTTGGGGGGTCGCTCCGCTCGGGGTTTAGAAGAGAGGAGCGCCATAAAAAGGCAAAGGATGTTCGGAATCGGTGGCGCGCCGCCCACCACGGAGCCCAACGAGGGAATAGGTAACACCCCATAACAAATATGGCTTTGCTGGAAGCATTACTCTATTAGCGCTACCCAGAAACTATAACCAAGTGTGGATCTGGACGAGAGTATCTGTCACCACCCAAGGTTAACCCTTGCCACCAAAGGTGTTGAAAAAGGAAAGAAGAGAAATGAGAAGAGTGAAAAGAAGAAGACAAAGGTGAAAGAAGGGAGGGGATAGTAGAAGGAGTGGCGACTAGACTGAATCATCCTGGCCGGGCCTTACCAGGACTCCCGTCTATGAGAAGCAGGGGCCGAAGTGGTGTATTGCCTCACCCGGGGGGCCCCCGAAGGGTCCAAACCTACCCCGGGCTCGGCTCAACCACCAGGATGCCCTTTTCCCCAGACACGGGAAAGTCACGCACAGTCAGACGTGGGAGGGCGAGCCCGCATGGCTCGGGGTCAGTGGAGACGCCACTCTCCCAACACCTGTTTTCACAGGTGCCCCCTGCGGGGAGTTGCGAAAGAGGGTGCGTTGCCGCAGAGCCGTATATGTAGAGAGTTCGGTCAATGGGAGGCGCGGGCAGAGCCAGGGCGTGCGGCAGACTCGGAAAGAGGGCTTGGCATGCTCTCTTGACCAACCAGAAGCCGAAAAGAATCCCCTAGCGGTGGTAGCGAGAAACAGTTCTGATCTAAGGTCTATGTTCGTAAATGATTTTATTAAGCGCGTAAGAGTGAAGCGTAGTAACTCTTCGTGGTTGAAAATAGGGTGCACGTGTTGTTTTGATCATGATCATGCAGAAAGATGTAAAAAACGAATGGGCCGCTCAACTCTGTTTTGCTCGGACAGAGTGTGACCGCTCGGACGGCAGATACCCGGTCCTCGGCTCTTGGCGTACGGATTATGTCGATCGTTCCGCTAGTCGCACTCTTCCACCATCATTTGGATGAGCGTGATTGAAACATCATGTGTACCATATTTTCAGTCATCGAGAGTTACTCCAATGCAGTTATCAGGTTTGTTTCTCGCGACCACCGCCAGGGTATTGTTTCCGGCTTCTGGTTTGTCACATTCGAATTTCTGAAGACGCCCTGGAACACGCCCAGCCCGCTTTCGGCCAATGGCGCCTCCTCATTTGTCTCCTATACCTCCCAACGAATGGCCAAACACTCTACATATACGGCTCTGCGTTGCCGTTGTTTTGTCTGTTTGGTCTCCTTGCGCTTGTTGCAGTTGGTTGTTTAGTCTGTTAAAGGGGCGATGCAACAATTTTTATACTTTGCGCAAATACTGCTTAAAACGGATCCCTGACGTTAATGACCTATGAAACACGCGTTCGTTTTTCACCCCATTTAATAAAAGTTCCAGAAAAAATTAAAGAAAAACGAGCAGCGTTCACCCCCTCAACTCGCCGCCAGAACAAGCGGCCACGTGATCTGGAGCCGATTATATGCCGCCAATGTTGATCACAGCCACGTGCTGGAGTTAGCAAAGCACAGGACACTCGCTGAATTCCAGACATTGTTATGGCTCGGCTGTTGTTGTCGTTGCAGCGATTGGACATGGGCCACTACCCGAATGGAAGTCGAGGCATCGATTGTCACGAGCGCAGATCGAATGTGTACGCAGTCTTCGCGTCCACTGTGTGAGCAGCATTTGAATATCGTCACAGCTGGGATCGCAAAGCTCGATGACGCATTCCCGGGGATCGCACTCTTGCCATTGTCCCCACAGCTCCGTCATCAAATTTCGCGAAGAAGAGACCGAAAGAAAAGCTCCGCTTCCATCCTTTGAATCCCGCCGGGACGAAGACGCTTCTCAGTCAGTGGTGTTGCGTTCGAGTATTCCTGGGTCCCACTAGTGCCAGGAAGCTGGTGTAAAGTAAGAAATATTCCTACCCAATGTCGTTGCACAGCCCCTTTAAGCCTATTCGTCCGGGTTGGCCTCGCAATCGTATTCCGTTCACTGTGTGCACGTGGTTTGCGGAAGTCGTCCGTCATGAGCGCTAAGAGAACTTCATCCACGATGAAGTTCAAGAGAACGGTTGTTTCTTACGCGGAAGACAATGGAAATCACGTCGCTGCTGAACAGTTCGGAGTGCGGCGTTCCGCGCAAGCCGAGGCTGGGTGCAGCGGATGATGAAGATGGAACGGTTTCTCTTTGAGACGCCACACCACTATCTGCCAGAAGCTACCGGGAGGCACTCACTTGATAGAATGACGTTTGAGTGAACGCCCACGTTTCACTGAATGACACTTTGGCGAATAGTTTTCGGGTGGGCCAAATGGGTTCACCTCTTTGTAATGAGCCGACGCAGACTGTCGCCACGAAGTGGCGTAAGCGCAGCGCGGCGGATGGGTTAACGCGCACCCCCGTTATTCACTAAAACGTCAATTCGCTCAAATGTCGCTGTTCGCTAAAATGTCATTCGCTCATGTGATATGGACTCGAAGCTACGGTGGACTTCGAGGACAAGCTTGTCAACTTCCAACGTTATGCGACGAAGTTGCGTCGCGAATCTCGCTACGGACTCGGGCAGTGTACATCGACATGACAAGGACAGTGCACCATGAACGAAGTAGGCGCCCGAGAAGTAAAAGTGCGTACGACTGGCTATGAGAAGCAAAGGGTGACCATTAATGCTGTGCATCACAGCCGACGGTCGGAAACTTGCGCCCGACATCATCCTCAAAAGACTAGTCGTGAGAGCGACTAGTCGACCGTGGTGCAGACTGATGGCAAGCGGGCTACTCTCCACTCTTTATTTATTTCTTTTAGAACATTTATTCTTTCATTTTGATTATAATAAATTAATATTTCTTGTGCAAATTTCGCATATTGAACATTGCGGGTGTGAAAAAAAGGGGGTGCTTAGAATCGAGTAAATACGGTAGTAATCTCAACGTCATTCAAATATATATAACATGTTTTTAGTGCGCAGCTAGGCGCCTGAAGAATGAAAGAAAAATCAAATTGAATGATGATGATGGCAAGTCGTAGCAATTCCGTTACTGCGTGTGAATGCGGACAGTCCGCGTTGCTGGTGTTGCGACGTCAAGTTGCTGTGTAAAATTGCTCCGTCTGAAGCGGGCCTTAATACTATTTCTTATTTTACTCTCGAATTATAGTTACATTATTTCGGTCTGGGGAACAACAACCAGCGTCGAACTACAATAATATAATTATATTAAAAAAGAGAATACCACGATATGTGAAAACTATAGAGGTGATAAAAGAAACTTCCGAACACAGCCACTCTGTAAAATATAATATGCTCAAGGCAGGCCAGGTTTACTACTTTAAACTTTTACAATGGATACATAAGAACAAATTGTGGCCGACAAACTAACTTTTCAAATAATTAAAATTTTAAACAATACAGGTATGAACATAGACTATAATACGACATTCTATAGTTTCAAAAGTAAATGCAGAACGCTTCTGGCTGGTTTGTGAAGTTTTCTTCTTTTCTGGTTTCTGAAATTACCTTATTCGTGATCTTCGTGTGTATGAAATCAGACCATTCTTTTTTCTTGGTCAAATTTCTATATACTAGTGACCCACCTGAATGTACATTTAATGAGGTTAGTAACAGTGTTGCGGAGTTGCCACTTCGGAGTTTGAATGATCCCGGAATCATTCTTCATTTTCGCGACCCCAGAAGAGAATGGGAATGAAATGGCGGCAACGTTGAGGGGAATGGAATGGGAATGGAATTAGATGCCTTTTGCACGGAATTGAATGGGAATGGAACAGGCCAGGTTCTTTATATTTTTTTTATTCATTTATTTTTTTTTTTACGTTCAGCTATACCGAGCCAGTCAGCTAGTCAGTTGTTCAGAAATAAAATCAGCGGGAAACTGCAAACCCGCGTGAAGCCCTAACAGACTTATACACAAAAAAATGCAATACAAAAAACGAGCATCAAAGCAAAGAACAAAGGGGGGAGGGGGGGCGGCGGTGGCGCCTTTCACCAGTGAAGTTCAACACATATCCGAATGCGTCTGCGCCTGTGTTATTGCACGGCTCAAAGGTACGTCACCAGTCGACGTGAACTTGACCCGCTGCTCTGGTGATAGAATAACCAGGAATGAGGCCAGACGTGGCCTCGCTGTGTGGACCCAGACTTCGTACACCTGCGACACGTCTCGAGCGCGCTATTTCTCCGGGAGCTCGCACCTGTGCCGGTTCACCTCAGGTCGGAATCCACGAGGTCTCTGTTTGAATGATGCTAGGCAAAACTTGAGGACTGCCATACATGCGTTGGAGGCGGAGGGTCGGAGGGTCGGTAGGTAGGACCGTCACAACAGGGATGCCACCGTATCGATTTTTCAACCTTAACAGAAAATAAGACATGTTCTTCAGGATGCTTCAAATGGTCCACTTTTCTCGAAAATTCCAAATGCAACTGCCTACATGGTCTTCAACGAGGTCACCTACAACGAAAGTATGTATTGTCCTTTCATACAGCCAGTAGCGTCACGAGGGGGGTGCGGGGGGTGTCGCGACGGGCCACGAGAGGGGGGGAGTGTTGCGGCGGGCGATGAGCGGGGGGGGGGGGGGACTCTAGAGACGCCACTGCGTACAGCAGTAACGTGGGTAAAGTTTCATGTTCAAGGCAACACCTACAGATACAAGAATACTAGTTCATCCCACCGTGACGTCATGCGATCAGTGCTGACAGGGGCGCCCTTATTGAACAGGAGTGTGGTGACATTTTGATGGAATTTAGGGAGACATGGAATTTATTTGGAGGTCGAAGTCTTTTCGCATCACTGGTCAGAGAGACAGGATGCCATTGAAAGGACCGCGGTCAGTCCCTGATGGAACGTTTTTTGAACCCATTGAACACTCTTCGTCCGGAACCATTACCTTCAAGGCCAAGACTCCGGGAAAGTTTTTTAAAGCTTCATCTTAGTCGGCGTCTCAAAGAAATTTGAAAAATGTATTGCATTACCACTATTTATATTTCTGCCCTCCCTAAGACGTATTCCTGTATTTGCATTTCAAAAGACTTTTTTGCCTCTTTTTAAAATGTATTTCCGATACGCATCGCGATAAATTTTGACAGATATATTTGAGACTTGAGTACCAGTATTTTAGCAACTATTTTCGTCTATCCCAGTATTTGTATTTCCAAATACATTTTTTTAATATTTCTGCCCAACCCTGCAACGCAATGCAGCTGTCAAGTGACACTGTTTTACGTTCAGGAATTAGAGGAATGGAATGGAACGATTCAGCCATTCCAGGATAAGAATGGGCCCAGTGTGCCCATTCCCAGGAGTTGAAAGGAATGGAATTATCGAAAACTCTAATTCCCCGGGATGGAATTGGATTGGAATGGAGGTGCCCACTCCGCAACACTGGTTAGTAATGTGATATGCCGACGCTTGTTGTTTTTACTATTTCAGCTGATTGCCTGTGTATAATCTAGTCTTCACTCTGCTTTGTTATTAACGATGCGTTAAAGGGATACTGAACCAAAGAATTTAGTGTCCACAATAAGTGGCGCACGTTCTTTCCACGAGCCAGCAGCCGCCGTTGTGCGCGAGCACACGCAACAAAAATGACGTCAAAGATCTCCATTTGCGCTTAAGCGGACAGCGATATGCATGGGCTTCGGGCCAAAGGCGAATAAAGACAGGCTTTTCATCTCTACAAGTGAAAGCTACGTGCTTGTTAGACCAATTAATCGCCTACCTTTTACACCAGACACCACTATGTAGATGAAAAACTTGTCTTTATTTTCCTTTGGCCCGAAGCCCATACATTTCACTGTCATCTTAACCGCGAATGAAGGTCTTTGACGTCATTTTTGTTGCGTGTGCTCGCGCACACCGGCGGGTGCTGGCTCGTGGAAAGAATGTGCACCACTTATTATGGACACTAAATTCCTTGGTTCAGTATCCCTTTAAGCTCTTGTTCTATATTTTTTATGTGTGTTATTTCAGCAAAAACTGACTTCGCAAAAAAAAAAAAAAAGGTTTGGCGGGCAATTTTTATCGTCTTGTGGCATTTCAAAGTAACTACCGAGAAAGCTGAACCCAACGAACAAGTCAGATTTTCAGTTCACCCTTCCAATGAACCTTTAAAATGGGACACTGTTCCATCATATGACTTGTAAGCCTGTAAAGTTCATACAATCCATCTGCAAGTCCAATTCAATTCAATAATAGCTTGAAACAATTACTTACTTAGGCTACTCCTGCCTTGTTGGTTAAAACGTCAGTTATGTTATGCATTGTTACACTCCCATCTTAACTATTGTTTAGTAATTTGGGGAACAACAACAGCAACTATAACCTTGACAAGTTACTAGTCCTACAGAAGAAAGCTATCCGGTGCATAGGTAATCTAGATAGTTACGCCCATACTGCTGCTTCTTTTCTGGAGCACAATATTCTTTCCATATCCAAGAACATTATTACTTGAGAGTGGCTCTAGAAATTTACTCGGAATTTAAAAACAGCGAGTCTCTGTTTCTAGAAAATTTACCCGCAGAAAACTACGACCGTAAAATACCGAGAGATGCCCCACCCCCAAAAGATAGCCCACCCCCATTTTTGGCTTGATTTGCTATTTTTTTTAAATACCGAAAGATAGCCTACTTCTAGTAATAGAAATGTTGTTATCAACGATGGCCTCGGCGTAAATGCGGCTAAATCACTATGGCGGGATATAAGCGAACATTGCTGACTGGAAAGTACAGTTATCATTGCATTTTTTCCCCTCGCCACCATAACAAGCTTGGAAGAGACACGACCTGAAAATAGCAATGTTTTAATATTTTCTTGATTGCACACCAAAAGTTAGCCCGCTCCATATTTTCAGCTGATTTGCTCTTGATGTTAGGTCGGCTATCTCTCGGGATTTCATGGTACCCATAACTTACGTCACGAAAAATATATTCAAGAAAACACTCTCATAAATAATGGGTCTCAACTTTTGAGTTACATAATTCCTAAATTTTTAAAAAAATTCCAAGAAACTGTAGACATTATTAATAACTGTCAATCGCCTCGAAATTTCAGAAACAAAATAAGGCCTTGCATATTAGGTCCTCAGCAATAATATGTCTCCCATCCTGACCCTTCTCATCCTTCCTTCCTTTTTCTTTGTTTTTCCTTAGTTTTGTATGATTTATAGCGCATATATCATCCCACTGTATGTTCAGATATCTGTATATACATTTTTTTATGTTTGACATTAGGCCAATGTTACAAGTGCACAATTCGTTGCATGTGTGTAATAATGTCTATCGTTCTGCTGCTGTTGCGCTGCAACAGGGACTGGAGCCATGTCAGGCGGCGTTGGTCGCATTTTGCTCCAGCATACCCACACTTCTGGTCAAAATAAAAAAAAAAAAAAAATTGTTGAGGAGCGTCACTGGAGTTGTTGCTTGTCTGCCTCTTTTCCTTTGCACCGCTAATCCGACACACCGTAAGCGCACCGAGACGCCAGAGACCTGCCACCACCTTCGGGTCTTCCGGAAAGGGCCAACAGACGGCATCAAAAACTAGCAAGGTCATTTAAGGCCGACCCACTTTACGAGTCACTCCTCTTTCGACTGCGACCAATTTGATTGTTTCCCAGCACTGTCTTTCAACCCAGGCGAAAATCAGTCCACCAACTGGATCCAGCTGGAATCCAGCTGGACTGCCTCATTTCCAGCTGGGACCAGTTCCATAATCCAGCTGGAAGTGGGCCGATTTTCGCCTGGGAAAGTGGGGCGAAAAGCACCTGCGCAAGTGTCCAGCTGGTCCATCAGAAATCGGCGTAAGAGGTACCTGGTACCCGAAGCAGATGACCGGCACGACGCTCAGGACGGTCTCTGCAGACTCAGGAGAGGCCCTGGTCTGCGCAGGAGGGTGGTGTCCGGTGTAGTACTCGGCCACCACCAAGCCCACCAGGTACAGGCCTGCAAAGACACCCAAGGCACTGGGCCAAGGGCATTCCGTTCAGAGCAGCCTCCACTTGGGCCCACCCAGCGGCTCACCTACAGACTGCTAAAACCAAACCCGGAGCGACAATTGTACGACAAATTCAAAGGGGCGACGTTGACTCGAGTTTTGGCTGCATACCATGCCACCCATTAAAGATATTAATGTATGCCGCCGCAGGGTTGATCGACCGATTGGGGGTTAATGGCACATTAGCACCTAAGGCTATAATGTGCCAAGAGTCTGAACTATTGCAGTAGAGGGTTAGAGAGAAGATAGAGCTGTAGTGGCTGGTGATGTGATAAAACTATGAACATGCATTTGTATAAGTGTAAAAGGTATGGTCACGAGTTCGGGGTGGAAAATAAAATCACAGTCGGTGTATAAGGCCAATATCAGTGTGAAACTTAAATAAGCAATCATGTGAAATGAGTGGTTCATCACCTAGAAGCAGGGCTTTACAGGGCAATACCCCGCTATATGGACACAATTTCCAGCGACAAACTGGGTGAATGCACACATTTTTGTCCCGTTATTGTGGACTGTTGGTGCAGAGGGTGAAAAAAGAAAATAATTAAGGAAGGGCCTCTCGGGCAGGCTACAGAAATCTACTGGGGGCACATTTTCTTTGCCTCCTCCAGAGGAAAAAAAGAAACTGCGTGGGTTGCAATTTAATTTGGCTCGCGAGTCCTAAAAATCTAGACTACAGTCTAAGCTCTTTATAACAGACCTTGATTCTGACCAAGTTTTCTATCTGTTGTAAAAAGAGTATGTTGTATGCAGATATGAAGTTGAGTCAGTGGTATAGAGGAAAATCAACCGAACTTCACAAATCAATATGTTATATCCAAATGTCTGTTGTAACCAGGCCTGTTGTAATGAGCTTAGACTGCAATTTCAAAGAGAGTGAGCACCGCGGGAAATTTTGGTTGAACTAATCTGGGAAAAGGGGGGGGGGAGACACCTTTTTGAAGGACAAAAATCTCAAGGAGGCTCTCACAGACGGGACGGAAACATTTAAGACCGTGTCGCACACCTTCATCTGGCTCAAATGCCGAGGGTTCGAAAGGCCTCTAACTTAGCAACACTAGCCTGGGAACTATACAGCCCTACATGCATATAGCGTTTGGCGATCCTGCTTGAAGATGCCAGTGCACCCCAGAACAACTTTCCCCGGCCGGACGTCTTGCTGCGGATGATACGAGACTCCAAACATACACGGCCCAGGGCTCGTGTCGTAGTCCCCCCTGGATTCGATGCGTCCACAGCATGCAGAGGACGCAGCAAGCTCGGACCTTGCCGAAAGCCACGAGGGCGGACAAAACGACGCACCTCTAGTGTTAAGAAGGGACACAAGCACAAATTTCAAATATTTTTTTTTTTTTAAATTCATTTTTGAGTTTTGAGATTTTTGTTTGAAACTAATTATACACCCTTACACTAAATTTGACAACCATGCACCAAATAGTTAGGTTGATATAAAATATTTTCAACCCATTATGAGGCACTAACAAAGTAAAGGAGTTCCATGTTTAAATGCATTTTTCTCAGTTCCACTTTTTGCTGCAAATTTCCTACGAAGGAATCTTTTTTGTTCGAAGGTAAAAATATTCTGATACCACAATCAAGATGTTTCTGAACTGAAATTTACTGGGGGATCGGGCTATCTACTTTATTTTGTTTTAAGTTGAAGTCCATAATTGAAAAATACTATGTTTTCAAAAATTGACATAGGACAGATATGCATCTCATATTTTGAGGTAATAACTCTTCCTGAAATATTTACATTTGAGTTATGAAACACTAGATAGCCCAAAGTCCCACATCCCCATTTTATATTCGAGCCGTCAAAATGATGCTTAATAGCTTCATTTGTATATCATAGATTTCTCAACAAAGAGTAACACATCTTCTTATGCGGGCATGTAAAGTTATCCTAGAGAGCTGAAAGTTTGCACAGCACACCTACATCCGACGTTAAATATCCCCTGCAAATTTCATTCAGATCACTTGAGTAGTTCAGTAGTTCACCCTGTAGCCAGTGCCCCCCTTAAAGGGCAACTCCGCTCAATTCCTAAAAATTTAGGTTTACACAAAGCACTACTAAACAGCTCTACGTCTTCGGATTCGCGAAATGTGGAGTATTATTCGTGTAATCGCAATTTAAACATCTGCTGATACCGAAACCGAAACTTCGGTTGCGTCAGGCAACATTGGCCTCGTGCCGACAGAGTCATGGCCACGTCACGTTGAACCACGTGGTCTTGTGAAGTTCGTGGGGGCGAAGGACAGGACACGCGACGCGGGCAGGTCGCTTCGCATGGCGTGGACGGTGATGGCCCGGGGGAGAGGGGGAAGGGGAGAAGACAAGGGAGAGGGGGAGCAGAGAAACAGACCGATAAGCGCGCAGGGCAGCGCCAACTAGCGCATCCGCGTTACGGTGATCACACGGACGCCGTTGAGCCAACACCGGGAGGAGAAACTCATGACGTCATCGTTCAATTTCGCTCTGAGAAGTAAAAACAAACAAAACGTGAGAATGACGTAGTCATGCCTCTGACGAAGTGGGTCAACGTTGGCCGCTCCAACTCCGCCGCATTGACTGCGCTGACGATTGCGCCTCGCGTCGCACGCTAGAGTTGGCAGATTTCGGCGAAATGGCTCATTTGAAAGTTTGCTGGCCAATTTATTAAATATATAGACGGAATTAGATTGTAATATTTGACATGGGGTCTTCCTACATGATACTAAGAGGGCTGCATAGTTTTCTAAATATCAAAAATGAAGCGGAGTTGCCCTTTAAAGTGGAAGCCATCGGTTACTTGGGTTATACAAGGAGAAACTTGCGCATGGGGTTTCTCCCATAAAGGCCGCCTGCACTGCATTTCTGCCAGGAGGCACCCAAAGCAGAAGACGTCAAGACCACTAACTCTGGACATAGCTTCTCCGTCGGGAAGCAGAAGACGTCAAAGTCAAGGCCACTAACTTTGGACGTACCTTCTCCGTCGGGAAGCAGAAGACGTCAAGGTCAAGGCCACTAACTCTGGACATAGCTTCTCCGTCGGGAAGCAGAAGACGTCAAGGTCAAGGCCACTAACTCTGGACGTAGCTTCTCCGTCGGGAAGCAGAAGACGTCAAGGTCAAGGCCACTAACTCTGGACGTAGCGTCTCCGTCGGGAAGCAGAAGACGTCAAGGTCAAGGCCACTAACTCTGGACGCAGCTTCTCCGTCGGGAAGCCGCGGTTCTCCTTCTCGTTTCCCCTCTTTCCATCGAAACCTACTTCCCAGCCTGTCGACGCAAAAAAAGCTGCCATGCTGCAAAATTTAAGTACCCTTCACACTACCGCTGCCCACTTATTTCTGACTGGCTGTTTCTTGAATGCGAGAATGTGCAAGGCACTACGTCACCGAAGTCGCATCGTTCAATCGACGGTTGAATACAGTGCTTCGTTACTTCTAAAAAACAAAGTTTAGGTTTGGAATCAACAGACTTTGCACCGCCCTCGGAATGTGCAAACCCATCATTGAGGAATCTGAAAATCAGAAGACACCACCATCTTCAGCAGGGTCCCCCGAACAACCGGTCTGAAATTGTGCGCTGCATTAAACTGACGAAATTACTTGTAATCAATAGTTTACATGCTTCATGACTTCCCGTTTAGTACTTAGACCAATAACTAGACATGTAATTAACTTACTGAAACTTTTTTTTTGAAGATGGGAATACTTAGGGTGATTATAATCCTCAGAGTAGAAAGGGGGACATCGGAGGAGGAGGAGGGGGGAGGGACAAGGAAGAAAGAGCTCTGCTACTCTTCAGTTCAACATAAATATGCCCATTTTTGTGGTGGGCTCTTTGTTGAGAACTCAAGTGCCCTTTTAAAACTATGCTGCCAATCAAAGCGTAAGTATCCTATAAACATGCCTACGCAAGAAATAAGTTGGCAGATGTAACCACAGAAAAAGCTCAAACTTGTACTCATTATAACATTTTCATATTAGTACAGTTAATTTTTATAAAATAATGTCTGTGATAAGTCCAACATCCTCTCAGTTTTCTTCCGCTCGCTCAGTACTGATTTCGCCACAATGCACATTCCCACAAAAAACGGGACCTTTGGGACAAAAACGGACAACGGGACAAAATTAAGGGACAGAAGAAATAACCTTTAAAATGGGACTGTCCCGGCCAGAATCGGACATCTGGACACCTTTAGTACACACAAATTACTGTTGTCTCTACTGGGCTAATTTCTTTCACCACACATATATGAGGAAGACACAGTCTTGAGTAAACAAGAATCGCATATAGAGCTCAGAGGTACTCACAATCAATAAACACAATCATGCCACCTAAAAAACCCTTTTAAAGCGCGAAAATCCCCCCTTACTCCGGGACCGACCCGTCGAAATTCCAAAACCCCTCGGAGGAAAATTCCGAGTACACAAAGGCACCTATTTCTTAATCTTATTTATTTATTTATTATCTTTATTTTGAGCGACCCTCCAACAGCTTAACGCCTCCTTAGTGGCACACTTATCAATGAGTCAATTAGTAGTAAAATTTTAAACAGAATAAAAACAAAATGTCAGGGAAAAAAAGTAATAGTCTCAACACACTTTCGAAATTTATGCTTTCCATAAAAAATATCAAGACTAGCATTCCCACAAATCTGTTCTAAATGGTTATATGTCATGGGAAATAAGCGCCAAAGGAACACGGACAAAGAGTAGAATAACAACGACACAGGGCGCACTCTCAACTGAATTTATTAGGAAAAAAACACACACTTATATACCAACGGGAGCGCACCATCAAACACCACACGTCACGTTAGTCCCCGCCCAGACCACGTTTCAAATATTCAAGCTCATCCGTAGACAGAGCCAGAGAAGTATCGCTAATGCATTTGTCACCCCTACTTCTAATCTCAAATGCCTCGCGAAGCTCGCGTGACACTTTGTTTTTGTATTTCGCCAAAATTTTAGTGCTGTCAAATGATGGGGCGCAAGAGCATCTGTTGCAATGTACAGCCAAATGCCCCGACGGTGTGGTTCTAGTTGAAGCGGCGTGCTCGCGGACCCGATCATTGATACATCTTCCAGTTTGGCCTACATAGCTTAAACCACATGTCATTGGGATTTCGTAATTGACGGCGGTTGTGCAATCGGAGTATTTATCCCTATGCTCGGTGTTGCACGGGTCTGTTAGCGGTTTGGGGTCATTGATTCTCCCGCATAATCGCGACAATTTGTTAGGCGCTGAAAATGCGACCGGGACATCATAGCGCCCAGCCACCTTCCTGAGATTATGTGAGACACCGTGCATATATGGTATCACCACAGGCCGTATGTTACTCTTTTCGCGCGATGGTGTCTGCGTCTCCTTGAACTTCCTTTATCAAGCTCCCAGCCACTTCGACCAATGAGCTCACTGGGAAACCCCCTTTTTGCGGACAATCTACTTGTCTAACGAAACTATCCTGGGCGCTATGCAGGCAAGACTTTCTGAGAAAAGCCTCCATACACGAGCTCGCGATGCCTCTCTTCACGAGCTTGGAGTGGCAGGAATCAAAGGGAGGGATCCCCTTCTTAGATCTAGGGGAGCACTCCCAGCAAATATGCTCACCTAGAAAACTGAGCTTGAGGTCAAGAAATTGCATAATCCCGTCTTTAGGTGTCTCGTGAGTAAACGACATTCCGTGGCAGCAAGAATTGAATACCTTTAGCGTCTCTGTAACTTCACAGCTAGAGAGATCGGGATTGCGTCCGAGGATGAGAAAATCGTCTACATACCTAAATACCTTGTATTTGCCATCACTCATCTCCGAGCTATCCGCTATCGCCTTTCCGCACTCACTTAAAAAGATATTGCACAAAACTGGTGCGATACTGGCACCGATGCAAATTCCCTTCTTTTGTAAATAAACACCCCCCTCAAACGTCACGAACGTGCTGTTTAAATAAAAAGACGGCAGCTCCAGGAAACCCTCAACATTAATGCCACAGAAGCTCTGAAAAGCCGCTACCCCACTCAGGTCGATGCAATCTCTTACCGCAAGGTAGAGGGGCTCATGGGGGATGGAATAAAACAAATCCCGGACATCTACCGAAAAACCGCTGCGCATGCCATGGTGAGCGTTGCTCGAAAATTCAATGACGCACTCCAAGTTTCTTGTGGAAAACGGGTCATCCAGTTTTAACACAGACAAATGATTGCGCAAATAGTCCCCTATCTGCGACTGCCACGTGCCTCTCTCTGTCACTATCGCCCTGAAAGGGCACTCAGGTTTATTATGAGTCTTAGCGGTGAAAAATATGTCCAAAATCAATTTCCTGCTAGCTTTCACACTTTTCAGGAGAGATTCTACTCTTTGTCCGTGTTCCTTTGGCGCTTATTTCCCATGATGTACCAACTGGCCCATCTAAGCATTTTATTGCAGTTATATGTCAGTTGAAGGCGTGTCATGGGTGCAGCGTGGTAAAAATCGGTAGGGTAAAACAAAGTATAAAGTCTACAAGACCTACGAGAAAGAGAGAAAGAAGAAACTTATTTTCGCTCCGAGTCCGGAGCTACCATTTACAATCGTACCTACGAGGAACGATTGTAAGTTGTAGAATTGATTCACCAGAGCTACTGAGTCAAGACCTACGAGGAACGTGCAACTAGATGCGACTCAGTAGCTCTGGTGAATCAATTCTATCACTTACAATCTTATACAAATACGCAAGTCCACAAATTGTTTTCCTGTTGTGCAAAGAGTCTAACTTCCCGAGTTCACAAATCCTCTCGTAACTATAGAAATAATTCGGTTGAAAATAACGATCAAACAAAACACGAACGAATCTATGGTGAACGCTCTCAATTACACCTGAACCTTGTCACTCCAATACAATTCCAGACAATCTTCAGATCTTCCAGTCCTTCGTCCGCTTTTCAATTTGCTCAGATTATTTACACAGAGCTCGAGTTTTCCAAGTGTTTGTGCAGCTGTGCAAGTTCTGACAAAAGACATTTCCTGCTTGCGTGCACAGGCCCCTGTGGGCGCCAGTGGCCAGGGCCACCGGAAGAAGCACAGGTGTGCCTCACCTGGGGTACTTGAGAAAGTCTATGGTGCCGGAGAAGCAGAGGGGCAGGACCAGCACCACTGCCACCAGAACCGTCACGACGTCCCGCCGCATGTACCAATAGAGGCAGTAGTCGCTCCCGTACCACGACGCAAACACTGCAATCCCCACGACAAAGAGGAGACCTCAGATCACAGCACAGATCACACTCCTCCACGAGCAACCCGAGGATTCATGCGCAAACGGGGGGGGGCGACCATTGCCAGAAATTCACACGTGCTCCACCGCACACGCTACAGTCAAACTCGCTTGTATCGAACCCGGTTAATTCGAACTATACCTTGTATATCGAACTCTTTATGAACAGACCAGTAGCTGCAATAAAAATGTATAGGGAAAAATGTGGTTACATATCGAACGAAAATTGCAGAGTCTCCCGATAGATCGAACTGCCAAGAGCACCGTTTAGCTCTGCAAGCTGGCTTTTCCCCAACGCGTGCGATGCTGTTGGGAGAAAGCCAGCTTGCAGAGAAAGCTGGCTTTCATTTTTCTTTTGGGCAACCGTGTCGACCGCCTGGAAGAAAAAAAAAAGTCTTTTTGCGGAGGGAGCAGGGGAGAGTGTGAGCCAATGAGACCATTGAAAAAGGAAAAGGCGGCCGCTGAATAGCCGCGTGGATCGTCCCTCGTGACGTACAGACGCTACTTCGAGAGTAACAACTTCTCTAAATGTCTCGTGCTTGCTCGTTGTCAGAATCATTAAAACTCTTATACAGAAGTACCCGCTATATCGAACTGGACGACTGTTTTTTGTGAGTTCGATGTAAATGGGTTTGACTGTACTATGGAAATCCGCTGGTTGTAATGCGACATGTTCTTCGGATATGATCGACATGTCCGTCACGCTGCAGTAAAGCCTGGGACGTACTACAACTATAGCCTTTAGACAGATTCAACAACTCCTCAGAACTAGGCTTATCCAGACTTGCCACACAAAACACTGGGAGACACGTTTACCACCGCAACGCTCCCATCTTCACAACAAAGGAAAGGTCTGCGTACATACACAGATGCTTAAGAAGGGACACTACCCAGAAAAAAAAAAAATTCTGCAAAAAACACTGATTTTGAAAAATTACATATTTACATCCACCAACATCTAGAGTATTCCCAGAAATTTTCACTACTTTACACTGCATAGTTAAATTTTTATAAATTATTTTCTGTCTACTGAAGCTAAAGAAAAGGTAGGGTTTGCAGCACTTTGAACGCCTTTTTCTCCATTCCACTTTTTGGTATAAATTCCATTTTAGTCAATCTATCATTTGATAATGGCAATACAGGGAAGGCTCGTTCTTCACTTTTCCTGACTGAAATTTAATAAGGAATGCGGCCATGGAATGTTTTTGTCACTTTACGGATGTCATTCATAAAAAATGTTGACATTTTGTCGAAGACACAGAAGACCAAAATATTGACCCTTTTTGCAGAAGAGAAAATTTATAGAAATAAATTACTTTTTACAAAAAACCTTCCATAGCCGCACCTCCTGGGCATTCTGCTAGATATCTAGCGAATAAAAATTTTGAATATTGTGATAGTTTTTTTGACGATAGATAACTAAAGAATGTAGGCGTGTTGCTAATAGAAGCTGCCCTAATTTCCTGAAATTTTGTTATGCACCCTCTAGCATGACCACCAGCCTACCCTGTAAAATTCATTAATTTTAGGCCAGGGGTTCAAAAGTTGACCCTCCCAGGGGATGTCTCCCCTTAAAAGAGGTTTGTGTGCCTGCATGACACTGTTAGCATGAACGTGACAATGACACTTTTGAGCACTTTACTTGGAAAGAGTACTGTTGGGTGTTAAAGCTTACCACCGAGGCTAGTGCTCCGAATAAGCACTTTCCAACGCACTAGTAGTTTTGACCACAGACCTACGATTTGGAGAAAAAAAGACGTTGAAACCCGGCAATCTCTCATTCACGCTACGATGCAGTGTTGTGCTATGTGCGTATGTAGATTTCATCCGACTCACCGGGTTCAAAAAAAAAAGAGAAAACTTCCAGCCTTTCCACTCTGGTGAAAAAGGAGGACTAGCGAAGCTGTACTAAGGTGGGAACGAAGTAATGGCCATCCGCAAATCGGCAAGCCAGAGTGAAAAAGGCTGGAAAGGTTGCCACCTATCTATGAGCGACGGCAGCAAGCAGACAACCGGCAAACACAACATTCTGGACAGCTACCGCCATCTATGAGCGACGGCGGCAAGCAGACAATCAGCACTGCTGAGTGCTGAGGCACTCGAAGCTTCGGGCAGCTCTCCGAGGAGAGACTCGAGGAAGAGAGAGGGGGACTTACCACGGTCCGAGAAGTCTCCGACGATGACCAGGAAGGCCACGCAGCTGCCATAGCAGTAGAGCGCCACCAGCAACGAGCAGAGGGCCCCCAGGCGGCCCCCGCAGGCCAGGCCTATTGTCCGCTGGTAGCTCTCGACGCCTCCCGTCCGCTCCGCACACCCGCCCAGCACCAGGAGCGACCCCACCACGAACAGTAGCAGCACCTGCACCCCCCCGCCCCCGCATCACCAGACGGCCAGCCACACAACCACGGTGCTAAGAACTACCGAGAAAGTCGCTCCAGCCAAAAATGCCCGTTCCGTCGACCCAATCGTTCATTACGTTTTAGTGGCACGAGAGCAGAGAAGACGTCCGCGAGATCGTGCCCGCCGCAACGGCCATGTTCGAGGCACTTTCGCGGATGTTGGCATTGCAAGGCCTACAGCTTTTTTTTATTCATTTATTTGTTTGGCGGGTTTTTTCG
This sequence comes from Ixodes persulcatus, assembly GCA_013358835.2. Taxonomy (NCBI): domain Eukaryota; kingdom Metazoa; phylum Arthropoda; class Arachnida; order Ixodida; family Ixodidae; genus Ixodes; species Ixodes persulcatus. The sequence goes on along the minus strand of JABSTQ010010913.1, from coordinate 71,738 downwards.
CCCAGGGGGCAGAGATAAAGGTGTGAAGCCTGACAAAGTCTCTGCCCCCAAAAGTTCAACAGTGAACAGTGCAATAAATACATTCAGCAAAACATGGCATACTCAGTAAAAATAAAAAAGAAGGCACAATGAAACAGGTAGTTACACATTGAACAGTGTGAAATGTAAAATGAAGTAAAAGGGCACAATAAAACTAGCAAAACCATGCTACACAACAAGCATGATTCGTAGAGTAGAACAAAATGTAACATCGTATGACACAGAAGCATCGTATCACTAATATAAACATACAAAAAAAACGCCTTACACAAAAGGAAAAAAAAAAGAAACAGAGAAGGGGAGGGTTACAGCATAAAATAGGACTGATGGCCACCATTTAGTTTAGCAATGAAGATTGATCGAATATGTGTCAAGAACCACATTTGTAGTTAAGTATAAGTACATAATAAAAATAACAGCCTACATATTACACAACTGAGAAGCTGATACCACTGCTATAGTCTATAGTTTTACTATAGACTATAGTTTTACTATAGTCTAGTCATATCTGTTCTGTTCGGCATCTTGGTTATCTGAAATGACAAAGTTTGGCAGCCATAATTGGTTCTTGTTGAAGGCATCCTTCGCTTCGTGTCTCATAGTTGGTAAGATCCTAAAGTCACTTTTGGCGTGGAGTATATTCTGTGTTTGTGAATCCATTGTAAGAGCTTAAAATTGTATACTTGGTCTGCCTTAGGCATATTATATTTGACGAATAGTGGTTGGGTTCTCATGTTTCTAATATCTCCTTTATAATTTTCGCACATGCGAAGAATCCTCTTCTGGAAGGTGATAAGTTTGACATAGTTTGAATTGATCGTCGTCCCCCAAAACTAAGATGCCGTAACTGATTTTAGAGTAGAACAAAGAATAATACGTCTGTTTTAGCCAGGTGGGTAGCAAGTTTCGTATTTTATATACACTTCACGGAGCACGAGATAATTCACCTTTGAGTTTACTCACGGCAGTGTTCCATGAAAGGTCCACAGTCAACCATACACCTAGAAATGTTTGTTCCGACACTTTTTCAAGCACAGTGTCTTCAAATTTTAAGCTTATGGGGCTGCAGTCGAGTTTATTTACTGGCTTAAAAATAATATACTTAGGTTTGCTTTTATTTAATTTTAAACAATTTGTTTGTAACCAACTGGATAGCTTCAATAGGTAGACATTTGTAGTTTTTTCTAGGCATTTTTTCATCACCCCAGGAAAGAATATGTTGGTATTGTCGGCATAAATAAATAGATTGGGGGCAGTCACTAGTTTCTAGTAACGTGTTACCGGTAACTAGTTACTTTTTCCGGTAACTTTTACCTGTAACGCATTACTCTTGAATACTGGTAACTTGTAACTGTAGCACTGTTACTTTTTATTGGGTAACTGTAACTGTTTAGGCCGTTACAGTTACTTTTTTTTTCTACTATATAAATTAGAACCCACAGCCGCGGACATGCAAAGATTGCCATCTTGAAATACTTTTCTCCAAACTCCTCGCTGACAAAAAAAAAAAAGAAGTAGTAGTGTGGCCACGCATTGAACAAACAAAAAATTGCTTAGTTTAGCCCAGGACCGAGAACGGACGACGGACGAGTCAGTACGAAACCGGAAGATAAAGGAAGCGGCGCCCGCGGTTGTAAAGGCGGCAAACAATGTCTGTTTCACTGGCTTTGGCTCATTCTTCTCTCGTGGGGACCATCTGCGAGTGTCGGGTCGTGCGATGTCTCCGAGTATTCCGTCTGGGCTGTTTCGGGCATATGTCCATGCTGTCGTTTTTACACCCAGCCGTTCACCGTTTCCTCATCCCTATTAGTTTTCAAGGAAGCTGTCCCCATATTGTAGAGAAAGCCGGCGCTCGTTTAACTTATTCATTCTCTTCGGAGCCGCTCGAGTGAACACGACTTCCACAGTTGGAGTTTCAAACCCAGACGGCGCGGTGGTCGTCATACACTCGTAGAGCACCAGAAGCTAATTGTCTCCTTTCCCCCTATATTCTTTCGAAACTGTTTGACCTGCTGTGTTTAGGCCTGCTTCCGAGTATATCCCATTGGTAATCATGTGACCATTTCTGTCCTCATTCGTTTCGAAGGGACAAATAAACCTAAACATTTATCGACGTGGGCCGATGACAATTTTTCATATAAGTTATAACAATTATTGCAAAATAAATTGTGCACATCAAAATGCTGAAACGGCGAACGAAGCAGAAGAAAAAAAAAGCAACCCTTAGAGTTTAAATTTTTCTAATTCCTCAGTTTACCTTTTTTTCTCACTATGGTGTAACAAATAAAATAATATTGTTTTGGTTTGTGATTCCTTGTGTCCAATTTTTGTACTGTAACGAGAAAGTAACTGCGTTACTATTTTTATGGTGACTGTAACTGTAACACGTTACTTTTTGAAACCGGTAACTGTAACTGTAACAGAGTTACTTTTCTCCCCTCGGTAACTGTAACTGTAACACTTACTTTTTACTGGCAACGTGCCCATGACTGATTGGGGGAACCGGATATGGTCGTTATATTATTAACATATATAAGACAAAGAAGAGGACCTAACATTGACCCTCGAGGAACACCATGCTGTATTTTAAGTCGATTTGATGATTCGCCGTTTATTACTACATACTGGTAACGTTCTGACGCACCGTCGAAGACGAAGGTGCGCAATTTATGGCGTGACACTTTCTGCACAGTGAAACTTAACTGAAAACCCAAACAACTTTATTTTGGCAAATATCCCACGCAACCAAAAACTTAAATAAAAGCGCGCTTTTTCGTTCAGTCAGCGTCCAGTGAATTCGTAGCGCCATCTGTGGATAAGGCAAAGAAACATGGCCGTCGTTCGGTGTCTCCCCGACAGCTGCCGCTCCGCCGTTGAAAAAATCAGTTATCATTTTCTTATTTTCTTTGTACTCGGAGTTCAGACTTGAAATTTTAGCACAACAAAGTAACCACTTAAAGACATTTTCGAGGAAAGTTGCTACGAGATCCGTCAAGTTTTCGATTTTTGCGAGCCATTTTAGCGTGTAAATTTTCTTTTGTCACACCCTGTACAATGACAAATATAACAGTGAAACTATACTTGTTCGAAAGTATGTATATCTATGGGGGAAAAGCAATGGGGGTTACTTTAGCGAACTAAAGGTACGAAGTTACTGTGTAAATTTTGTAACTGTTACTGTAACAGGGTTACTTTTTTTTCCCCCTGGGTAACTAACACTGTTCTAGGAGTAACGTAACTGCAAGAGACTCCACGGAGAAGGGAGCTCACCGCCTGCACCGAGAGTGACACCGCGAGTCCGCCCGCACGGTCGAAGGCCTGCGGGAAATTGAGCAAGCCTGCTCCCAGGGCAGCGTTGACAACCAGGAAGACGGCAGCGTACCAGCTCGTCCCTGCAAAGCCATATCCCACCTGTGGGACCCGGCGACAGCACGCAGCTCCAGCTGCCCACCTGAATTGCGCGCCTCCTGAGCTGCCGTCTCTTGGATGTTGTGCGGCACCTCGACTGCCTCCGCTGTCACCAGCTTCGCATCGTACTCCGCCACCACCACTGAGGCCGACATCGCAACTACCGAAAGGCACGGCGGCACGGCTGTTCAAGCGCTCACCGTGCCCACTTCGTGCAAGCGGTGGGGGTGGTGCTCACGAGGTCGTGGTGGTACTGGGGGTTGCTGGTGGTACCTAGTGGCACAGTGTAGAGGCAAGTGGTATGCTCTAGTGCTAGCGTGCCCACTCTAGAAATTAAAAACCCTGGTGGTGAGGTTATGCCCTAAACTAAATGTATTTCATACAATTTTGAGAACACAAAAATATTCCACGGATACTAATTATATATATATATATTTTTAAATGCCAAAAATAGCACAGTACCGGGTGTTTGCGAGAAATCCAAACCCGGCTTTTTGCATCGCAAAAATACACTAGACATTGCAGGGAGCTTTGGCTCCAACACCGTCAAGCAAGGTGCCAAAATGTCAACACTTAACATTCCAAGATAAATAAAAAGTTAGAGGTAAAAAAACTGCTTTCGCCTATCAGAAAACGCCGTCCGTGAGAAGCAGCTGTTTCCGACCATTTCTCACAGATGGCGCCTCAATGGGCCAAGGCTTAGTTTCGGTTTCGATTTCGGTCTGGCGGTTTGTAGCACAGCTCTGTCACACCGTTTCTCACTCACGTGCTCCGCTCGGTTTGGGTACAATTCCAGGTTTTTTTAAATTCAGATTAGGCTCGTTAAGTTGTTTATTTGTATAAATGCTTTCGTTTATTGCGCATAAGGATGTTTTGTTGCTTCACCAGCCATCTCTGCATTTTCGTTGTTGTGACGGGAGCCTTTCGCTGATCTACAGGCGTAACATAGCGTGCGACACCGGACTGTTATAGTGAGTTCGATTCACGGCACTCGTGTCCACGCGTGGCCACTCGCGGCGTAAAGTGAGTTCGTTTCGGCAGGCACTCCACGAGTGGTTGCACTCTCAGAGTTCGTTTCAGCGGCGGCACCCCACGCGTGCATGCACTCGCTGCACTGAGAAAATCGGGAGTGCGCCAAAATGCAATCCAATAATGCCTCGCTCCGGCTGGGAGCGGGAGCAGACGACGAGGCTTCGTCTGCTACGATGTGTCGCGGAACCGAAAGGGAAAAATGTAGATTTTCTGATAGAAATCGCGTCCCGCGGGCAACAAAAACAAACGTGAGCTTGAATTGTGAGCACCTTCTATTAGATGAAGGAAGCAATTGACAAAAAGTGCTTTATTTGCAAGTTTTTGGTCGATCTGTTACTGTACAGACGCTGAAATATACCAGTGTGTAAAAAAATGCTCAAAACAAACGCATCAGCGGCTCCCGAGATGTTTATCACCATCTGTGTGCGGGTGAAAAATTGAACATTTGTCGCCAATACTCCCCCAGCGGAAACCTCTGACTGCCCAATAAGCATCAGAGAAAGCTAAACATAGTGACACTACCCGAGGCTTGGGCAACATCATCATGTTTAACATTTACCTACGTCAGCTAACTTGCCCCGTCGTATTTTGTTCGAGAAAGCTCTCGTTCTCGACGCCCTCACCAAGGCTGATATCTGATCCACCGGTAATTACAACCGAAATCGAAAGTCCTACGAAAAGTTTTGCTGGATATCCCAACAGACTAATTTTAAGCAGTACACTTTCAGTGGTTCACGCATAATACCATGCTCAAACGAATCAAGCTTCTGCTCGGACAGCATCAGTTTTCTTCAGTGTAAGCGGTTATAAAGAGATCGCAACCAGCTGCTTTGTAAACAGCTGGTTGTTGAAATTTACGGCGTCTGTAACTATCTCTACGACAGCCGAGTTGCTTGAAGTCATCGGAACTATAAACTACAACGCTTCAATTTTCAAGATTTGTCGGAGTCGTGCGTTTTGTAGTGTCCTGCTTGGACACCCCTTCAGCCAACGTTACTTTGGTTTCAGCGGCGGCACCCCACGCGTGCATGCACTCGCTGCACCGAGAAAATCGGGCGTGCGCCAAAATGCAATCCCGTCATGCCTCGCTCCGGCGAGGCCGGCGAAGAGCGGGAGCAGACGACGAGGGTTCGTCTGCTACGATGCGTTGCGGAACCGAAAGGAAAAAAAGTAGATTTTCTGATAGAAATCGCGTCCCGCGGGCAACGGAATCAAACGCGAGCTTGAATTGTGAGCGTCTGCTATTTCATGAAAGAAGCAATCGAGATCCCGTGCTTTATTTGCACGTTTTAAGTCGCTCTGTTGCCGTACAGACGCTGAAATATACCAATGTGTCAAGAAATGCTCAGAACAAACCCATCAGCGGCTTCCGAGATGTTTATCACCACCCGTGTGCTGCTGAAAAATTGAACATTTGTCGACAAAACTCCCCCAGCAGAAACCTCTGACTGCCCAAAAAGCATCAGAGAAAGCTAAACATAGTGACTTTACCCGAGGCTTGGGCAACATCATCATGTTTAACATTTACCTACGTCAGCTAGCTTGCCCCGTCGTATTTTGTTCGAGAAAGCTCTCGTTCTCGACGTCCTCACCAAGGCTAATATCTGATCCATTTGTAATGACGATCGAAATCAAAAGTCCCACGAAAAGTTTTGCTGGATATTCCAACAGACTAGTTTTAAGCCGTACCCTTTCAGTGATTCACGCATAATATACCATGCTCAAACGGATCAAGCTTCTGCTCGGACAGCATCATCAGTTTTCTTCAGTGTAAACGGTTATAAGAATTGAAAGATTGCAACCAACTGCTTTGTAGACAGCTGGGTGCGAAAATTTAAGTCGTTTGTAACTATCTCTACACAGCCGAGTTGCTTGAAGTCATCGCAACTATAAACTACAGGTTGCAGCGTTCAACGTTTGTAGATAAACGTTGGTAGTGACTGCACTCTCGCATCCCCACCCATCACTCGAACAGAAAGGCGCTAGTTTCGGTTTGAGGTCAGTACCTTTTATACAACATAGATGGTGGCAGCATCAGTCTTCTGCACTCCAGTTTTCCGTGCAACACTCCGCGAGTACGATGCATTCTGGGAGAGAACTCGAACGGTGCTAGTGCGTGTGATTGCGAAACGAACTCGCTATAACTTCCCGCTGTCGAAACATAGACACAACAGAGTTACAATTAATGGCTCCGTTGCTCGGCACTTTTTGAACGTTGAAAGAAAGTGTAACTAGTCATCAGAGACTCCTAGCGAAAGGGCTCTGAAGGCGATACTTTTGTTGATTCTATTTTTGTGTGTGTGATATATGTTAGCGCGCGGGGTCAAACGCTACAAGCGTGGCTCGTAAGCACCCTAAGACCGTGCAGGGTTGAACAGAGATATCCTAATATGTAGAATGCCTCAATGTCCTTCCGCTTAGGGTGATGCCATCCTTTGTATGCTCCATTTCACATTATGTTGTACCGCAGAGAAGGCTAGAAGCGCGAGCCCATAGCGTTGGCAGCTGCTCTTAATTCACGAGAGCTTGTGCCGCCGAGGTGTGCCCCAGACAGTGTTGGGTAAAGTACATCTAAAAGGTACTTCAAGTAAAGTACAAAGTAAAGTAGACGTGATGTACTTCAAGTAAAGTAGTAAGTACACTGGGTACAATGTACTTGAAGTAAAGTACTATAATTACAATGTACTTTCAAAGTAAAGTACAAGTATTTTAACACAATCGTTCATGATGCCCTTTAATTCCCCTATGCAGTGATTTCTCAACTGGTATGCATTGCCCGGGGGTAGTCAGGGCTGCCTGACCTATTTTCAAACAATATCGTCGAATATTTAATAAATTGGCCACCGAGTACTTATTTACAGGAATTGAGCCAAGTTCCCGAATATCTGTATAGTGATTTTCTTGCACTGGATAGTTGCATTCAAGGGAGTTAAATATACTAGTAGAGAGCATGACGTCAGCCCTGTAGCTTCCTCAAGCAATCCTTTCATAGAGGAGTGTCCTCTCCTTAATGAACAAACCGTGAGTGTGCAAGCGAGCTGGTGATAATTAATCATAATGTGACACCTGAGATTGGGGTGCGAAAACAGTAAGGAACTTTCAAGTCGAAGGAAAAGACAAAAGAGAATGTCTCAAAACAGTCTGACATTCTCCACTGTTGTCTTTTTAAAGTTTAATTTTTTCGCACCACAGTCTCAGGTGCTACATTATGATTAATTTTGTTAGCCTAATATTTGAAACCTCCTCGCTCGCACCGACCGAACGAGAAGTAGTGAGAGTTCAAAAAGCTACGGGAAAGCCGCCCCCAGAACAAACGGAGCAATGCCTCGTCAACTCACGTTTCTGGTAAAAATAGAATATCCCTCCCAGTATTTCTTAGGAGTGACAAAGCATCATTTCGTGATACTAATTTAACAAAACCAAATTTTGGGAATGTACTTTGAAGTTTTGAATTGTACTTTCCTCGAAAAGTACCAGAAAAAAAATACTTTAAGTAAAGTACAAGTACATACCCAGAGAATGTACTTCAGGTAAGGTAGAAGTTTCCTAAACCTAGTTGAAGTAGTACTTGAAGTACAATGTACTTCAAGTACTTCCCAACACTGGCCCCAGAGCAAGGTGCTCGCGCTTGTAGCCTTTCCTGCGGTACGTCATGAGGTGAAACAGGGTATAGTACCCGATGCCGACAGCACACGCTCACGGGTAAAATACAAATAAATCGACGAAAACAAAACGTTCGCCATAGCACAGTTAGCGCCACAAACGCGTGCAGGGACGCGCTCTTTCACGCGCTTCTGAACAAAAAAGAAAAATAAAAGTGTGGGACAAAATGGCCAGATGTTTCCACCCCTCGGTGCTCCACGCTAAGCAAGGCGCACATAATGACACCCTACTAATATGTATTTGGAAATAAATAAAAAATAGTTAAATGAGTTGTACAGAAGGCTAAAATACTTATTCCGAACAACATTTATTTTATGAAACATTATTTCGGATATTTTCATTCTCAGTAGACCTTGTTTGGTGGCTAGTGGATATGAAAAAAAAAAAGCATGATTTTTATTATTTTGAACAATTGCAATATATTTCCTTAACCAACAAACAGGTGCTTACTCTGAGATGCAAATTGAGTAACAGGCTGTACTTCAGCTTGTTGGTGCATAACACAAAAAAAGTATTATGCAAATTGAATTTTGACATTAACGTTTTGGCGCCCGAAACAATTTTGTTTTTTTTTTGTAATTTTAACACTTCCCGTTTTGCGGATGACTAAGAAAACCAAACGTGCATCAATAGGTGGAAAATATGTTTCTACCTAAGGTGAGGCGTACGTTTCTTTGTTTTTAACGCGCAGCTCTAAAGCGTAGACCGCATGGAGCGTTTTTCTGCACGCGAAAACGCGACGCGCTATGAACGCTCGCGCGGAAGCTGACGCGGGGCCACCCGCATGCAACCAAAGCCAAGCGCCGCCGGCCGCGCGTTATCAACGTTGCCAGATAACCGATTTCTCAACGCGCGGTGTAATTGCTCACGCAAATACTACAAAATAAGAATTAAAGTATTAAATAAGTAGATCAAACGGGTTTTCGTGTCAAAAAGAACACTTTCTCAATTTTTATATGGCCAATTAAAAGGTTTTTGAACACTTTGAATTGCGCTGAATACGAAACAGCGTACTGAGCCAGCCGCGTCAGCCGAGTGCAGCTGTAGCCTCCACCGTGGTAAGGAGAAACTAGCGCCGCAAGGCGCGAGTGGCAGAAAGGCGAACATACGTACGGCGTGAAATTAAAATATAGCTTGGAAGACCGCCAGATGGCGCCACCAATGTCGTTGGCGTGCACCCTCCTCGCCTTCTCTCCTCTCTTTCCCCTCCCCCCCCCCTCCGCTCTCTCTCTTTTTTTTTTCTTGCGGCTTGTTTTTTTTTTTTTTTTTTGCTCGATCGGTGGCCAGCGCGGCACCGGTCGAGCGGACGAGTCGCGCGCGCTATACTTCACAACAAATGCGCTTCGCGAGATATTAATCACCAGTGCAAAAATACAGAAACAGCACGTTCATTGAAATGTATTTTTTATTCAACACCATTCAAATCAGTTGCGGTATTTCAAACACGTATCTACAAACTCCGTCGGCAGTCCACCGCCCCCCAAGCGGAACCAAGAACTGTAGCAGGCAGGAAACGCAGTAAACGTTGTCAAATATGTAAAACCAAATTAATTACTTTAATGTACAAACTAAGAGAACAGCACTTATAATCGAATTATCTAAATGGCTCTATAAACAACTCCTACAAACAAAAATGCTGAATATCCAAACAAACTAATCAACTCCAATATAAAGCAAAAGGCTTGCATACTAAGTTAATTAATGCAGGGTTGCAGGCGAGCTGCATAAGAATAAAAGATAAAACAAACATAAACAAACTGGCTAATCGGCAACGCAAAGAAGAAAAAAAGGAAAACTAATGTTTTGGAGGGACTATATATCGAGTGCTTTTAGGTACTCTATCCTAAGATATAAACTGAAGACTCTGAGAGCAACTCATGTGGAGGAACCAGTCCTTGCAGCAACGGATTCGTAACAAGAACGGTGGGGCACGCGTTTTTACGCAAACGAATCTTCCTACATTTTGCAAACGCGGTTGTACCGGCGTGCTCGCTGCACAGACGACGCGGACGCAGCTTGCTCACCGGCAGGCTTCCGAAGTCCTGGCGTTTTTCATACGCAATCCATTTCGATGCTGTAATGGAAAGATTGAGAGATCATATACCTCAATGCTTCCAGTTTCGTACGTTGACAAAAAAAGCTTTATATAAAGGCTCACCTGTCGTTTGTTGGAAACCGGAAGAATGAGCACTCCGAGTTCTTTTGAAGAACTGTTACACCACTTCGCCGCGCAGTAGACTCCGTAATACACCGTCATGAGGCACGCAACACACTCGGCAGAATCTCCGTCAAACTGGAGACGTCTCTAATCCCTCAAATCATTTTCTGTGCGCGCAGCTCCCTACTCCGCAAAATCTACACTTTCGATTTCAACACGCGCGGAACGGTTTGAAAGCTTGGAGTGACAAGTGACGAGTGCAAACAAAAAGAGACAAAAACGGCCGTTCGCCGGTTGAACTCACACTGAAGGTTGATGATTGGTCGGAAGAGCCCAGAGTGCTTCGGTTTCGGTAGCGAAGATCATATACACGACGCTAGCGCTCAGAACCACAGCGGCGAATATAAGCATAACAGTCTGGCGTGAGTCGGCTGGGTAGACCTACGAATCTGCTCTTTGGATGGACGTACGAGAGAGAAGCCAGCGACGCGGCGCCCCTATCGGCCCAACCGGGAACTCAGTTAGCTGCATTCGGCTGGCCGCGTCGCGAGTGGTGTGTTCGCGTTGTTCATGTTGCGTGCTTTTCTGCGCTGAGTGCAAGTAAAGTTTACTTTAGTGCAAGCTCTATTTGCCAGAATTTGAGATTTGCTCTAGTCCAGTATGGAGCGAAGAAAAAGCTCCTCCTGCTAGGAAGTATGCTTGTGCTAAAGCAGGCACAACTGGATCGCTAAACTCGTCAAACACAAAGTTGGGCACAAAGTTCGCAGAGCGTGCTGATTGGACTCTCGCGACGTTGGCGTCACGCGGGACGAGATGTCAATCATCCAAGCTCTCTCGGGGCTCAAATTCCAGCGAGAATGTTAGGCACCAAGTTGTAGCGAGCTTCATCGCAGCGCGTGCGAGCAACACCGTGGGGCCAGCCGATTGAACGGCTGCACTGATGACGTCGCGCCTGCATGTCCCTACATCCCTACGCCGCGATAGAGTCAATGAAACGGAGATTGTACCTAGGCGGGCTGTAAATACTCTGAACTTTCTCGTCGCAAGATCGCCGTTTGTGGAAGTTATTGCTGACGACAAAGTGACGTTTCACAACTTTGGGAAGGAGTTATTTGAGGCCAAAATCTTCGCTACGGAATCGAGGCGAAGATTAAACTTTGTGATATTGTGGAGCCGTGCGCGGTGTATGCGGTTTCAGAGCTCATCTTCCAACCATGGGTCACCCACAGGCGTTATGTATAGAGACGTCGGTAATGACTGAGAGGTGAGGGTGCGAGGGGGGATGGCGAGAAAAAGCTGTGAAAAGGGTAAAAGAAAGGTATAACCAACACAAACACACACTCAAATGGGGGTCAGGAAGGGCCATAGAAATTAATCGGGAGAGAGAGGGAGGGGGGGGGGAGGTGGGGTGATAGTAGTGAAGAAGGGGGATATCCCTTCCCCCGAATTTTTAGAGCGCAACTCTTATGCGCCCGTTTCAAGCTTGAACGGCGTCGCCGTCGGCGTAACCGCGCGCGCGTTGCATTATGGGACTTTTTTTCACTAAATTTAGCGGTTAAAATAACGTCACGTGATTTTAACACCAATTAGGTTTCCCCGCTAAATGAGAGGGGAGCAGGATAGGAGGAGGGGGGGGGTGGAGGGGCATACGCTCCCCTCCGTACCTTCCCCTTCTCCTCCTCAAGAGCTGCGCTTTAATTCGACATTACAGAGAACTGTAAACGTCTGTCTTTTTTTATTATAACTCTCTGAAATGCAATAGTCCGGGGCTGGGGCGATATCCCCCCCCCCCCCCCTCCTTATGCCCTTTGGGCCCCCTTTTTCGACGCCACTTGGGGGGGAGGGGCGTGAATCGCCCCCCTCCCCGTTCTTCTGTTTCGACAACCCTGCTTAGAGGCGTTCCAACTGAGCGATGACGAGGAACAGCACAGCGTGCAATTTTCGAAATTACGGTTATAGAGATTCTGGAATTAAAACGGGGCGCGTTCCATGAACTTACGAGCGGCCATGACAGACTTTCAATCGAGAGGCTCGTGCCAGGGCTCGTTGTGTGCAGGCGCGTTCAGTGACGTGCTTTTATACTTCATAGCTTTGACGTCAGGGTCAGGATGATCACTTGTGAACGACAAATTTGATGATGCGTGTTCGAGTCGACGGTGAAAAGTTTGGTTGTGTACGATGAAAGCTTGGTGTCCTCGCGTTCTCGAAACATCACCGTCAATATTGACAAACTGACATTACTCTTATTTCAGTTGATGAACGCAGAATTAATCCCGGTTTGGCTAATCTTTGAAGGTCTATCATAAAATAATTTTATCTCCCGCTGATGGGGGACAACTGCCCGGAAGCGAAATCCGTCCAAAGATGGACAGTGCTACTCGGCTGGTAGTGATCTAGCCGTGTCGGGCTACACTCTGATCAAATTCAAAAGGCCGAGATAAATAAAAGGGACGACAGGGACGTTTTTTAGTAACTTCTGCTTTATCGGCGGAAATAAGAACGATGTCAGACTATCAACTTTGACGGTGTTGATTTTAGAATGCAATTACCCAAGCCTCCGCTGTGCTTTTTAGAGACCATCAAAGTCGCAGCTGATAATCTTTATCGTGATATTATACGCAAGAACCACGTTGGTCTCCGCGTGCTTTTTCGTGCTGCTCTAGCTCGGCGCATAGGGAGTAGTAGGGATTTTTCGCCCTTGCAATCAGAAACGTCACGAAGATCTACGGATCTGCGGGTTTGTGAGAAAAGAAAACTTCGCTGCAATCTTTCGGCTCCTCCCTCCGCTATGTCATAACACGAAGAAAGTTGTGTCTGACGAGTTTAGCGACCCTGGAAAATCGATCCCAAAGAATGGGGCGCTTCTCAACCTCGTCAATGAGCATTTCATAGAATGCCCGTTTGTCAACCATCGCACGTGCAATCGGCAAACAAAAAGAAGCGCAGCCAAACCGCCAAAACCAGAAGCGGTTTTCTGTGCTGAATCATGTGATGGTTCGAGCGACTCTCATTGGGCGAGAGCCGCTTCGACGCCTCGGCGCGCGCGTCTTGTTCTGGGTCGGCTAGAAACCAACGCTCCCGCGAAAACGCGCGGCCGCGCGCAGGAAATGACGTCAATTTGACGCCGACGCGCCCGAATCGCGAGCAAAAACGCTCCATGCGGTCTACGCTTATAGGCGTCCGTTTCCGGCTTGAGCCGCGTCGGCGTAACCGCGCGGTGCATCATGGGTAAATTTCCCCGCTAAATTTAGCGGAAAATTTTCCTGCTAAATTTAGCGGAAAATTTTTCCCGCTAAATTTAGCGGAAACTTTTACCCGCTAAATCTAGCAGAAAATTTTTCCCGCTAAATCTAGCGGAAAATTTCTCTCGCTAAATCTAACGGAAAATTTTCCCCGCTAAATCAAGCGGAAAATTTTCCCCGCAAAATCTAGCGGAAATTTTCCCCGCTAAATCTAGCGGAAAATTTTCCCCGCTAAATCTAGCGGAAAATTTTCCCCGCTAAATCTAGCGGGGAAAATTTCGCCCGCTAAATTTAGCGGAAAAAATTCCCTGCCAAATTAAGCGGGAAATTTTCACCGCTAAGTCTAGCGGAAAATTTTTCCGGCTCAATCTAGCGGACAATTTTTTTCTCTTCACCTTTCTAATTTTTAGGCAAAATCAAATGAACCTCTAAATAACTTTAGTATCTTCATAAATAACCTCGGGAGGTTCACTATGCTATTGTCCGTTATGAACACCTCTTTCAACAGTGATCTTACTATGTCACAGTGGAATAAAGCGGTGCTACCTTATCTGTCTGGAAACAAATTGGGTGTGTGTATGTTGATACAGCCTAGAACATAGTCTACCTCAACTGTCGACTTCTTTAACGTGCACCACGCAGTAGTGATACACGACCGCACGCCGGTACGATATGCTCTTCCAGTTCGAAACGGGCAAGGGTGAGGATTAAACCCAGGATCCCAGGGTTCCACAGCTCCAGCTTTCGCTCCGCTTCGAGCTGGAGTGCTCTGGCCCACTCGGCCACCGATTTTTTTTTTCTTTATTGCACTTGGCCACCAATCCCTCTTTATCTGTCTGGACTAAAGCCCTTCGATGTGTTTGCGTTTGTCTTGCAAGGGGCGTCAAATGCGCCAGTGCACGGGGTCCATGTCTAGAGCGGCCCTTGGAAGCAGTTGTCGGCGGAGTACTGAAATGAGCTGCCCTTGGAAGCGAATGGCAGCGGAGCACCCGCTCCTCGCACGTGTTTTGCGCGTTTCCACAGTGGTTGGCGGTACTTGTAAGCGTGAATTTTATCAAATGAATTCGTCTGCACTTGCCAGCAGCGCTTTCAACTTATGAAATTTACGAGGATAACTCGAGTGCAACATGGCTTTGTGAATTGGGTGTTTCTTTTTCGCTGAAAGGCAGAAAGACGGAAAGTGTCCTTTCTTGCCATACCCGTTGCCAATGTTGTCAGCTACTGTGCACTTGGCGCGCGATTGTGGACGAGTAGTAGAGCCGCGCCACTTGCTTGGACAGAGAACTCTTTGGTACAGTTCACGGGTGGGAAACGGTTCTTTCTTGTTGCTTTTGACCCGACGCGCAGAAGTGTGGACCTCGTCGACGAGGTCCACACCTCTGGCACGTGCAGAAGTGTGGACCTCGGCGCGCAGAAGTGTGGACCTCGCCACTAAATGAGCTATGCTTAGGGTCGGCACTCTATTCCCCAATATTGCTGTGGGCGTCGCCATCTTGGTGCTTGTACAAAGCAGACGCAACTGCCGATCGTCGTGATTCAAAAGTGCGATTTCCTCGGCATTTGATTCGGTATTAGTAAGCTCATGGAATAATGCTTTGCTCTGTCGCGAAGCGTGTAAACATTTGTGGAGGACGTAAAAGCATTTCCTGTGATTTCTGATACATTTTCAGATAACTGGCAGCCTTGATTCTGAGCCACAATATGGACAAGTGTCGTTACCCTGAAGCGTAGCTTATTTAGTGGCACTATACTTCGTCTCACCTTAGTATGGACTATTGTTAGCCGCGCGTGCTAAAAGCGCGAGCTAGTCGCTTTGAATGAAGCCGCGGCGGCTGCACGAGCGCTCGTGCAGCAAGTGCTCTAGTCAAGGCAGCCAAGGCTGGCCGCTCGCGCTAACACAGCCTTCGCGGTTAGTCCATGCTAGGGTGAGACACAATATAAGGAAGATTAGTGCCACTAAATAAGCTACGCTTCAGAGTAACGACACTTGTTCATACTGTGGCTTGAAATCATGGTTGCCAGTTATCTGAAGATTTATCTGAAATAGCAAGAAACGCTTTTCCGTCCTCCACAAATGTTTAAACAGTTCGTAACAGAGCAAAGCAATATGATATGAGCTTCCTAACACCGATTCTAATGCTGAGGAAGTCGCACTTTTGAATCATGACGATCGGCAGTTGTGTCTACTCTGCACAAGCACCAAAATGTCGGCGCCCACAACAATGTTGAGGAACAGAGTGCCGATACTCTGATACTCTAAGCGCAGCTCATTTAGTGGCTCTAGGGAAGATCATGGCGGAACAGCGCAGCACTGAGCTAGATTACAGACGCCGTATGTTCTTCTATGGTGCCACCAACGAGCTTGAGTATGACTTAGAGCGGTAAATCGCAACCCAGGGCCTGCAGAGAAAATGGCACCCCCCCCGGTTGCTGCCATCTTGCCCGTTTGCCACATTAATGATCACGTGACGTCAAGATGGCTGCGCCCAGAGGTGGGCCAGATCAGACTGGCCAGATCACGGTAAGCAGAGCGGCCAGAGCGGCCCTCTGGGGATGCGCTCAAATCTTACTCGCGTGGATCCCCGTTACTCCGGTGGGTCATGTCACTTGACAATACTGATAGAGTAACTGGACGCGGGTAGATTTTCGAACTCCGAGGTACAGAACATTTACCCTATAGATCAAGTAAATTTTGGACCGCGGCCTTGCTTACCGTAATCTGGCCAATCTGATCTGGCGCACCCATGGACGCAGCCATCTTAAAGTCACGTGATCACTAATGTGGCAAACGGTCAAGATGGCGGCAACCGGGGGGGGGGGGGGGGGGGTGCCATTTTGGCCGCTGGTTTACCGCTCTAAGTTTACTCAAGCTCGTTGGGTACCACTAAATAAGCTACGCTCCTTTAGTGGCTCTAGTTCTTCCCAGAAGTGGCGCGCGGCACGTGTCTCGAGCATTTCCACAAAAATGATTGGCGCCACTTTTCCCAGTATAGAGGGGTTTTACTCCAAACATCCTGGGAGCGGGTTTGCAAACAAGTATTCAGACGAAGAGCAGGCCAATATAGGACATAGGAAGTGCAAAACTGCCACTTCATTTCTTTTTTTGTTTTCTAGCGTTGAAATAGGCTCTAAAAATAAACTTTTTTTTTTTTTGCAAAACAACGTTTTCGGGTTAAAGGGACACTGACAGGGTATTTATGCAAGCCGATGTTTTTAGTTGTACATGATATATGAGGGGCCAACTACCCAGAACAGAATTTGCGGCTAGAAATTCTGTCTCTTTCCTGCCGAAAACCGCCGATCGATAATTGGCCGGTTTGAGTCGCGCTCAGTTTCTTCTCCGTGGTCACGGGCCGTTTTCTAAGGTTTCGACGCGACCACCAAATTTAATCGAAGTCGTAGGTCATCGAAGGCACACACAATATTGTTACGGTGAAAGATGGTTTATTTACAGAAGATTAAGGAGGGTTGCAGGAGAAGGATCAGGTGGGTGCTTCGACCTCGAGGGATCGGGAGATCGGGCACTTCTTCTTTTTTCCCTTGCCTGATTGCCCGTCTTTGTTTCCTCCTTCTTCGTAAGATTACCCCCCTCGGAAAGAAAACGACGTCTCGTCGTTGAGCTACGGGGCCGGCGGTGCGATGTATGACTTTAGACGGAGCACGTGCACTGTGTCTCGTTGTTTGCGGCGTCCGTCGTTTTGTTCATGGAGGGGTTCTATGACATAGGTGACGTCACTAGATTTGTGGCAGATCCGGTAGGGTCCAATGTAACGATGTTGTAGCTTGTCGGCCAATCCGACATGGCGCTGCGGTGTCCAAAGAAGGACAATATCTCCGGGAGAGAAACTAACATGCTGGTGGGAACTGTCATACCGAGTGCACTGGCGCTCTTGAGAATCAAGTGTGCGTAGACGAGCTAATTGGCGGGCGTCTTCGGCTCGACTTACTGCATCGGATGCGAATGCTGTAAGGGAAGCGTCTGGTTGAAGTGGAAGGAGGGAATCAATCATTAAGGGAGGTTCACGGCCGAAGAGTAGATAAAATGGGGTAAAACCTGTTGTGTCGTGGCGTGAAGAGTTGTATGCAAAAGTGATATAGGGTAAGGCGGCGTCCCAATTGCTGTGATCGGACGAGACGTACATAGACAGCATGTCGGATAATGTCTTGTTCAATCGCTCGGTCAATCCATTTGTTTGTGGATGATAAGCGGTGGTGACTTGGTGGCGCACGGAGCAGGATTGTAGGATTTCTGAGACCACGCGCGAGAGGAAAGAACGTCCGCGATCGCTGAGAAGTTCTCGAGGTGCTCCGTATTTCAATATGACGTCCTCCAAGATGAACTTGGCTAGGTCAACAGCAGTGCTCGTTGGGAAGGGCGCGGGTGATGGCATCATAACGAGTGGAGTGGTCAATTGCAACTGCGATCCAACGGTTGTCAGTGCGTGACAAAGGAAATGGTCCTAGAAAATCAACCCCGAGTCGCTGGAATGGGCTGAGCAGAGGGTGCAGTGGTTGAAGGAGCCTGATGGTCGAGTATGCGGTTCTTTCGACGTTGACACGGGTCGCATGCGGAGACATATTTCTTAACAGTTTGATACATGCCAGGCCAATAAAAACGTTCCTTAACCTTTGTGTAGGTGCGAAGCAGACCGAGGTGACCTGAAGAAGATAAACTTTTTTTTTTTTTTTTTTTTTTTTTTTTTTTTTTTTTTTTTTTTTTTTTTTTTTTTTTTTTTTTTTTTTTTTTTTTTTTTTTTGCAAAACAACGTTTTCGGGTTAAAGGGACACTGACAGGGTATTTATGCAAGCCGATGTTTTTAGTTGTACTACCTTAATCACAGTTAGCGGGAACACGGGAGCGCGTGGCAACGGGTACTATCAGAGCACTCTAACGGCCACGCACGCAAGTGCAACTGCAGCGTTGCGTAGGCGCTGCAGTGGAGCGCCTGGCCGTTAGAGGCTCTGATAGTACCCGATGCCACGCGCTCCCGTGTTCCCGCTAACTGTGATTAAGGTAGTACATGATATATGAGGGGCCAACTACCCAGAACAGAATTTGCGGCTAGAAATTCTGTCTCTTTCCTGCCGAAAACCGCCGATCGATAATTGGCCGGTTTGAGTCGCGCTCAGTTTCTTCTCCGTGGTCACGGGCCGTTTTCTAAGTTTTCGACGCGACCACCAAATTTAATCGAAGTCGTAGGTCATCGAAGGCACACACACAATATTGTTACGGTGAAAGATGGTTTATTTACAGAAGATTAAGGAGGGTTGCAGGAGAAGGATCAGGTGGGTGCTTCGACCATGAGGGATCGGGAGATCGGGCACTTCTTCTTTTTTCCCTTGCCTGATTGCCCGTCTTTGTTTCCTTCTTCTTCGTAAGATTACCCCCCTCGGAAAGAAAACGACGTCTCGTCGTAGGACAGGAAGGCGTCGTGTAGTTCGTTTAAGAATTGTTGTCTGTAGGTGTTTAGGAATAACTACCAAGCCACGGTAACATCCATCTGGTCGGAAATTTTGCGGTATAGTATGTCGTTTCGAATGCGAAAGAGTCCTGAGGATGGCTTGGTTTAGGTTTGACGTTAGATGTTCAATATGAGCTCGAAGAGCTGGGTCACGGCGTTGTTCCTGGGCAAGGTTGAGGAGGTCTGAGATTGGAAGGACAGGCAGTTCAGTGTCATCTGAGTAATCGACTGGGCTCACTGGATAGCGGGACAAACAGTCAGCATCTTGGTGCATTTTTCCGGATTTGTATACGATAGTAAAGTCGTATTCTTGAAGTCGAAGCGACCAGCGGCCGAGGCGGCCAATAGGATCTTTCAGTGACGACAGCCAGCAGAGCGCGTGGTGATCAGTTATAACACGAAAGGGACGTCCAAAGAGGTATGGCCGAAATTTACAAATTGACCATACCACAGCCAAGCATTCCCTCTCAGAGATGGTGTAATTACGCTCAGCTGGTGAAAGGAGCCGGCTGGCGTAGGCAATTACTCGTTCTGTTCCAAGTTGATGTCGCGCAAGAACAGCTCCGATGCCGTGACCACTGGCGTCGGCTCTAATTTCGGTGGGTGCCGTGTCGTCGAAATGTCCAAGAATGGGGTTTGATGTCAAAGCAGCCTTGAGATACCCGAATGACGACTGGTGTTGGTGGTGCCACTCGAAAGGTTGATTCTTCTTGAGGAGAGAGGACAGTGGTAGTGCGATGTGCGCGAAGTCTCGAATGAAGCGGCGAAAGTAGGAGCAAAGCCCCAAGAAACTCCTAACGTCTTTCGTTGATTGAGGTTTGGGAAAATCTTTGACTGCCTGGATTTTTTCTGGGTCTGGGAGGATACCATTTTTGTCGACGATGTGCCCCAGAACTTTAATTTGCTGACTTCCGAACCGACATTTTGATGAGTTGAGTTGTAGTCCAGATTGTTGAAAAACTTCAAGAACTTGCTGCACACGTTCGAGGTGTTTGGAGAATGAGTCAGAGAAAATGATTACATCATCGAGGTAGCATAAGCAGGTTACCCATTTTAGGCCTTTGAGGAGACGATCCATCATTCTTTCGAACGTGGCTGGCGCATTGCAAAGACCAAAGGGCATTACCCTAAATTCGAAGAGTCCGTCAGGCGTGATGAACGCAGTTTTCTCGCGGTCCGATTCGTCGACGCTGATCTGCCAATACCCAGATCGTAGGTCAATGCAGGAAAAATACTCAGCGCCATATAAGCAATCAAGAGTGTCGTCGATACGGGGCAGAGGGTACACGTCTTTTTTTGTTATCTTGTTTAAGTTGCGGTAATCGACGCAGAAGCGCCATGATCCGTCCTTCTTTTTTACTAAGACGACAGGAGAAGACCAAGGACTTGACGAGGACTGGAGAACGTTTTGTGACAGCATCTTATTAACTTCATGTTGGATAGCGCGTCGTTCGCTTGGTGATACTCGGTAAGGACGGTGGTGGATTGGAGGTTCAGTACCGGTGTCGATTCGGTGAGTAACTGCATTTGTCTGGCCAAGAGGACGACTTGGAAAGTCAAAGATGGTGTGGTACTTGGAAAGCAAATCGTGGAGTTGATGGATCTTATCCTCGTCCAAAGTCGGATCAATCATGGCTCTAATGCTGGCGAGGGGAGGGCTCGATAGTTGCGTAGCGACGGTGCCTTCTGATTGTTCCTCGGAAATGGCGGCGACGACACAATTGATTGTAGGAGAACTACGCGCAATAGTCATACCTTTCGGTAATATTTGATGACTCTGACCAATATTGACTACCCATACATCTGTGGCACCACTTTGGATGGTTGCGACGCAGTGTGGTAGTGCAATTGGTTGCCTTTCAAGCAAGATGTTCATATTCGGTGTGATAATGTAGTCACCGTCTTGGGTCGAATAGGTCGTTGTGACCTTTATGGCGGCAGCAGACAAGGGAGGGATGCGTGATGTCTCAAGACAACATAATCTGGACACAACTGAGTCAGAAACGTCGCAGGACTCACTGGTATCGAGCTCAATCTCGCCTTTGGCACAGTCGATGAGGGCCGAATGAGAGGAGAGGAAGTCCCAGCCGAGAATGATCTCGTGGGGACAGGTTATAAGGACTGTGAAAAGGATGAAGGTGATGTTGTTGTTAACAATTATGCGAGCGCCGCACATGCCATGAGGTGAGATAATGCCGCCATCTGCACCGCGGAGCGTTTTCGTGTCAGGTGGCGTCATTACTTTTCGTAACCGTCGCCGGAGGTCTTCGCGCATTATGGAAATAGCGGCTCCAGTATCGACAAGGGCTAATGCGCTAATACCGTCAATATGAACCATGAGTCGATTATGAGATGTAGCGACGATATTGTTTAGAGGATTTGCGGCTATAAACTGTGATGCAGCCTCACCTCCTAAAGCTGCATGGTTCAGTTTTCCGAGGATCGAAGATCATGGGACGGCGAAACGGGGCGGCGAACGAGTGGGGACAATGATTGGCGGCGACGCGGGGACTGAGGGCGAGGGTTCCGCGATGAGCGATAGAATGTTGCATCTTCGCTTGGGAGGCCATCAGAGGGAGAAGCGAAGTTTCTATTGTAATAACGACCGTCATTGGTGGGTAGAAACGTCCGGTTGTTTGGTTGTCGGTTGTTCCAGCGATTTCGACAGTAGCGGGCGACGTGACCAGCCATACCGCAAGTAAAACAAATGGGTTGGTTGTCGGAGGTCCTCCACGTGGCGGGATCACGTCGGTGGTATGATCTGAATGATGGCGTCGCAGTTGAAGATTCACAGGCGCAGCATTCGGGCGTATGGGCTTGTTGATCAAATGATGGTCGAAGACTTGGACGCGGCGAGCCGCAGAACTTCTCCATTTCTTGCCTAACGACAGTTTTAACGGCGGCGATAGATACCTCGTTAGTCGATGAGTGGGGAGGCCGGGAAACACCGTCAGCGGGCATCATCGCCTCTAGTTCTCGGCGGACGATTTTCGTGATGCGCTCTGTGTTAGTATCAGAGTCTTCACAAGATGATGTTGCCGGGGTGTTTGGCAAACGGTTGAATTTGTGCGCTATCCTGCGAGTCTTTGCGGCTTCGAACCTGCGGCACTCTTTCAAGACGTCGTCGACAGTCGAGCAATCCTTAATCACAAGTAGCTGAAAGGCATCATCTGCGATGCCTTTGAGGATGTGCTCCATTCGTTCGATTTCTGGCATTTTGGGGTTAGCTTTCCTGCACAGAGATAGGACGTCTTGGATGTAGGTCACATACGATTCGGTCGATGTTTGGACCCTGGATGCCAGCTTTCGCTTGGCCGAAAGCTTGCGACCGGTTGGACGACCGAAGAGGTCCTGAAGCTTGGCTTTGCAGAGGTCCCACGACGTTAGTTCCTCTTCGTGTGTTTCAAACCATGTTCGGGCGGTATCACGCAAGTAGAATATGACATTTGCCAGCATGATAGTGCCATCCCAGCGGTTGTGGACACTTACTCTTTCATAGAGGTCGATCCAGTCTTCAACCTCCTGGTCTCCTGTGCCGGTGAAAAGGCCAGGATCTCGCGGTTTGGCGATAACCAGTGAAGGCTGCGGCGGAGCTGGAGCGCCTTCGGGTGGTGTTTCGGAACTGGAAGTCATGTCGGTCGGAGGTTGGCGACGTCTGCTTCGTGTATCCAGGTCGGGGGCCGATCCGCACCTCCACCAAAGAATGTTACGGTGAAAGATGGTTTATTTACAGAAGATTAAGGAGGGTTGCAGGAGAAGGATCAGGTGGGTGCTTCGACCTTGAGGGATCGGGAGATCGGGCACTTCTTCTTTTTTCCCTTGCCTGATTGCCCGTCTTTGTTTCCTTCTTCTTCGTAAGAATATTAAAAATAAAAAAAGAAATACAATACCATTTTTTTTTTGTGGCTTCCAAAAAGCTGCAAATGCGTTTTTTAGGAAGGAAAAAGTACGTATCACAGTCACGTGACTTCCGCCACCTCTCTCCTCTATATTTCTTTTTCCTCCCCAGTCCAGTTTCAGTTTTGGTTTCGAGCAGTTGCGTTTTTTTTTTTAACTTCATTAAAAGTATACGTGACGCTGTAGCAAAATATTGATTGGGTAGTCGTCTGACACCATAAAAGATCGCCTGGCAAAAAATAAAAAAAGAATTTGGGGGTGTCAGTGTTTCTTTTGGTGTGGTGGTCCAAACGGCCGCAACGCTGCACCTTGTGCTTTCGATAATTTCGAACGTGGATGGAACTTCGAATCCGTTCGGAAATCAGAGCTTATTCTACGTTTTGTAAGCCACTGTAATCTACGTATGTATTGGCTCGTATCTCGCGCCGCCTGTTGATCGCTTCCTGTAGCGGCGGACGCAGAGCGAAGAAGATCTAGCTCGAGATTGGCGGCGAACAGCTCGTGGCCCGAGCTCACCACGAACGCCCGACCTGCATGCGCAGCTCCGAGCATGCAACTCGTTGGTTCAGAAAAATTCTGCGCCATCTACGAGGAAAGGGGTACAAATAAATAGCGGTTGGATCCCCCTTAATGTCGCGGTGAACATTCAAAAGCACTATACGTGGGACAAACTGGGCGATGTCTAAATGACCGCCTTCGAGAACACAGTAACAACATCGTAAACGCCAACTCTGGCCACTTGGGGATACACTGTCGGGATTGTGGGTGTGTCGCACATTTCAACAACAGCACCGTGTTGGGCAAAAGTGTAAACCAATTAACGAGAGAAATTATCGAAGCCGATAACATCATACGACTAGAGGACAAATGTGTTAGTACGCCGTCGATAACATTATCACGAAAGAGATTATTTATTTAGCCGCAAATTAGCCTAAGCGTTAGACGGGATTTTTTTTTTTTGGCTCATATTTCGTCTTTTTCTTTTTTCTTCTTGCAAATCGTCTCAAACAGAAGTAGAAGCCGAAGTTAAACACGAAATACAAAGTTGTTAGTGAGCGCTGTGTGAGAGGTGTGTTCTTTGGGTGTGTGGATGCTTGAGTGACAGTTTTTCGAGTGCGCTACGTCGACAAGCACTATACAGTCATGTCTCGTTAGTATGGACCCTTTTAATAGGGATACCCCGCTATATGGACACCATTTTCGGGAACAAACTGGGAAAATACATGCATTTTTGTCTCGTTAATATGGACAACTCACATTATGGACGATTTTTTGGGGGAACGGAGGCGCCCGTATTATCGAGACATCACTTTACTTCGTTTCAGCTTAGGTCCAGACGCAGCCGATGCTACAAGCGCGAGCTCCGGGCTTTCAGCGTCCCTGCCAAGCACGCGCGCTCGTGCAGTGCAAGTGCAAGCACTTTTCAGGGCCACATGCTCGCTCTTGTAGCATCGGCTGCGTCTGAACCTAAGCTGAAACGAAGCATAGGGTGGTCCAAGTCACCAGGCTCGATCTAGAATGGACCGTAAAAATCGACGCCTACACGTGTAAACCTAGACTTTTCGTCAAAAGTGTATTTCACAGGTCGGTTTTTCTTGTAAAATTACAAAGCGTGGTTCTCTTTCTGTAAAAAATAAGGCCAAGAAACTTGCCAAGGTCTACGGCAGGCAGCAACGCAGACAACAGGGGTTCAGTAGCGGGGTGTGTTTGGCGTTCGTATTGATAGATGGCATCGGGATCAGCGTCCGAATAGGGAGCCTACGTCCGAAGGTGCAGCCGAACAGCGAAAGAAAGCAGACGACACGCAGACGAAATCCGTTGGAAGCAAAAGCGCCACCATTATGCGGACGTGTTTTTATGCAAAGGAAAACAACATTTTTTTAAAACAGTCTAGATGGAAAAAGAATGTTATAAAATAAATTTACAACGAAGAAAGAAAACTTTTAGAGCTATATTTACGGCGCAAAACGATTTTGTAGTTGGCGCTGGCGGGAGGTGCCGCTGGTCACGTGGTAGGCCCGCGCGCCACCGCGCTCCGTCGCCGGCGCCGCAAAGTACAGCGCCGCCGCACGCTGAGCGTAGTGCGAACGCCGCTTCAACGCGTTTCTCCACGCCGCCGTCGCCGCCGCCGCACAAGTTCGCCTGCTTCGGGGCGCCGCCGCCGTTATCTGAGCGGCATAAAGGTCTCTCGCGTCTGCTTGCGCTTTTTCAGGAGCTTCCTTTGGGCTCTAAAACTTACTTGTTATTCTTTGTTTTTTGTTGCACTTCACACGAAGATGAATAAGTAACTTTTCGAGACCATAGGCAGCTTCCGAAAGATTGCAGGTACCACGTGACAAATAAGGGCCAGTCACGTGATAAATATGGGCCACTTTTCCGCGGCGCCCGCCGGCGCCAACTGCAAATTCGTTTAGCGCCGTGAATATAGCTCTAAAAATTTTGATTTTTCGTCATAAATTCGTTTTATGACTTCCTTTTCCCAAACCGGTTGTTTAAAAAAAAAGTTTTTTTTTCTTTCCATGTGTCCTTTAAGTTTTGCTTTTATTGTTCGCATTTATTTTTTAACCAAAGGTACATTTCAAAAAGATTATGTTCATTTTAATACACCACGGTGGTCACGAGCCGTCGCGATAAGGAGGTAGCGCCATCTATCAATACTAACGCCAAACACACCCCGCTACTGAACCCCTGTCGTCTGCGTCGCTGCCCACCGTAGACACTGGCAAGTTTCTAGGCCTTAATTTTTTACGGAAAGAGAACTACGCTTTGTAATTTTACGAGAAAAAACCGACCAGTGAAATACACCTTTGACGAAAAGTGTAGATGGCTACGTGCAGGCGTCGCTTTTTACGGTCCATTTTAGATCGAGCCTGGTGAAGTGGACCACCCTATATCGACCAAGCAGTCGCTCATTCTAAGTGGACGCTCTCAGTTATGTTTTCAACCGTTTTAGTGAAGAGAACGAGCGCTCAACATCCGCCGTTGTGAGTCGCTAGGATCTTGAGGAGACGATGTAAGTTCTCAAAATAGGGCCTCCAGACAGAGGGCGACCGCCTGTGTATACCGCAGACGGGACGGGCGTTTCACGTGTCTCCCTCTTGCATTGGACGCCTAAAATTTCCATATTTTTGGCGAAGTTTCCCTCATTTTGGGAAAATCGTCACTCACGGATACGATGAAGTCCGTCTTGCTTTCTGTTTTGTATGTCCGGACCGATGCAAATCCTTATTAGATTAATCTCTTAGTTGCACGGAACACCAGAAACTCCGAAGAGGCAAGCCTTCATGTTCTCACTACGCGTAGGCGCAAGGGTAGTCAAGGTCCTTTCCACGTTCGGCGTGTAGTTTATGCGTGGTACGTCATGTCATTTCTCCGAGTGACGGAACGACGAGTTCGGACTGATGACTTCTCCTTACCCCGAGGATGTGCTGCTGCTGCTGTGGACCACTCTGCAAGATAAAACGGCCTAGCAAAGATAAGACTCTTTCCTTCGGCATCTGGTTCTGTAGCACGAATTTATTAAACCTTTAATAGATATTAGATTTTTGTTTTGTGATTGTTCAGAATTACTTTCGTCCTAAATATGGTCCCCTAGTGTTTGTGTGTGGTCGGTTGCTCCAATTTTTCAGCGTCGAGATTTTTTTTTTTTTTTGGCAGCTTAATTTTGTTTGACAGTATAGCTATCCTTGTGTTTTGTCTGGCCTTCACGCGTTGGTTGTGCTGTTTACCACACCCGTATTCCTCTCAATGAAGCCTGCTCTGTTTTCAAAAGTGACAGTGCAGCTTTACCCGTTTTATCTTAACAGCGCCTCCTTAATCTTTTCCTGAGCGTCCGCGGGGGGGGGGGGGGGGGGGGGGGAAGGGGAAAGGGAGGGGAGGGGAAGGGGGGAGGAGAGAGAATGCGATGTCTGTGGGCAACCCTGCACAAAATCGTAGCGCGATAGGTTAAGAAACCGAATTTCGAGGTTAATTTAAAGATCCTGGCCGCTATTTGAGACACCTGGTATTCGCGATTTTCTCCGTCAATAAAAGCTGTTTCAAGCGTCTGCACAAGACAATTCAGCGAAATGTGGAACCGGTATTTTTTTAAATACATAAACGGCGAAAAACATCCGCCGATTTCTGACTTAAATAAACGCCGGAAAGTATAGAGCCTACCGATAGCCGGTAAGTATACCTTCACGTCGCGGCATCTTCTCCTTTGCGCGGCGAAGAAGTTGCGTCGAGCGCCGCCGGGGTTTGTGGCGCGCAGCTGGTGGCCTCAATCACACCTGCTGTCGGCCTGCGGGAAAACAGGGTATCATCGACCACTGTTTGCGCAAGCATTCGACGGCGCCCTCCAAGAGAGATAACGAGGCCCGAGACAAACACGTGTTCCCGGGGCTGCTTCACGAGGGTAGCGCTATGGTGTACTAGAAATGGGCAGTGTGTCGTTCGCGCCGAGAAGCAACGGAGGGAGGAGGTCGGCGCAGCGATGACGGCGCGCAAGGACGGCAGGGTGCGCTGCGGGTAAAAGAAGAGCTCCTTCCCGCTCGGATTGCCGTGTTGTCATACTGCTTGGGATCGCGTGGTTCGCGTCGTCGCTTTGTTTTGCTGCAGTGTTTTTTTGTTTAGTGTTTGAGTGAAATGGATTGCGATCGGTGCCGTTCAGTGGCATGTAGACAACGCGTGCAATGACGGAAAAAAAATTACACCATCTTCCCGAGGGGAACCATGGGGTGATGCGGAGCATCGCGGAGTTTCCCACAACGTTCACGCGATGTGTGGTAACCAACGCAAGTTGGAGGAGGACACTAGAGGAGGACACTAGAGGAGACACTAGAGGAGGACACTAGAGGAGTTGGAGGACACTAGAGGAGGAGAATTGCGCATGCGCGCGCGGAGTGAGTAGAAGCGAACGCACGCGAAGTGCACGCAGCTGGAAGAGAGAGAGCGGAGAGAGTAACGCGCAGCTGTTCGAGAGAGGGAAGGAGGAGAGTTGCGCATGCGTAGTGTTAGTGCGGACTGAACGCACGCGAAGTGCACGCAGCTGTTAGAGAGAGAGAGCGGAGAGAGTAACGCGCAGCTGTGGGAGAGAGGGAAGGAGGAGAGTTGCGCATGCGTAGTGTGAGTGCGGACTATGGCGCCGCGGGACATAGCATCTAAAATGGGGGGACAAAAGAGACGGGACATGTTTTATGCTGGAGCAGTGATTTCCCTACACCCCCCTACGGGGGCGTACTCCCCCCCCCCCCCCCTTGTTTTTCCGAAAGCACCCCCTTAATTCGCAACGACTCTTATATTCTCTATGCCCCCCGAACCCCCCCCCCCCCCCCCTAATTTCAAATCCTGGGGTCCGTGCCGGGTTGCAGCAGTGGCTACCGGTCCTGCAAAGGAGCCCGTTCCCTTTTTCGTGCCCCTCTCAAGTTCCATCGGCGTGAGTCGTGGTCCCGCAACATTAAAAGGAGTGACAGAGAGACTCTGCTTCATGTAATGCAGGCAGTCATGACTCATGACAGTCGTCCTTTACATTTTTTTTTCGTACTTTCCGCACTCTGTAAAGTATCTGCTAAATCGGTTTTGTAGACACTGGTTTCGACACACCGAAGGGTCCTGTGCACGCTGACTGCATTAGAAACGCTTGGAGAAGTGATCGTGAAAATGTGACGTTGAAGGTTATGCCTCATATCAGCAAAGTAATTTTTTTTTTCCGAATGGCTTTGAAAAGATGAGGGTTGGCCCAGCACTCCGTCTCTTCAATGAGGAGGTGCTAAGAGGCCTCTATCTTACCGCAAGAAAATTGAAAGGTCCTGTGGCCCAGCGCAAGATACTGAGTCATTTATCCTGAAGATGTCGAAGCTCATCAAGATCTTGGCCTCGCGTTGGAGAATGTAAAGGTACAAAATACCATAGGCGCCGACTACCGGACAGCTCGGGAGCCCCCTCTCCCGAGCTCTTGGGAAAAGCAAGTACCACCGCCTCTGGAATCTTTGGGTGTACCTCATTAATTTCTTATGCGCGCTGGCGCCCGGTGTATAATTAAAAATTTATTTGTGCGCCCTGGTGCCCCCACATATCGATAGCTGGTTCTCAGTGGATAAATAGGAATTCATCCACTCTGGTTACTTCAGAGCTGGTGAGTGGACACATGTTTCTAACTATTCGCACAGTCCTGGTCGAAGACCCTACATAGTAACAGCAAATACGATAAAGGCTAGTGCTGGAAATTCCTTCGAAAGCTCGTGGAAGTAGTTGCGAAAGACGACAGCGGCACCTCTATAGCGTACCATGCATGTAGCCTACAGAAGTAGACGATATAATCCGTTTTGTAAGACCCATTTTGTTTTTCCAAACGAAGAAACAATTCATTATGGTAGTGCGCTTCAACCACGGAATTCATTGATCAAAACTACAGTGAAAGCGAAATTACAGGGTCACAAAAGCAGACATTTGTTTAGATATCATGCCATTAGCATGCTTATCCTACGTTATCCAGGGGATTACACGCTTTTGGGACGTCCCTTTCAAGAGACTTCGCGAACGTTTCCTGGGCAGGGATGGATTTTCCGCCTATTCAGAACGCAGCACTGTTAACGCGAACAAGCGATCGCCGGTTTTTCTATGAGAAACCAAAGGATCTCAGCAAAGTTTTGATTGCTGGGGAAAAAGCTCATTCGGGTCTATAGTGCAGGTGAGAAAATTTCGTCCTCGCTAATATTCTTTCGAAGTAAATGAGGAAAAAGCGCCAATGTCGTGTTCGCGCTAGCAGTGTCGCGATGTGTACTGTGGCCTCCTGCCCGAAGATGCACGTCTCGGACAAAGCATTTGGCAACGAATTAGTGCGATAACTATTATGTGAAACAGCAGGAATA
The DNA here is from genome assembly GCA_013358835.2 of Ixodes persulcatus. NCBI lineage: Eukaryota > Metazoa > Arthropoda > Arachnida > Ixodida > Ixodidae > Ixodes > Ixodes persulcatus. The sequence continues at coordinate 41,986 of JABSTQ010010913.1, read as the reverse complement.
AAGGGTACCGTAAAGAGTTAGCCAAACAATACGAAACAATCGAACCCATGCGGAACGCCAAGCCAGCCAAGCGCTACCGCTGCCTCCGCTCCGCACTCCGGTAGCACGCCTACTACACGTTGCGCCCTCTCGCGGCCACCGATCCTGTCATCGCTGAAAGAGTCCACCCTTCGTCCGCGCTCGCTACACTGCCCAGTATTCTAGTACACCATAGTAGCGCCGAGCGTGTGCTATAGCAGTGTTGCCAACCTCCGAGGTCGTTTCTTCCCCAATTTGTGACGGCAAATTCCCTAAAGTTCCCTAGATATTAAAAAAGTGTTAATTTGCGTTAATATCGAGACTATCGTAATGAAATAGCTTTAAAATAGATTCCTGTTCTTGGGTGGCCATTTAAAGGTTAAATTTGCTTCGTTAAAACATTTTTTACATAATTAAACTTTGTTACTTTGGTTTTTGGGTCGCCCCCCAAAAATTGCTGTTGTTATCGGTGGAAATTATTTCTGGCCCCGATAAATAATATACGAAGAAGCCATTTTCCCCCTGTACTCGGCCGGAACGAGGAGGACAAATCGAAGGAACACGTGTCTCTAAAGCCCTCTGAAACCTATTAAAAAACAATCCCTAGATTTGAACAAATTTCCCTTTGCCCCTAAAAGATAACGGAACTCCCTAGATCTAGGGAAACATCCCTAAGGTTGGCAGCATTGAGGTTCGGACAACTTACTCGCTGGAAGAACCTTTTCTCAAGACTTGCTGAGGGTACAGGCCTACTAAGAGGATTATATATATATATACATATATATATAATCCTCTTAGTAGGCCTGTACCCTCAGCATATATATATATATATATATATATATATATATAACGGGCATTGTGGCGGGAGGCCGAAGGCGTGGGTATACACCTTTCCAAAAAACACTCGACCCCAGGGGCAGCAAACCGCTTTCGAGCCCATTCACTGGGTTTGAGGCTGGACTCTCACCGGCGTCCCTGTTAACCCTAACAGAGTGGACTGTGATTTCGATAGGCGCAGCCTGCGTAGGCGTAGTCTCAAACACTGCTGGCCGCTAACTTCTCGTCTTTTCCCGCTGTATTTTGTGTTTCATGGTGCATATATTTTCCCGAGGTCATTAAGAAAGCATTGTACTACATCTTAAAAAAAGAAAGCAATAAAAAAAACCTACAATCTATTTTTGTTCGGTACGCGCGCGACGGAACGAATGCGACTGGATTGTATAGTTCTAGTTGTTTTTTTGTTACGATAAGTTTTGACGGCGCCGCTCGATTCGCCGCATTCAAACAACAAAGCGCTTAGCTGTCAAAAATAATTTACAACCGAAGATAGCCGAAAGGCATGCATTTTTCACGCTCACAAATAATGTGTTTACCGATGGACAGGACACGGACAAACGAGAATGTCTCTCGTGCTCTTGCTCGTACAATTTAGCAGGTGTTAACATTCGAACAACATATTGTACGTACCACACGATGCAGCGTTATCCGAAACGAATTTATTTGAGAAATATCTCAAATAACACAGTCACAGTTGACGACAGTCACATCTTGACAATCGGACGGAATCCAAGCTGACTTCGTTTTGGGGCACGTTTCGTGGAGAGCTTCTTTTTTTCACGACAGCACCAAGGCAAAGGAACGAATGCGACTGACCCGTTTCCCACCCCAACCCGGACAACTATTCTTGGAGATGACTGAGGATTCTACGCGGATTATCTCTGGGAGGGGGGAGAACAATGTTCGCAAAATCGCGTCGAGGGCCGTTCGACGTCCTTCACCTCCCTCGTTTCCCGTGAATGTCGAGCAGAAAAGCTTGAATGGCAGGCACTTACCAGCCTTATTTCTCACAATGGAAGATAACACAGGAAGGCAGGTACGTAGCCAGGATTTTGTTTCGGGGGGGGGGGGGGGGGGGGGGCCGCCCATGACAAAATGCTGTATAAGGGGGAGGGGGGAGAGGAGGTCCCAGCAAATGGAGGATTTCGGGGGGGGCCCGGGCCCCATGGGCCTCCCCCCTGGATACGTGCCTGCGTGCGCAGCACGCATAAAAAAATTAAGTGGAAACTTTCAAGAGGTGCCAGAAAACGTCGAATGCAATACCGCCAAAACGTAGGTAGAGAACCGCGCTGAGCGGGTCTTCACAGTCCAAGAGGGTGGCAGAAAATTTCTAGCTGATAGGGGGCGCGAGAGTCGCACCAGCCGAGCAACATGGCGACGGCCTAGGAGCGTTTTTTGGAAAGGTGTATAACTGGGAAGAAAAGACCCTTGGTGAAAACAGCAACAAAGGACGATTTAATCTTCGACGTTTCGGCCGGAGTCCGGCCTTCCTGACGAAGGCCGGACTCCGGCCGAAACGTCGAAGATTAAATCGTCCTTTGTTGCTGTTTTCACCAAGGGTTTTTTTTTTTCCCTATATATATATATATATATATATATATATATATATATATATATATATATATATATATATATATATATGTATATATATATATATATATATATACATTACTGGAGAAACTATAATTTATAATGCACCTGACATTGTGCAGTTTTATTGAACAGATACCAAACACTTTACACAATTAATGAATGCACCAACTAGTGAAAATTACAACTAAAACGGATTAAATTTTTTCGGTATTCTTAAAATTCGGGTGTTATTTATCGGTGTAAGCTTAGAAAGAGTTATATACGTAAAGACAGGGGACGGGACAACACATGGTGTCCCGTCCCCCGACTTTACGTATATAACTCCTTCTAAACCTACATCATTACCAACGCGCTCACTAACAAATATATTATTTATCGGTGTTTATTTGGTTTATTTGAATCGGTGTTTTTCGGTGTCTAATTTCAACGACGGAGAGAAATCGGTGTTTATCGGGCTTGTGTCGTAAAGTGACTGTATAATTACTGGAGAAAATATTATAATTTATAACGCACCTGCCGTTACACAACTTGATTGAACACATACCAAACGCTTTACACACTAATGAATGCACCAACAAGTGAAAGCAACAACTGAAACGCGACGCTTCCAGGAAAAAAATAAAAAAAAATATATTTTCGAATTCGTGGAGGCGCATAATGCCAGTAAGGTTGCTGTATTTTAGTCAAATGAATACACATTTCACACGATTGCGGCTCAAGTAAAGGACATAAAACCAAATATTATATTTCAAGATGTTTTTTCTTGCATTCGACAATTATATATAAAAGAATTTAAAAAAAATACACAAATGGGTTTTTTGAGAAAATCGACTTTAAACTTTCAACATTTGTTATTTCTCACAAAGTTTGCGTGAAGGTAGCGGAGCGGCTAGTCAACAGATCAGAATAGTATTATTATATCTATAATGGGCATGCTTTGGGCTTTCCATAGAGCTAAAGAAAGAAAATTCACCTTCAGTACAGACAAAGTTAGGACCTGTCAAAGTTGACCAAAAATCGACCTGAACGACGAGTTTGACATTTTATTTAAAAAGAAACGTAAAAATGCTAAAAAGATTCGAATACATCAAGATATTTTTATAGTATTAAATAAATGAGAAAAAAGTTAAGATTGTCAAGAAAAAAAAAGGAAAAAAAAGAGGGTGTCAGACGCGACCTGCGACGGCAGGCAAAAATGCTAGTTTCTGCCACTGCGGTTTCTACGCTTCGTAACTCGAGAACAATAATTATGTGCAACACGCGGTTTGCGTCCTCCTTCATTTGAAAAATGCCGTCAAAACATATACTTTTTTCGTCATTATTAAAAATTATACCCTTTTAGCCTGCCCGATTTGAGATGAAACCACCCATATATATATATATATATATATATATATATATATATATTCTGGTTCTCGCTCACCGCTTGCCCGGAGAAAGGAAATATAGTTCTCACATCTGGGAGCTCCATTCCGTCTAAGTTCTGCCTGGTGCCAGAAAACAGGACAGCAGGAGCAAGGCGGGAGAACGAGACAGCCTTCAAGTCAACACTTTGACGAAGCACGCGATACTGTCAATGTCATATTCTACTTGCTGTCGGCTCTGTCGAAGACTGCTCGGCGTTTTTTGATTTCCTCAGCATTCGTCTTTAGCGTGCTCATCCCGAGATGGCAGAGCAGAACAGCGAGTGCACGTCCTTCGGGGCCGATGGGATGTTTTCCTGCATGACTGGTGGGAAGTTCTTCGTCTTCCACGAGATATTCAGTGAGTGCCGTAGCTGCGTGAGATACAGAGCTACCATGAGCAAGCCGTTGTCGACCTTGGCGGCACACAATTGACCAACTTCGTCTGACGTGCCACAGTGATCGAGGGGTACAGCAGAGACCCGTACCCGTGTGGATGGCCACTTAAATAAACCAGTACACCACGTTTTCCTACGTGCCTCTCTGTGATTTATAAATGGTGATATCACTTGCCTGCACAAAGGGAAGCTGACATCTCCCCTCCTCCTCCTCCTTCTTGACCCGCGCGTTGCATTATGGGACGTTTCCAATAATGCACCGCGCAGTTACATTTTAAGAAAAAGGGGGTGTACACGGGTACTCCCCTTGTCCGATATGTAACTCTCCAAAACTACACTTCGTCGTTCTGTCCACTGACGTCGAGCTGGCGATACCAACTCTTACAAGCGGCTTGATAACTCTTGGATATAAGGTACTAAACAGCTAGTGTGCGTGCCAAAGACTAAAGAAGAAAATTGCTCAGGTTTTGCAGCCGGACCGAAAAAACCTTCATTGTTTTAATGTAGCCTTTAATGAGTACATTAGCTATTTTAATAAGTTGTATTGGTCAACTCTCAAGCCGCCGCGGCTCGTAAGAGTTGGTATCGCCAGCTCGACGTCCGTGGACTGAACGACAAAATGAAGTTTTGGGGAGTTACATATATGGGACAAGGGGAGTACCCGTGTACACCCCCTTTTTCTTAGAGTGTACGCCGACGGCGACGCCGACGCCGCTCAAGTCGGAAACGGACGCCTATGAGCTGCGCTCTAAAAAGAAAAAGGCTTAACTCCTATGGAATCGCAGCGAAGTCACCGATCTTCAAACGACAACCGGCTTTATTCGTGCTTCAAACAATAGCGCGCCGTTTTCAACGGCAGACAAGAGATGGCGCAAGCGGTGGCGACGCCAACTGCCGCCAACGAAAGCGCCGACAGCCGGCGTCATTTGCAGACGATCTTTCCGACTCAAAAGCGGCGCGTGTTTTGCAGGCGGCGACAGTCGCAGAAACAAAAACAGGCGCGGTAACTACAATGAACTGCAAAGCAGACGACATAAGTACAACGAAACAAATGAGTCAAGATAATCCGACAAACCATTTTTAATCACTTATGTGTCCATTCAATGTTTTTTTATTAGTATGATAAAATCATGCATTGACAACTGACGTCAAAAAAAAGCTCGCGTCGCTTTTGAGTCGAAAATATTGTCTGCTAATGATGCCGGCTCTCGGCGTCGTATGCTCGTTCGTTGGCGGCAGTTGGCGTCGCGACCGCTTGCGCCATCTCTTGTCTGCCGTGCCAAACGACGCCTTATGGTTTGACGACCGGTGGCTTCGCTGCGTTTCCATAGAAGTTAAGCCTTTTTCGTTTTGTTTCTTAAACGTTTTCCTTAGGTACGTTCGCTCTTCGCAAATTTTATAGAAAACAACACCACCTGTGTGCAACGCTGCACAATATCGTAGCGCGATAGGTTAAGAGACTGATTTTTGCGGTCGATTTAAAGAGCCCGGCCGCTATTTGAGACACCCTGTAGAATCCGGGTCGGAAAATGTGAAAAGCAAAGTAAGCGCGCCGGCCTCCCGCGAATTTCAGGAGTTCCGTCTATAGTTAATGATACCTGACGATCGGCCACTAACTGGGCCAGTCTCCACGTCCTTCGCGTACACTTTAGGAAGGTGCACTCTACAAAAGAAGGGTGTCACTTTACACCCTTTTGTCCCATATGATATAATGCACCCCAAAACTTCAATTCAACGTACAGCGCACTATAGTCGAACAGACGACCCCACATGTTACGAGGGGCTTGATAACGGGATATAACTTATTAAATAGCTAAAGTACGTATCAAAGACCACATAAAGAAAACACTGAGGTTTTGCAGTAGGGTAAAAAAAACGATTGTTTTTTTGTAGTCAGTAACACGTACATTAGCTATTTTAATAAGTTTTACCACACGGCTATCAAGCCCCTCGTGAAAGTTAGTACCGTAAGATCGACATCAGTGCGCTGTTTTTCTTTGACATAGATAGAATCGTGAGAACGTGTTCGTTAAACATCTTGGAATGCGAACGCAAAAAGAGGAAGCGACACACAAAAACACGTCTGACACGTGTTTTCGTATGTCGATTGTCTCCTTTTGCGTTCGCATACCATGAAGTTTTGGGGTGTATGATATAGGACAAAGGGTGTCAGAATACAGCCTTTTTTAGAGTGTAATGCGCAGACAGAGTGAACCTTTTCGTGATCTCGGCAGCGTACGGTCGTCTATTCCTCCAGCAGCACCTTGCCGAGTCGTCGGCGAGGTATACGTAGCCGTCACTTGCACGTCACTGCTTTTATCTGCAGATGGACATTCGGCGCCCTTTTTGTGCTTAATACATGACGACAAACACACGAAAACGCATCACTGAATATATCAAAGACCGTTACCTTTTTTTTGCAAATGACACGAATTGATTCGAATGCAGCACAACCCATAGAATCATCACTGCAGAAGATAAACTAAATACTTTCGGTAAGTAGCCCAATCATTTTCACGGCTGCTGGGCATTACATTCACGTTTAGATAGAATATGTAATGTCCCCATCTTAATGAATACTCAGTGCAGACAGTACCTATGCAACAGTCAAAGCGTTCTTTAAAGAAACTTCCAGCCTTTCCATTCTGCTGAAGAAGGAAGACCAGCGAAGATGTACTATATGGTGGGAATGAAGTAATGGCCGTCCGCAAGTCTGCAAGCCGAAGTGGAAAGGCTGGACAGCTACCGCCATCTATGAGCGACGGCGGCGAGCAGACGACCGGCAAACACAACACTCTGGACAGCTACCGCCTTCTATGAGCGATGGCTGGAAATGTTGCCGCCATCTATGAGCGACAGCGGCAAGCAGACAATCGGCAAACAACATTCTGGACAGCTACCGCCGTGTATCAGCGACGCCGGCAAGCAGTGTGTTGTGTCGACATTGGTTTGGTATCGGACACGATCCTGGGGAACGTAGCCTTTAACAGCTCCGCTGTAATGGCGCGTTCACACTGGAAGCGGATCCGCGAACGCAAAGCGGATCCGCGCGTTCTCAACCGCAAAGCGGCTAGGATCGAGCGGTTGGAGCGCGTTTTTGCCAATTGCTTCGGGACCGATTTCTCCCAACCGCTTTCATAAACCGCAAAGCGGCAACCAATCGCAACGCGACGTTGACGTGACGTCAGTGACTTTCGAAACAAGATGGCACCTGTCACTGGAGAGGCGTCCAAGGCGCTGTAGTCCTAGTGTTACAGCAGACGAATCAACAGAGAAACGTGGTGTTCACGTCCGTCACTTAAATCCGGCGCGGAAAAGAATTGACTCGTAATTTTAACGGGCTTCGCACCGGTGATTTATTCGGGTAAGAGTTTGTTTATTATTCCGGGTGCCACAGCCCGAAGCTCGCTGCCTTGTTAGTCTCTGTCCGTAGAACGTCGGAACCCGCCCTTGATCGACCGAAACATCAGCTTTTCTACCCACGATAGTCTCCTGAACTATTGAAAGCTTTCGACACCGTGCGTGGCCAAAACGAAGGCCGATAGAGACGACGTGAGCCTGATTGCGTAGCCAACGCACTGCCGCGCACCGGGCAGGGTACCTGCGCTAGCTCGACGTGTGACGTTTACTAACAGGAGAAAATAATGGAAACATGTATACTCAAGGAATAAATTGTGCGTACCAGACAATGCAGAGGTAATCCATATGGCGTTTATTTGAGCTTAATGTCAAACAAACAGTAGACTCGATCGACGTGCGAGTGACAAGAGGAGAGTCCGCAACCAACGAAGCCACGACCGGCTAGCACCGGACACATTCCTCCGCACCACACCACTCACTACTTCGAAAATGATAGGAGCGAACGAGGGGGAAAACTGGCCCTCAATCCGGAAAAACAAGGGAAGGGCCCACCTCGAAAAAAAGTTCGGGGGCATCCTGTTCTGAGTCAGCAAGGCGCGCCTGGATGGGCTTTGCTTGTGAGCGAAGTCGAGGGAAACACATGCGTGTTTGGCGGGTCCATGCTTCTTTTTTCGCTGCCTGAACTCGTGACGCGTGCGAACATCCCCAAGAAAAAGCTTAGTGCCAAAATAGCTGAAGTTTGGCTTTGGATCGTGGATTAAAGTGGAATTTGGATTTTAAAACAGGGTTGCCAAACGCAAGTCTTAAAAGATCACGCGTGGTCGCCGAGAAACCGCCAACCGCCCCTCGGTGTGTCTGAACAGGGTCGCTCGCGAACCGCATCCGCAACCGCTTCACGAACGCGGATCCGCTTTCAGTGTGAATGCGCCATAAAAGTGTATTCGAGTTACACACAGACTGCATAGGTATATACGCCCTATAGAACCTGCTTGCGTCGAGCGGAGCTCTATGGAGATTTTTTCGTGTTTCGGGTCCAAAAAACTGTCCCAGGTTGGACATTCAACAAAAGTTTTAGTACGTTGAAGACGTTAGTGTGTAGCTCAAGATATTGTAGGGACATCTTGTGCTCGACGTTCAAAGAACTTCTAGAAGAGAACGTAGAACAGACGTCAATTAATATCGATGACGTCAAGGTGTAGCTCGGGACATTGTCGGGATGTCTCACGCTCGACGTTCGAAGAACCTTTTGAAGAAACGTAGAACTGTCGTCGATAAATGTCCATTACGGCAAGGTTTTGCTCAGGACATTCTTGGGACGTTTTGTCCTCGACATTAAAGAACTTGCCGGACAAGACATCGAAGAGACGTCGATGGCCACTCTTAGTTCTGTTAGACCACCCTCTGATGATGCGCCTGCCGGGACTGAGACTGCAGGCTTAGCGTCTGGTTTTATGTCGCTGGCGGCGTTATCCGCGAGTGCACCGAGCGTCAAAAGGTCGTCCTCACTCACGTTTCTGTCGGCGCCCTCTGTAGACGGCATCGTGTTGTAGTGGAGGCTTCCGCAGGTCAATGAACTTAGGCTTGCGAAGAAACGCCCCCTCAAATGTGGGCAAACTCAGGAACGCAAAATTGACTATGTAAAACGTAAGAACGAACCCAGTTTGCGGCCATCCTTCCAGACGAGCAGCATATCACGTCTGACTCCAGTGTGGGATTTTCCTTGCTGCTACCCGTCTCGGAGAATGACACAGCACACCGGTTCAACAACACGTAAACATTTAATGACCGCTATCGCCTGCGCCGCGATCCCAACCGCCCCCGCGCATCCAAAAAAAAAAAAAAAAATTGGTTTGCTCTTTATGTTTATAAAGCCTTGATGGAGATGCGCCTCAACGGGTAATCGGTCTCTTAGCTGTAGATGAGAAATTTAGCCAGTGCAGTACAACCGCTAACCTGGGGTTTTTAACGTGCATCACGCAGTAGTGATCACACGAACGCGTGCCGGTACGAAACTCATCCAGTTCGAAACGGGCGGGGGCGGCGGGGATCGAACTCAGGAGGTTCCCAGCGGAAGCTTTCGCTCCACGCTCCGAGCTGAGACGCGTTAGCCCACGCGGCCACTTCCTCCCCGCTTTTTTTTTTTTAATGCATGGAAGATTTTTACAAGTGACATAACATGTTGATACTTATGGGTATGTTACACTTACGAAACATTCACTTTCACACCGTATTTACATACTAATGTCGCACACGCACCTTATATTTGGCATCTTGTACATGTGGCCAGTAGGTGTGATAAATTTAAACACAGAAATCTCGGCAGGAGTAATACAATGGTTGCAAAGGAATATATCGTCAATAGAGTTTTTCAGAAATCTGGGAGACCAAGACATGCATCAAACAAGGCAAACCACTCTGGTTGGCTGAGAGGAGAAGCGTATACGCTCCTCACTTGCGCTACCAGTTCCAGAAAAGAGATTTCGTTGTACGGGGCTTCCCTGCATGTCTATCGATCATGCGACATTTCCATAGGCTATGTAGTCCCACAGAGCGAACATGTCGTACGGGACGGTTTCGTTCTCAGCGAACGGGAGGGAGCGGAGACTGTAGTCATTAAGTATTAGATCTTTTTTCAGCGTGCGTTGCAGAACGTCCCAAAATAAAAATGCGTCGTTGCAATAAATAAAACAGTGCTCTATTGTTTCTGGCTTGTTACAGAGTCTGCAATTAACAGTCCACGGTACAAATATTCCTTTTTCCTGGAGGTAGGTTTTTACTGGTAAGGTTGATGTATGCAATTTGCAGAAGAACGTTTTGGTGCGGGAGGCACGCCCATTCTTTTACTCTTTTGAAAACATCATTGATGGGTTCTAACGTGAAATGGGTACGATAAAGTGGTAGGGGAAACAAGCTTTCCGTAATACTCCTCGACAGTGTCTTCCTTGACATGCTAAACAATATTCAAGTGAAAACCGTGTTTTTAGAAATTGAAGGTATCGACTACTCCCTTTAAAAATCCCCAGGGCCTATTTTTTCGAAGTTTGGCCCGTTGAAACAACAAGGTAGCTCAAACTCTCAGCAAGGCGTGATTGGAGTACGACTCTAAGGAACTTGTGATTGGCATTTTTAAAGAAAAAGAATCTTGATACTAACTGACGGACAAAAATGTGACATAGTCCTAAACCGCCAGATTCGAGAGGAGGAAAAGGTTGTCTCTTTTTACACGTTCCCACGTTGAGCACCATATCAAAGTCGCAAACACTCTATGGAATTTTTGGATGTCTGTTCGAGCGCAATGAAGCACTTGAAGGACGTACATACGCTTTGAAGCAAGGAATATATACAGACACTTGCTCTTGTAAAAATGGAATGTCTCTACCTTTCCACGCATCAGCCTTCCTTTTCAGTGTGTCACAAAGGAGGACCAGTACGTCGAGCTGCTACGAATTTGTGAGAGCGGTACTCCAAGGTATGTGATCGGCCCCTGGTTCCACGCTATCCCCGCAAAAGAACGTGGTTTTGTGGCCCAGGAACCGTACCAGAAGCCGTTGCATTTAGATGAATTCACTGAAGCCCCTGTGATTGCGCAGTAACGCGCTGTTTGATCAAGCGCTTTCTCGACACTCTTCTTGTCAACGCAAAAAAATCCGACATCGTCTGCGTATGCGAGGACTTTTACCTCCACGTTTGCTACAGAGTACCCACGAATACATTCTGTTTTCAGGATGCTAAGACATAAGGGCTCTAAATACAATGCAAAAAGGAGGGGAGAAAGAGGACAGCCCTGCCTTACGGAAGATTTGATCTTAATTTCATCGGAAAGTGTGTTATTGATTTTCAGTCGTGTCGAACTATGCAAGTAGCAAAGTCGGATTCCTTCCAAAAGTGTCTCTCCAAGGTTTACGTGCTCAAGAAGGGCAAATAAAAAAGAATGACTTACCCGGTCAAAGGCTTTTGTAAGGTCTATTTGTACAAGTGCAACCTGGTCATTATTTTCTGACACAGACTCTAGGACGGAACGGGCAACATGTACGTTCGTTTGAATTGCTCTGCCGCGTATCCCACAAGTTTGCTGCTCACCTACCAGTTTTTCTATTACACACTGAAGTCTTTCATTGAGCACTTTAGCGTAAATTTTATAATCTACGTTGCAGAGTGATATTGGTCTGTAGTTTTCCATCTTTTTAAGCATTTCAGGATCTTTTGTTTTTGGCAGCAATACCGTGTGTCCACGGTAAAATGAAGGGGGGAGAGTTTTCTGTATGTAGGATTCTTCAAATACAGCGAGTAAAACAGGAGATATAATGTCTTGGAACTTTTTGTAAAATTCACCGCTTAGTCCATCTGGTCCTGGTGTTTTCCCATTTGGGAGAGATTTAATGGCGGCCTTAATTTCGTTGAATGTTATGGGGCCTTCAACTAGATTGCGATCTTCCTCGTCAAGTTTTGGCATCTGTGCTAGTAGCTGTTCTATTTCAGTTTTCTGTTTTGTGGGTATTACTCTTTCGAAAATATTTGTGTAGAAGTGGTGAAACGGTTTAATTATTTCAGTGGCGTCGGTGAGTATCAATCCATCTTTGTTGATTTCTACTATTTCCTTTGACAGTACGTTACGCCTTTCGTCACCCAGAGATCTTTTTGTAGGTTGTTCGCCGAGGAGAAAGCGTTTCTTCCGCGAGCGAAATATTGCACCGCGGTACCTTTCGGTTTTATATCTTTGAAGCTGGGCTCGTACTATGTTAAAGGGATACTGAACCAAAGAATTTAGTGTCCATAATAAGTGGCGCACGCTCTTTCCACGAGCCAGCAGCCGCCGGTGTGCGCGAGCACACGCAACGAAAATGACGACAAAGGCCTCCATTCGCAGTGAAATGCATCGGCTTCGGGCAAAAGGAGAATAAACACAGGCTTTTGATCTCTACAAGTGAAAGCTATGTGCTTGTAAGACAAATTAATCGCTTACCTTTTACACCAGACACCACTGGTAGGTGAAAAACTTGTCTTTATTCTCCTTGGCCTAAAGCCCATACATTTCACTGTCATCTTAACGGCGAATGAGGTCTTCGACGTCATTTTTCTTGCGTGTGCTCGCGCACACCGGCGGCTGCTGGCTCGTGGAAAGAACGTGCACCACTTATTATGGACACTAAAATCCTTGGTTCAGTATCCCTTTAACATCGTCGCTGTACGCGCCTGGATTTAAGCATTCAAGTTCGTGCAGGGTTACTAAATTTTAAAAAGGTCACGCTGCTGTTGTTTGTTCATCTACGATGCAATTGTAGAGCGTTCGACTGCGATGTTTTTTGCTTCTTGCTTGAAACTATCCCATTTTGCAAAGATGTGCATGCCACTGTTTTGCAATGATTCGACAAAAGTAAGGAGATGTTAGTAGAAAATTCATCAGCTTTTAGACGCCTCAGGTTGAGCTTCCAGTGTTCCCACTGCTGATGAACACCTCGGAGTCTGCGCGGCCCAAAGGAGACTGATACCAGGCAATGATCAGAAAAGAAAACTGGTTTGACTTGATAATTACTCATTGAGTCGATTATGTCACCTGAGACATATATTCTGTCTAACGTGCGTGAGACGTTCCTTGGAAATGGGTGTAGCGTATCGATTCACCATTTTTATAAGCAACATCAACAAAGTTATGGTCTTGAAGCGTGCTCCGTAGAGCAGAGGCACTTCCGTCATACCTAGTTTGTGACAACCGATTCGGTCGTCTTCACTGCAAACACAGTTAAAATCTCCCATTGCAATTATTGTTCTATTTGTGTTGAAAAGCGGCGAAATAAGTTTAAAAAAGGACGTTCTCTCTCTAGGCGTATTTGGAGCATACAGGCAAATAAAGCGCCAATCTATCTGCCTAAAACAAATGTCGCAGGAAATAAGACGCCCTTCCAGGTCATTAAGAATGGAAACTGATGATAGCTCAGCTGTTTACGAAAAAAGAAGAAAACATCCGGCAGAGACTCCTTTGGCTTGGCTAACGCAGATTTCGTAATCCTTAAGAAAAGGTTGTAATGCTTCCGCGATGCCTGCATCTGTAATAATTTTGTTTCCTGTACTGCCGCAACGTCAACTTTCTCTTTTTCAAAAAGACGCACAGCTGAAATTGTTTCCTTCTAGACCCTAAACCTCTAACGTTTAGCGTTAGAATATGTAATGGAAGGGCGGGATACATCAGGACATTTTAGTGGCTATTCTCGGTACCCTTGAGGTTCTCCGGTAGCTTGGAGTACGGCTTGTGCCGCCACCCCTGCCGGCTGGCGGTCTTTCTTGGACCTCTTCGAAGGGAGCTCGTCGGAAGAGGAACTTTTGTCGGCCGGGGCGTTGAAGTTCCTTCCGATTCATCGATGGTCTCGACGTCTCAGAGGCCGGTGTGATGATTGTGGGTTCCACGTCCACCTCGTCATGCTCTTCGTCGCACTCTATAGCCCCTTCGCCGACAATCGTTGACTCTGATGATGAGGATGACGCGCCGTCCTCATCAGGCGGTGGTGGCTCCGAGAGGCCCCAGGGTCGTCCTTGCATTCGTTGATGGCAGGTGCTGCTCTTGGGTGCTCCTGTTCCACGACCTTTTCGATCGTTGATTCCAGTGGTGTGTGCCCCGAGGCGTCAAGGACCTCCGTGACATCCATAAGCAGCTCACTTTGTTCTTCGGCCTCTTGGGTTCTCGGTCCAAGGAGCTTACTTGCGTACGTTGTGACACACGTATCAGTCGTGTGCCCGTACCTTTCACATTTGAAGCAGCGGGGGTCTTGCACTGGCGGCGTTCATGCCCTACTCTGTTACACCTGAGGCATAGAGGTGGACGTCCTGGCACGAGTAGGAGGCACTGGCATCCAAAAATCTTCAAGAGATGTGGCACCTTCTCAATCGTGATGTCGTCGTGAAGTGTGATGCTCACTTCTCTGTTTAAAGTGTCCATATGTTCCATGCCGGGGCATCTCCATTCCTCCCCGCCCCCGCGCATCCGCTGCGACGGCCTTTTATCAGCGGCGGAGCGCCGCTCGCGAAGCCAGTTGCCCTTGGCCCCCTCGTGGTAAAGATGACCACTCATGATTGTCGGAGGGGCAGCCTGGGCCAACCGCTTGGAGTCCCCAGGTTGCCCACAAACGAAACAACGTTTTTTTTTTTTTTCGCGGCGGGAGTTACTTTGTGAGCTGAAGCACTCGATCCTGAAAGCAGCGGCCATGGGAAAACTATGGGATGGTCCAAGTCACCAGGCTCGATCTAAAATGGACCGTAAAAATCGACACCTGCACTTTTCGTCAAAGGTGTATTTTACAGGTCGGTTTTTTCTTGTAAAATTACAAAGCGTAGATTTGTTCCTGTAAAAAATAAGGCCAAGAAACTTGCCAGGGTCTACGGCGGCCAGCAACGCACGACAGGGGTCCAGTAGCGGGGTGTGTTTGGCGTTCGTATTGATAGATGGCGCTACCTCCTAATCGCGATGGCTCGGGATCACCGTGGTTTATTAAAATGAACATAATCTTTTTGAAATGTACCTTAGGTTAAAAATAATGCGGACAATAAGAGCAAAACTTAAAGCAAAAAAACGCGTCTGCATAACGGCGGTGCTTTGCTGCCAACGGATTTGTCTGCTTGTCGTCTGCTTTCTTTCGCTGGTCGGCTGCACCTTCGGACGCTGCTCCCGACGCCATCCATCAATACGAACGCCAAACACACCCCGCTACTGGACTTGGTCGTCTGGGTCGTCGCCTGCCGTTAATTTTGGCAAGTTTCTTGGCCCTATTTTTTAGAGGAAAGCGAACTACGCTTTGTAATTTTACAAAAAAAAGCGACCTGTGAAATACACATTTGACGAAAAGTTTAGATTGCGACGGTCCAGGCGTCGATTTTACGGTCCATTTAGATCGAGCCTGGTGTCTTGGACCACCCTATATATTTGGTCCCCGCCTTCCAGTACCGTGGTCGCGCGACGTGGGGTCTTGCCGGTCGCCCACGTCGCTGCAGATAAGGCGTTTTCTAAAATGAAACTACGTACCACTGGACTAAAAATACGTGTTGTAGCTTTTTTTATTTTTTATTTTTTTGTCCGGTTTGCGTGTTGCTTTGCTGGCCTTCTGCCGCTTTGCGGCTGGTTTACACGTTTCAATGCCTGGATAATGTGCGTTGAAACGCACACAAACCAGCATTGAAAAGTGAGACCAGCAGCAAACAGCAGAAACCTAGCAAAGCAACTAAGCTACAACACTTATTTTTAGTCCAGGTGGCGCAAGCTACCGCCTATCCATCCAAGCACAATGGCGCTGCCATGTGGTTTCGGTTTGGGTTTTGCTGTGCCGCCATGTTGATTTTCGTACAGCAAGCAAAGCAAATTGTTGTGTGTATGCTTTATACAGCCGGAAGTTAGTCTGCCCTCGGTGGGCGTTTGGTGTCTCAGATGTAGTATGAGCAATTTAGCCAGTGCGGTACAGCCACTAGCCTGGGGTCTTTAACGTGCACCACGCAGAGAGTGATACACGACCGCACGCCTGGTACGATGCTCTTCCAGATCGAACGGGCAGGGGTGGGGCTCGAGCCCAGGATCTCTGGGTTCGGCAGCGCGAGCTTTCGCTCCACGCGCTTCGAGCTGGGTGTGCGCTTTTATCCCACTCGGCCACCGATCCCCCCTACAGCCTCCGAATACCAGGGGATTCAAATGGCGCTCAGGACTCCCAGGGATTTACCAGTTTGATCTTGAATTCCGTCACTTCTGGTTTGCGGTAATACATCGTTTTGATCTCTCCACAACGTTGGAAGGTATTTATGAAAAATACGTGATTGTCACACATTCTTGGTCTTGCTTCACCTATATTTTCTCGCACATTCCAGGTTGAAATGTTTTATTATTTTTTCGTCCCGCATACCATTTACGAAACCCACGTGACTGAGAACAACAGGAAGAAGAAAAGGTCCGGCTGCACCGCGCGCCGACTGAGACTCGTTCTCTTCCGAGACGGCAAGCCGGTCGCGGAGGCGCTTGCATCCACGATCCGCTCTCTTGCCTTCCGCGCTGATTCAGCTTCTAGCCGGGGGATCTCCGCTCTCGGGGCGCCAGAGGACTGCAACTTCCTATAGCACCCATGGAACGCGATCTGGTAAACCCTGGGAGTCCGCAGCACCATTTGAATCCCCTGGGAGCTGTACGAAAATCAACATGGAGCAGTGATGTGATTGCCTTTTGGAGCACCTTTCGGAGCAGCCAAAACCGTGTTCTGGAGCCCAAATGTGGCATTTGGAGCAACCATAACAGTGTTTTGCACCAGTAAAGGTGGCGGTTGGAGCAGCCAAGACAGTGTTTTTGGAACACCAAAAGCGGTATTGGAGCAGATTTTCGTAGAAAAATAAAAATATTCGTTTTAAGTGATGTACAAATGAAGGAAACTTTGCGGTGTGTTGTGTTCTAATATGACGTGTTGTGACGGAACTCGATGATTGTGTTCCGACGTGCCAGATTTTCGTCAAAAGTAAGCAAATGTAAAACAATAGATTGCAAGCGTCCCGGCTGGTGCTTCTGTCGTGCACTCATATGTTCGCATGCACGTGAGGGCAACTCCGGCAGGATTGTAGTTGCGCATGCTTCGTCGCGCGAGCGCAGACAACGGCTGTTCAATCGAAACCGGAACCTTGCCACTCCGCTCCGTCGCCAACTGATTCCCAAACTTGTATCCAAAATGTAACTGTCGAGCGCATATGACAAAAAACCGCCCAGCGGCGCGTGCTTCCCAGGCCGGCAAACAAGGTATACGCTAAACACACACACACACACACACACACACAGAAAAAAAAAAGAACCTGAGCGCATCGATGCAAGACATCGCGAGCCCGAATCAAAAAGTTCTTGAAGCGCTTTGTGCAGCGCGCTGTGCGGGTTCAGCGTGCAGACATTGCCTTCTTTGTCTTAGCTCACTTCTCTTCAACTTTCTTTCTTGGCATATTTTTCACGTACTTGGGTCCCTCTCGAAAGAAGGCCCACCGAGAGAAACCTAGATGATCAATACTTCGACACAGGAGTCTTTGAGATAAGAATATTTGTAGTTATGTATGATTGAAACAAGAACGGGAATGTTGATGAACATGCGACGGTAGTTAGTTTCATTTCAGAAAGCGCCATATCTGCAGCGACGTGGCGACGGCAAGACCACACGTCGCGCGACCAGGGTAACTGGAAGGTAGGAACCAAATACATGGGGTGGTCCAAGTCACCTGGCTCGATCTAAAATGGACCGTAAAAATCGACGCCTGCACGTCGCAATGGAAACTTTTCGTCAAATGTGTATTTCACAGGTCGGTTTTTTCTTGTAAAATTACAAAGCGTAATTCAATTTCTGTAAAAATAGGGCCAAGAAACTTGCCAGAGTCAACGGCGGGCGACGACCCAGACGACCAAGTCCAGTACATAGAGTTATTACAATAAAACGCTAGAGGCTCAGCTGGCGCTAGTGTCTACGGACCTTTCGGTTGCAAATTGAAGCAGACAGCATGCAGTCTACATTCCCAGCCTCCCTGTGTATTCCTAAGGAAAAACGTGCGTGAATTATGTTTCTTCACCGGAAAATAACATGAATAACTTCTGTCATTTTGTTTGTACCGGATAGTATGCACCTCTATTGGTATTGTGAAAGTGTAATTGCTTTTTATAGCATTTTTCTTTACCACTGAACGATGTTAAACTTCGCTCTATTTCAGGCCCAAACGTCTCTTTCAAGGAAGGTATGTGAAAACGAGTGACGATTCTAAGCAAACTAACGATCGAAAGGAATGTAGAGTGTGTTCAAGGTTTGCTAGCATTTCGGTGGTGCTTGTATATTCCTAATATGCCCGTCCTGTCATTGGATGAAAATGACTCCGTCGGGCATCTTTACGATCGGTTAAAGAAACATTCGAACGCAACAAATTAAGCACGTGAGCTACGAAAGGTGTGTCTTTTTATTATTTCCTATGTCGGGCAGTTTTTATCGGGCACCTGCTCTCTGGCTCACCCTCTTTGCAAAGATTTGGAGCGTGCGGGTGATGATTTGAACCCAGAACAAGCATCTTCGCACATATTCATGAGCAGAAAGAATAAAGCAGTACTTATTTCTTGCAAATCTGACTATATTACGTGACTTTCAATTTATTTTGATCGTCTGCGTGCACAAGGAGTTACTTATCGAGTGTTACTGCATAGTTCTTGCCGTCTCTCTTGGTTTTCCACATGTCCGTCGTTCGTTTGGCACGTATATCCCCCATTGTGGAAAGCGTCGACGCCGTGTTCGCGCTAACGGTGTCCTACAGTGCACGTAAATACACGTACAAAGCGGTTTTAACACAGTTTTTCATGCCTCGAATTTAAAATAAAAATGATGTAACTGACCAATTATTTTGTCTGCGTGACTGAGAAATGTTCCAATGTGCCTAGTACGTACAGATTATTCGTGATATTGGCTCTTATATTAGAGCGCAGATTGAAAATGCACTCACTTTTTCCCACAGAAATGCATTACCGGAAGTCAATTTCTGACTGCTTGCTGTCTGCTTCAAAATGCAACAGCAAACTAGTGCCACCTGAGCCTCTAGCGTTTATTGTAACAACTCCATGGTCCAGTAGCGGGGTGTGTTTGGCGTTCGTATTAATACATGGCGTCGGGAGCAGCGTCCGAAGGTGCAGCCGACCAGCGAAAGAAATATTATGCTCATTTTAATAAACCACGGTGATCCCGAGCCGTCGCGATAAGGAGGTAGCGCCATCTATCAATACGAACACCAAACACACCCCGCTACTGGACCCCAGTCGTGCGTTGCTGCCCGCCGTAGACCCTGGCAAGTTTCTTGGCCTTATTTTTTACAGAAAGAGATCAACGCTTTGTAATTTTACAAGAAAACACCGACCTGTAAAATGCACCTTTGACGAAAAGTTTAGATTGCGACGTGCAGGTGTCGATTTTTACGGTCCATTTTAGATCGAGCCTGGTGACTTGGACCACCCCATAGTTTTCCCATGGCCGCTGCTTTCAGCATCGAGTGCTTCAGCTCACAAAGTAACTCCCGCCGCGAAAAAACGTTGTTTCGTTTCGCAACATGACGGTATGGCTGGTAGCCGGCACGCTAGCGTCGGAACGTCCGCACACACCCCGCCTATCGTTAAATATATATATATAAACGCGAGACTACGAGAGCGCGAAACATGAGATCGCGGGAAAACCATGCAGGGTACGTTTTGTAGGGGACAGAGCCGTTTATTGGGAGAGTTTGGCCATACATTGGTTTGAATAGGCGAGCATCTCGGGGCCAACCACGGGCCTCGAAACAGCCCCTAGCGGTGGTCGTGAGCTCTAAATATGCGACACGAGTAATTTAAGCCCTTTTATAGCGTCGCTAGAGTGGAAAGATTTAACTCTTGGTGGCTGGAAACTTGGCGCATGTGATGTGTTCGTCAAGTCCATATTCAACGGAAGATTGAACGAACGTGTGCTCCAAACCAGGGGTGCTATTTTGCGCTTTTTGGACTCCCAGGAGGCTTGGAAGAAGAAACTGACGTCAACAACGCAGCAAATGCAGATTGGATGTTGATTTTGTTTTCTTCTGTCAACATCCAATCTGCGTTTGCTCTAGTCGTTGACGTCACTTCCTTCTTCCAAGTCTCCTGGGAGTCCAAAAAGCGCAACATAGCACCCCAGGGCCGATTTGCTAGAAACAGCGTCTCAGCCGAGACTGGAAACAGAAAGCACTGCCAAAGCCAGCGCACGAGCTGAGCGGGACTCAATCCGCATCTCGAGACACTCGCGCGTCCAGCCTTTACACTGTTTTCTTTTAGCCAGTCTCAGCTGAGACGCTGTGCTACCAAGCCGGCCCAGAGCAAACTGCCACCGAGACGCCGTGATCGAACGCTTCTACTTCACGTTTCAACTGTCGTTTTCAATAGTGTGACGTCGCTGTCTGCTGATTGGTCGACGCTGTATCGCCTTTTTTGTTTACGCTCTAAACCGCGGGCGCAGTATTTGGCGCTGGTGGCGGCCTTTGCTCCGCCCATTTGTCAAAATCTCCCAATAAACGGCTCTGGTGTCGGGCGGCCGCTTACGGTACCTAGCTCACGCATGCTCAATTACGGTACTCAGTTTAGTTTCGGTTTTGAAAGGCGACCAAAATGGATTTTTTGTCGCAGGCTTGGTGCGTGCAGATTACCCATATTTTGGCAAAATGTAGCAGGATGTAGCAGGGTTAGCCCCTTGGCGCAGTTTGGCGCAATAGACCCTTTGCAAAACGCACAACGCCACGACGGCAGGGAATTTTGGGAACCCTCGGTACAGATCACGCGCTTTCTTCTTTGCTCCTCCGCGACTGCGCGCGCGTCCCGGCAGCTACCGCCATCAGCCGTTGCATGCCACCCATCCGCCGAATCGCACGTCGTTGGCAGCGTACCATATATGTGGCAGCGTAAAGGCACCGTGACAGGTGAACTTGTTACAATACGTTATTCATCGTAACTTACCTTCACGCATTGATATGTCACCGAATCTATTTAGTTTGCACCGCAACCGTGGCAGGTTTCGACCAGGTTCGACAAAGCGTTGGCGCAGCAGACGACAGAGCCGGTACAAAGGAGAGGGATGGGAAAGGAGCAGGCGTTGGCTCGTCGCTCGCCCGACTTGGCTGCTCGAAAGTAGTTTCCGTCGTAACCTGCGTCTGCTCGGGTATGCCATGTGGTCACGTGGTAGAGGGAGGAGGGGCGTACCGAGGACTCCCATTTTTCGTCGCGCGGCGAGCGCGGGCTTTTGGGATTTTCGCAAAGGGTCTATTGGCGCAGCAATCACATCACTTCATGGCGGCAGAGTGAAACCAAAACCGAAACCGCACGGCAGCGCCATTGTACTTGGATGGATGGGCGGTAGCTCGCGCCACGTGGACTATAAATAAATATTGTAGCTTTTTCTTTTTTTGCCCCGGTTTGTGTGCTGCTTTGTTAGGCTTCGGCTGCTTTGCGGCTGGCTTTTATGTTTCAATGCTGGTTAATGTGCGTTGAAACGCACACAAGCCAGCATTGAAACGCGAGACCAGCAGCAAAGAAGCAGAAACTTAGCAAAGCAACAAAATTGACACATACACAAAAAATATGCAATGCTGGTTCTTTTGCGTTCATTTAATTCAACAGGCAGTAGAAAATACAAAAGAAATTTCTCATTATTTTGCACTCAAGGATCAAAGAAATGAACCACAAAACAAAATAAAACGTTAAGGTTCAATGCGACGATGGTGGTGATATGCGTCCTTGCAGAAACACTTCGCTAAATTTACATACAATCTCTGTACGTTCGTGATCCTTCCTGCTTCATGGCGAATACACACAGGCCTTGCATCGTCAAGCCAGAGGCGTAGAGCCTAGAGAAAAAGTTGAATTACTTGCTTGATTGGCCTTTACGTGCCTGACATGATCATATGAAAAAAGCGAGCATATTCTGTACCTCTTTTCAAGAAACGGTACTTCAAGTTCAACACTGCGACACTAAATAATCGTGTGTGCTCTCTGTTCGTCTTCTCCTTGAGTTAAATGCCTCCACGCTAAATTGAAAATAATTTCGAATTTGATTATATAAGTAAGCATAGGTAACAACCGACGACGGTGTCTTGCAACTAAAGCAAACTAAGCAATGACGTTAAGAAAAACAGAAGCTCGGCTCTTTGGTATTGAGTCTTCATCGAGAACCCGTATTAGCTTTTAATATTATCACTTAAATTTAGGAGTGCGTCACTGCTAAACGAAACGGGAAACGAGTACGCATCGCTCCATCGCTCATCCTCAGTTAATCGAAAAACATTTAGGCTCAATTTCACTCCTCGCGAAGACACGTGAATCGCCGACAATAATCCCAAATAAACAGCTCACTGCAAAAACTTTACCATCTTTTGAAGTGAGCGTGTGCTCGATCTTGGTATTATCACCGAGTACTTCGTTGCGGTGAGAGTGTTTTTTCTCCCACGTTTTTATTTTTTGGCCTAAATAAAATGACACAATCTTATTAGTTGACCATAACAGACGGACTTTATCATGTGGAACAAGACGCCGGTGCGGCGAGATCAGCTGCGTATTATGAATAATTCGCTGCGCTTTTCATGAGCGGAACACGTACAAAGAGTCCAAATAAGGACTTAACGCAGGTGGCTGACTTTCTCCAGCGACTAATATTTTCACGATTCTTGCACAAAAGGCATGTTTTTAGTTCGCAATTAGGACGGCGTTTTTCTAATCCAAGATGGGGCTAAACAGCCCATGTGCAAGATCTTTAGCAAATCAACGATTACTGGCACAAATAATCTTTCACTGCTTTATGAGCGAGCTGATAAAGTAACTATTTTCTCTCGGGTGCTTGACTCAATTACTTAAAAAAATAAACATTAGTTGACGTGCAGCATTCGACAAACGATTTCAATGACATCTCGCCAGTGTCTTCTTGAAGAACGATTCTACTTACCCCGATCTGAAGGACCGGAACGCTGTAACCAAACCCCGACAAAGAGCTGGTCAAGGGAGCAGACCAGACTGCAGTAAGGTAGTCAGCTGGGCTAGTTGGTATGCATTAAACATAATGATAGACAGAACAGACGGGGTAAAAAGAAAACGGAAGAGAAGCGCGAACTCACAACTGAAATGTATTGCGTAAAGAAAAGGAAGGCGAGGCAAGATGATAGACACACCGGCACGTGGGCATACAATTCAGTTACGCCCAAAAGGCCTTAAAAAGCTCGCTACTTCTTTTTTCGCTAACCGCCGCCGACGGCTGACTAACGCAGTTATCGCCTTAAAGGGATACTGAACCGAAATTTGGATTTCGCAAAATAAGGCCGTAGAAGCATTGAACGGGACGCTAATAACTCCAAAACCTCAGTCATACATCGATATCTCAAACGGATGGCCGTACTTTTGGAAAAGAAGGGCGCGATGAAGCGAGGTCTCTGACGTCACTGTCCTCCGGGAGAATTTGAGAATGAGGGGGAGCGGCCTCGCTTCCCTCTTCCTCGCTTCGGTTCACCAGCTCGACGGGATGAAGCGAGGAGGAGAGGGAATGGGAATCGTGACGTGCCTTGTCTGGTCGGCCCCGTCGGCCGTGTTCAATCGCAAACTTGTTTTCCAAAAATACGGCGATCCGTTGGAGATATCGCTGTAGGAGTGATGTTTTTGGGTTTTGCAGCGTCCCGCCTCTCTATCCAGCCCTGTTTTGTTAGCTCGAAAGTTCAGTTCAGTATCCCTTTAACCCATAATAGTATAGAACTCAAGCACCTTACGTGTTTGTTTATGTTTGTTGTCACTACCCCGTAGGCAATGTCAGCGCCTGGAGACCGCGAGGACGTCCCGGTGGCCGGCCCGTCGCAGGAGAGCCGGAAGAGGCGGTGCACCATGGAGATCTCCTGGGGCCTGACGATAACCAAGACCATCCGGATGTCAGAGTCCCAGGAGGAGACCCTGGTGCATCAGCCACCTCGGCAGGCAGGACCGGCACCTCAGCCGTCGAATGCCGGGCGCCAGGAGGACAAAGAAGTCGGCGCCGGAAGCGACGAGGAAAGAAACGAGTAAACAAAATTTGAGAAATATGGAATTAAAAAAAAAAGATAACTGGCTCACTTTTCGAAATGTTTTCTTTTTTTTTGTTCTAACATGCTTTGAACGCGGTAGCCTAATTTGAGGCAGTTTCTATGCCAAGCCATAAAGAATCCAACATGGCCCCCTTCTATTTTTGTTGGGTGGTTGTCGTGCGACCGCTTCGGGGTCGTGCTGGAGCCAGGCACCCAAGCATCACTCCCGGTCCCGGTAGTGTAATGATAGGTACTTTGAGCAAACCGTTACCGTGTTCCGCGTACCGCACTATAGGAGCCTTTGAAGCATGGTTTTAAGCGCGCGCCCCGCGGTCACGGTACGACTCCGGGCGCGCACTTAAAAAGCATGCTTGAAAGGCTCCGATAGTGCGGAACACGGTCACGGTTTGCTAAAAGCCCCTAACGTAGTACAGGCCTACGATGTGCCATTTCGCTTTCAGCTGAATGATGTGCGTAGTCGTGTGTGTTCGTTGTTCTTTTCTTTCGAGACGTCCAGCCGTCCAGTAAGGAATCGAGAGCTGCGACCGAAATATTTCGAGGCATATTTATTGCAGATATGCTCAACCGAATGGAGTACAGCACTGCATCTCCATACGCGCAAAAATAAAACAATGACAAAATCACTTCGTTACCCTCGCCCACAAGCCTCGTTATACACGAACTCATCTCTGTGACGTCACGGCGCGGTGGTGGCGCGTCGGTCGCACTTCCGGTCTGGGGCTGTGGGCAGAAGTCCCCATGCCAGACGTGTATTCCTGCGTTGTTTTGAAAGGAACGAGACATAAACCTGCCTTCTCGTCGAAACGCCGCGACTGGGGCCGTACCAAAAGTGTCGAGAAAGGTTTGAAGGTCAGTTTTCACGTGCTCGGTTCGTCCGAGAATCTGGATATGTGCCGGGAAAAGGGAAAAGCAGACGCCGTCGGACAACGATTGCTTGGGCGGGAAGCACTTTGGGTTAAATTCACGGATACTTGTGGTTATCAGATTTATTTGTTTTGTTCCGACATGAACGCCAGAAAACTGTCAAGTTGTGCGGACCACCTGCGGACTACGTTCAGTGCGTCTTCAAGTTCAAACGGCCGCCTGATTGTTCGCATTGTCGTCTGCTCTTTCAAACGTTTCTGCTTGTCGTCTGCTCTCTGACGACGCCGGTCCGTAGACCAAATGTTGGCCCGGTACTTGCGATAAGAAGTGAGTGCAGGCCTCAAAAGACTTAAATTTGAAGGTTGGTAAGCAGGCTCGATGTAAACAGTAGATACAAGGAGATGTTGGTCATTCTTACGAGTGACCAACACCGACTTGTTATGCCTAATTCAGTTGGTCCGATTCTGCTTGCGACTTTCAGTATCGACGTCGACTATCTCAGCTACGGTTCACACTTTTGCAGCCCGAGCGGCGTCGGGACTGAAAATTCCGAGCGAAATCTCATCATGCGAATCAGGCTTTAGCGTACAATCTGCGGCGTCCACGCGGAATGAATCGCCACATGTCACATTATTCACGCGAAGTTTTGCGGTGTAACGAGCCTCGGTAATTTCGCTGAAGCCGCGCAAGATAGTCAGACATCGCCAGGAAGACGTAGAAACAACAATTCGAACGCGAAAAAAGGCAGGGGGACTCACACCGACGCCGACAACATCGCATTTCAATGGTTTGTTTATGGGCGACGGCGAGCTTGTTGCCCACACCCCCATCGCACATGCGCGGCGCCGGTGGCGTCCGCTAGGGGCGCTCCGGTTTGTTTGTAAACATGAGCTAGTGTATAGATCGCAAGCACTTCTCATCTGTGTAGGATCTGATCTCATAACTTAATTCTTACATGCGGCGCCGCACGCCTTCTTGGGAATGGGCTTTATCACTAATTTTATCACATTTTAACTTCTTGGGGAATTTTCATATATACCAGTGTACACATTGACCCACATTATTACGTATTCAACATGCCAAGTTGGATCATCTGTTCACTGAATGTAAATAAGTTGTTCACTGATAAGCCACTAGGTAGCTTCCAGCAATCATTAGCCTCATTTTTACATATTCAAAGCTGCTCACGCAAGCAATAAAAAAAGGTGGTGAAATAAAGTTTCGTAAATGTTGGCACTCGACAGGCTGTAGACCTGGTGGGAACCACGAAGTGTCCGAAGCTTTCTTTCTCCGTGAAAACAAACGTTCAAATGCTCGTTCTATGTCCCAACAGCTGTAACGACAAAGGGGTCATGATATTTAGAATTGTATAGTTAGTAGTTAGGGGATTTACTCCGTGAGAATATCAGAAAGCATTTGTTTTACTGCGAGAACGAGCCTGCCTCTAGTAGGGTCCACCCGCAAACTAACAGCTATGGGCAGAAAAGGTTCAATGGTAAGTCCGCTGAGCAAATAAAACTGAGTACGGGAACTACATACTCACATGTCTTTTGTTGAAAAAAAAAAAACAAAAAAAACAAACAAGTAACGACCAAAAACTTGTAGGTCTTGGCATTTGCGCTATTCGTGCACAATTCGGACTTCTCGTCAAATGCGTCTCTCAACAGTCTCTGAAAGTTTCCACCAAAAATATCCATCGAGTTCGACAGGCTCTCCGGGGCGCGGAACCCCGGAGAGCGGAACCAGGCTCGCACGACCATCGGGTAAAGAAAACCACGCGACGCGGCCACGCGCAACGCACAGCCGCACTGACACACCTGCAACGCTGCCGTTACGAAGTTTCAAATTTGGGAGAGGGGAGCGGCGGCACCAAGGCAGCCAAGCAAGGGCCGAGGCCTAGGGCGCCGGCTAGGCGAGCGAGTTTACTGCCCATGCAACCTCCGCCCGGTCGGTTTAGAGTTTTGGTTTCAGACCGAATGTGAAACAGACAGAAGTGAATATACAAAATAAATTACATTTTTTTTTTGTTATAACGCGGTGAAGACGTTTTGTTGAAGTTATTGTTAGGAAAGATAAATTAATTTGTGTATTTTTATATTAATGAGAGCCCCCCACCACCGAGACGCTGCTTTCGGTGGCGAAGCTATTCACAGCGCCGCCGATGGTGGCGACGCTAATGTCTACGCTGCGAAACTCCGACTGTGACCGGGTGTTGCTACTACTGGTTGCTACGGTGTGCCGAGTACATAGAGTTATTACAATAAACGCTAGAGGCTCAGCTGGCGCTAGTGTGCTTTTGCATTTTGAAGCAGACAGCAAGCAGTCAGAAATTGACTTCCGTTAAAGCATTCCTTTGGGAAAAAGCGAGTGCATCTTCTCTCTGCGCTCGATTATAAGAGTAAATATCACCAATAATTTGCACGTACTCGGCACATTGGAACATTTCTCAGTCACGCAGATGAAATACTTGGTCAGTTACGGCATTTTTATTTGAAATTCGTGGCATGAAAAACGATGTTAAAACCACTTCGTACATGTATTTATGTGCACTGTCGGACACTGTTAGCGTGAACACGGCGTCGACGCTTTCCAGCATGGGGGATATACGTGCCAGACGAACGAAGGACATGTGGAAAACCAAGAGAGACTGCAATAACTACGCAGTAACACTAGATAAGTAACTCCTCGTGCTTGCAGACGATCAAAATAAATTGAAAGTCACGTATTACAGTCCGATTTGCAATAAATAAGTACTGCTTTATTCTTCCTGCTCGTGAATATGTGCGAAGATGCTTGTTCTGGGTTCAAATCATCACTCGCACGCTCCAAATCTTTGCAAATAGGGAAAAGCCAGAGAACAGGTGCCCGATAAAAACTGCCCGACATAGGAAATAATAAGAAAACACACCTTGTGGGGGACAGTGAGCCGCACGGCACGCGGAGGGACGGTGCCGGGGGCGGCGAAGACGAAGGAGGGGGAGGCTCGTGGTGTGCGCGCGAGGACACAGGCAGTTCGGAAGCCAGAGACGAACGGAGAAGACGGTGCTCAGGAGCCCAGAAAGAGCCGGACCTCACGAGCCCAGGAAAACCCGGACCACGGCGAGGCCTTAATTAGCAATTAAACCTTTCTCTATGATAGCGCTCCTTGTGTGACTTCCTCGGGGCGAATGGAACTCGGCCTGATCGGGCGGTACTGACAGGCGACCCACATAACTGGCGCCCAACGTGGGGCGCCAGTTATGTTTCTGTTCGCTCCCAGGGAGTCCCACGAATCGCGATTTCTAGATTTAGGGTTCCTTTGTTTTCCATTCGGTTTTTTGTTACTCCGCTGGACACCAGTGTTTAACATTCTGCCGCTATGTCCAGGTTACGGAATAAGGCCACCCATCCCGAGGCCTCAACCCAGTCAGTGGCGGATATTGACTCGGACGTGGGAGAAGGCACGAGTGGGCAAGCGAGCGTTGTGACAGCGCTAGAGCCCCCAATTCCAGCGGTGAACACGGGAGACGTTAGCGAACTAATGCACGCCATGACGGCGATGTTCGCGACGTTTTCTAGACAGATGGGTTTGGCCCCAGGGGTGGCGAATCCCGCGCCAACGCCCGTGCCTCGCCCGCGGTTGAGCGTGCCGACGCCGACCTATTCGGGCTACTCCGACGCAGCATCGGTTCACGATTTCCTGCAGGACCTAGACGCGTACATTGCCGCGTTGGGC
This sequence comes from Ixodes persulcatus, assembly GCA_013358835.2. Classification (NCBI taxonomy): domain Eukaryota; kingdom Metazoa; phylum Arthropoda; class Arachnida; order Ixodida; family Ixodidae; genus Ixodes; species Ixodes persulcatus. The sequence continues at coordinate 13,220 of JABSTQ010010913.1, read as the reverse complement.
GCGTCGGATGAAACGGCCCTGATACAGATCGTCCCAATCGCGTTGACGGGTGACGCAGCGCGTTGGAGACGAATGCAGAGGCCGTTCCTTTCGTTGGCAGATTTCCGTGCACGATTCAGAGAGGAATTTGTGCCTCCCGACTATGAGATGCGGATCAGAGATGAGCTAGCAAGCCGTACTCAACATCCGGACGAGAGCCTCGTAGAATACATCCGCGCTCTCCAGGAGCTCTACTCTAGAGCCGAACCTACAGCGTCAGACGCGGAGAAGGTAGCTAGGGCGATCCGCCAGTGTCACCCTAGATTTAAACCCTACTTGCGCGAACGTGATTTCGCTGATCTGGAAGCACTTGCCAGAGAGGCGCGCACCGTTCAGGCGAGCTTGCTCGCCGAGTTGACGTATCACCCCCCTCCACGCGCAGAGGAATCTCTGGAGCCGGGTTGCGCCTGGACAGGACGAGGCGCGGGAGCTTGCGACGACTCACGTTCGCCGTACGTGGCCGTTACCGGACACACGAGTGGCGAAACTGCTGTGCCCCGCGCCTTAGATCCTTTCACTTTTGAACAGAGGCGCAGAGCAGCCAACGCGGGCTCTTCCAGGGCGCATCCCCGTAGGGGAGGCGAGGCAGCGTTTTCTCTATCTGCCAGGCATGCGAATTCCTGTGATCTTAGGACAGGACTTCGTCTGCCGGGAGGGGATTATCATAGACTTGAAAAATAACGGGTACCACTATAATCCGTGGAGTCCCCTTATCCCCTTTGCCGTCCCACCGAGTTTCGGTCAGGACACAGAACGCTCACTCGCCGGATCACGAGTGGAGCAAACATTAGCTGCGCGAGTAGAGCACAAGAGCTCGACCAACAAGGTTGCAGACGCACCTTCTCGGGCGCCCCATGATAGTGGTTGGAAGGAAGAGATGCAACCAGGGGATTGCGAGAGACGAGTTTCCCGCGCGGTCGCTCATAAGCGAGATAGCGGGAAGGGATCGATGCAACAGGAGCTCGTCGCAGTGTTAAGAGGCCGCACGAGGGAACAAAGGATCGTGGCTTGGGGTGAAGTGGTGAGCAAGGAAGAGCTTGTCGAGGTCCAAAAGGCAGATGGTCTTTGCCAGCGGGTGTTGGGGAAAATTGCGGAAATGGCAAGCAACACCGGGAACGCTGGCGGTCAAGTTAACGAACAGATTGATTCATACCTGCTGGGCCAAGACGGCTTATTGCTCCGCTACATCCCAACAATCGATGACGAGGAGGGGAACGACTCTCCGTTCAGGGTGGTGACTTCTAGGAGGCTACGGAGGCGGTTTATCGGATACTTCCACGACTCGGCTCTGGCTGGTCATGGCAGCGGCAGCAAGACTTTTCATAAGTTATGTCGCGTCGCGACGTGGCCGGGGATGAGACAGACACACTCCGATACGCCCGTAGCTGCCCAGCCTGCCAGAAAGCGAAGCCGCGAGGGGGAAAGCCCCCCGGCCTGATGCAGCCTGTAGTGAGTCACTACCCGTGGGAGATGGTTGCCTGCGACATCATCGCCCACTACCAAGAAGTCCCCGTGGGAACCAGTACTTATTGGTAATAACCAATCATTTCTCAAAATGGGTGGAGTTACACCCGCTGAGAAAGCTGGTTTCGGAGCTAACAGAAAGCCACAGGGACTGGGACGAACACATTGTCGAGACGGGTTTTGCAATCCGGACGACCGTGAACAGTGCGCGAACCCGTCGGTGAGAAATCTGATAGGGGCTCTGCGCGGCGCCATAATCTGCAGCCTAGAACTTGACCTCATCTTGGCAAGATGTTAATAGAGCTTGTTCTGTCCAGAAATGCCCCCCCCCCCGGAGGGACCAGAATGGACGGCGCCATCAAGGAGGGCGACCGTGCACCTCCCGGGATACCGGCGGGGCCAGCTGGACGAGCTCCCAGGGTGGTCAACCCTTCCGGCAAAGGACCAGTCAGCCCAACGCACCGGGTGGTCAACCTGGTTGGCAAAGAGCAAGGCGAACCAACCGACAGGGTGGTCAACCTGGTTCGCAAGGGGCAAGGCGAACCAACCGTCAGGGTGGTCAACCTGGTTGGCAAGGAGCAAGACGAGCCAACCGTCAGGGTGGTCAACCTGGTTGGCAGAAGACGGGGTGAACAATCCAATCCCGACGTCGACCACGTCAACGAAGGCAGGGCGGCAGAGACACGGAGGAACGGGGAAGTCCCAGGGACACGCTGAAGGACGAGGCGCTGAAGATCATGCCGGTGCAGAAGCAGACACGTGCCTGCCAGCGCACCCCCTTCAAGGCCTTTGTGGCCGTTGGGGACTTCAACGGCCAGTGGGCTTGGGTGTCAAGTACTCCAAAGAGGTGTCCACGGTCATCCTTGAAGCCATCATCCTGGCCAGGCTGTCCGTCATCCCCGTCCGCAGGGGCTATTGAAAACAAGATGGGAAAGCCCTACACCGTCCCCTGCAAGGTGACCGGCAGGGGTGGCAGCGTCCTGGTGCGGCTGATCCCGGCGCCCCGCGGCACAGGCATCGTGTCCGCCCCAGTGCTCAAGAAGCCGCTGCACATGGCGGGCATCGAGGGCTGTTAACACCTCGGCCCGCGGCTCGACGGCCACCCTGGGCAACTTCGCCAAGACCTGTCCATCCAACAGACGTACCGCTACCTGACCCCGGACCTCTGGCGGGAGCGGGTGCTCATCAAGTCCCCCTACCAGGAGTTCACGGACTACCTGACGCACGTCGACCGCCACCAGCAACGCGGAGATGGGCGACCTGGATTCCAGTGACTCGGCCCAGTGACTTTGGATTCTTCGGACCCCCCCCCCTCCCTCCCCCCCCCCCCCCCCCCGGAGTTGTAGGCTTGAGGGGAGGGGAGTGTGGGGGACAGTGAGCCGCACGGCACGCGGAGGGACGGCGCCGAGAGCGGCGAAGAAGAAGAAAAGGGACGCTCGTGGGGTGCGCGAGGATACAGAGAGTTCCAAGGGCGGTGGACCAACGGAAGAAACGGTGCTGGGCGGGGGACCACAAGGCAGCCTTGGCCCTCCGCAGCACCCGGCTGACTCACACAATTGAGTATCAATTAAACCCTTCTCAATGATAGCGCTCCCCGTGTGGCTTCCTTGGGGCGAATGGAACTCGGCCTGATAGGGCGGTACTGACAGGCGACCCACAACCTTTAGTAGCCCGCGTACTTTATTCTTTACGTTTCGAACGTTTTTTTAATCACTCGTAAAGATGCACGACGGGGCCATTTTCATATAGACCCGTTGCTCTGGGGCAGGGGGCGCGAGCGCGTCCGGATCACTTACCCAAGACGCGATCATGTAACGCCGGCTGCACCATCCAGGTGGCTCTGTAACGTTCGATTTTGCATGTGCCACGTTCGAATACAAGCATCTGTCAGCATTTGTAGATGCGCGGTAGCTAAACGTCTAAAAAAGCAACAAGAAAAAAATGCAGCTCGCGGCTGCAGCGTTTCATTAAACATTCCTTTAATCTTTGCATTCTTTCATAGCTTCCGCGAGCATGTATATTTCACTTTACGTGACAGCGAAGCCGAAGCTACTCGCAAACGCACGTACTCCTGAACGATGCTCGCACTGCATGAGCGAGCGTACTCGACAGGGACGCTGAGAGCTCGCAGCTCGCTTCTGTAGCCTCTGCTACGCTGGCACTTAGAATGGAACGGAGTGTAAAGATCTGTACTGGGGAAGCGTATTGACCCATTTTCGAAACGCGATCCAAATATTCTATTTTGCTCGCCTGGAGCGCTGCTCAAAACTTGAGAGCCACGGGCCTATAGTGACAGGGCGGGCATATTAACAATATACAAGCACCAACAGAATGCTGGAGGACTTTGAACACAGTTTACATTCCTTTCGATCGTTATTTTGCTTAGAATCGTCGCTCGTTTCTACATACCTGCCATGGAACAGAGGTTTGGGCCTGAAATATAGCGAAGTTTAGCATCATTCAGTGATAAAGAAAAAATGCTGTAACTAAAGCAATTACACTATCACCATATTAATAAAGGTACATACTATCCGGTACAACCGAAATAACAAAAGTTTTTCATGTTATTTTCTGGCGAAGAGACAAAATTCACGCGCGTTTTCCCATGAAACACACAGGGAGGCTGGAAATGTAGAGTGCATGCTGTCTGCTTCAATTTGCAACCGGAAGTCCCGTAGACACTACCGCCAGCTGAGCCTCTAGCGTTTATTGTAATAACTCTATGGCCGAGTAGACCTGTGCGCCGCCGCCTGTTTTTGCCTCGCCGCTCTGCGCCGCCGCCGAAGTACCCAGAGCCAGCACGCCGCCGCTACCGCCGCGCAAAAAATGCGGCGCGTCGCCGGCACCGCCAGAGAGATAGAGAGAGAGAGAAATAACGTTATTGAGAAGCTGGTGATCCTAGGCATCGGCAAAGAGCCCTTGGGCTCTAGCAGCGTGTTCGGCCAGCTGGATGGCCCAGTTTTGATCAGCTGGGTCGGAGCTGAGCAACACGGTCTGCCATTGCTCTACCTGAGTGATTCTGCGAGACTGCGACCTGGTGCCGCCGCCTGTGGAAAAGCCCATAGCATATGTGCTAGGTCTGCTTTCTGTTTACATTTTTGGCATTTGTCAGAATATTGCCCTGGGTAGCAGTAGCTATACGTAACCGGGTGTGGGTACGAATTCGTTTGGAGAAGTCACCGTACTACGGATTGCCTCTTATTGAGTGATGGGTGAGCGGGGGGAAAGCGGGCCCGCCCCATTCGGTAATGATTTGTAATGTCTTTGTAGGACACGAGCCGATCCCTGCCCGACCATTGGAGCGAATGCGCAAATGTGGTGTTGGGGTCGATGTCTGCTCGGTCGGTGAAGCCTCGAGCGGCATCTTGCGCACATTCGTTCCCGGGCAGGCCGGAGTGGGCAGGTGCAAATATCAGGTAGAGTTGCCAGTGGCGGATCTAAAGGGGGGGGGGGGGGGCGATGAGGGCGGCCACCTTCCCCCCCCCCCCCTTCTCGGAGGGCAATTTGACATGAATCGACCCCCACTAGCACAAAAAAGAATGGGTGAATAGTTGTTGAAAACATCTTTAAGAAGGGGATAGGGGTACCAGAAAGAAATAGGTGATCTTGATCGAGGAATCATTTCTGGCTGGGTGCCCCTAGTCCGGGGCTCCAACTGCGGCTTGCACCACCGTCGCTTTCCGTCCTAACCAGTGCTGGCTTCCCGGATCGCTCCAGCGGAGGGCCGCGTTCCAGCTGTCCCTCGTCGGGTTCGGAATCGGATCCAAACCTTTAATGTGCTTGCACACCCACATCAAGTGGTACAGGTCCCCCCATTGTCACCCGCAAAAGGAGCAAGTTGGTGAAGGATGGAGGGGGGGGGGGTACCATTGATGGAGCTTCATTGGCGTCTTCATGGTTCCTGTCTGCAGTCTTCTATAGAGGTGCTCCTCCTCCTTGGTGAACTTTGAAGGTGGCGCTGGAAGAGTCATCCTGGCTTCCCTGATTGTCTTCAAGTATTCGTTGTACTTCATGTTGGGGCCAGGGGAGTGTGGTTGAGGTGCGGACGAGTCCCGGTTCGAATGAAAGGCTCGGGCTGCGGCGTTTGCCACCTCGTTTCCCTCGACACCCGCGTGACCTGGTGCTCAGACGATCTTCACGCTCGTAAACTGCGCCTTGGAGAGGATTCTCGCCGCCTGTTCGCCTATTTCACCCTTGGCAAAGTTGCGGCACGCCCGTTGCAAGTCTGTGATGACAGTGATGTGGTCTTGTTTGGTACCTGTGGCAGCCATAGCAATCGCGGCTTCTTCTGCATGTTCTGTGAGGGTCATGTAGACCGACGCCGTTCTCACCACGTTGCCTCGAGGATCGGCCACGGCCAGGGTGGCGGTGTTGCCTCTTGGTAGGATGGCTGCGTCGGCGTACAGGGTTCCGGGTTTCTTGCTCCATATTCTGGATATGGTCTGTGCACGAACTCTTCTTCTTTTGGCGTTCCTTTCCGAGTTCATGTTCCTTGGGATCTTCTCGACCGTAATCTTGCCTCGTACAGTTGGTGTTAATTCTTGTTTGGATTCTTGGTGTAATATGCCACCCGGTGTGGCCAATTGCAGCCGCTCCAGGAGCCATCTTCCGTTCGGTGTTTCGCTGAGGCGCTTGATTTGTGATATCCGCTGGGCTTCCCAGAGTTTCTCGATGGTGTTGTAGAGGCCCGTGCTGAGCAGGTCCTCCGTGGCCACGTACTCTGGTAATCCAAAGGCGCACTTGAATGCTCTTCGAAGGTGAATAGTATCCTTAAAAATTTTCCACCCCCTCAAAACGGAGTTCTGCATCCACCCCTGGATCTTGCCGGTCCGCGCGTCGTTGCGGAACCCAGATTTAAGGATTGCAGACGCCTCTGGTGTAGTGGGCGCTACTGAGGTGATGGTGTTTTTCTTATTGCACGCCAGAGGACACCATCATTTATAGAGCGCATATATAAGGAGCGGCGCGTGTAAATAAAAGGGCTTTTTGGTTGTGGTCACGAGCTGGGCTGCTGTCACTTGGCCGTCGTCCGTTCCGAACGTTCCGAACATGGTGTCAGAAGTACCACCCGCGCTACCCAACCGTGGTGTCTGCGGATGCCAGTTCTTATGGTTTGGGAGCCGTGCTGCTCCAAGATCAGCCTTCAGGGACTCGGCGTGCTGTCGCCTTTGCTTCTAGGTCCCTCACTCCCACAGAGGGTCGCTACAGTCAGACGGAGAAGGAGTCTCTAGCCGTAACGTGGGCCGTCTTACGGTTCGACCAGTATATTCGCGGTCTGAACTTCGAGGTCGAGACAGATCACCTTCCTCTTGTTGCCCTTCTTGGGGGAAAGGACCTGGAGCTTCTGCCACCGCGGGTGCAGCGCATGCGAATCAAGCTGATGCGTTATCAGTACAACGTGAAGTATGTACCGGGCAAGCTCTTGGCGACTGCCGACACTCTCTCACGAGCACCTTGCGACGGCCCAGCTTCGCAAGAAGTAGGAGGTGTGGAACTCTTCATTGGCGAAGTCTTCAAAGACCTGCCGCCAGCGATGGCGAGTCGGCTGGAAGACGTCCGCCAGCGCCAAACGCAAGATGGGGAGTGTTCTATGGTAGTATCCTACTGTGGAAGAGGTTGGCCCAGTAAAAACAAAGTGCCAGCTCACATTGCTCCGTATTGGAAGGAGAGAGAACGATTGAGCGTCTACAAAGGCGTACTACTCCTTTATCGCCGCATCGTCATTCCGTCTGCTCTCCGGCAGAGCATCCTGGCCTTACTGCATGAAGGGCACCAGGGGGTTCGCCGCTGTCAAGAACGCGCCAGAGAAAGCGTTTGGTGGCCGAACTGCAATTTACACATCGAACATCTTGTAGCCGAGTGTGCCAAGTGCGCCGAGACTCGTGTGGTACACTCTGAGCCGATGATGCAGACTCCAACGCCAGAAAGACCATGGCAGCACCTTGGGGTAGACCTTTTCCAGCTAAAAGGACGTGACTACGTTCTGATTGTAGACTATTACTCAAGGTTTCCTGAGGTAGTCTCTCTCGGGTCTACATCTGCGCAAGCGGTCATCTCGGCTGTCAAGAGTTGCATGGCTCGCCATGGGATCCCGGACGTCGTGCGGTCAGATAACGGACCGCATGCATCTCAAGAGTTTGCAAACTTTGCTCAGGCTTACGGATTTCGCCACGAGACTAGCAGCCCATGGTACCCCCAGAGTAACGGCGAAGTAGAGCGTATGGTGCGTACCGTGAAGGACTTGTTTGCAAAAAGTTCTGATCCGTACCTGGCTCTCCTAACGTACCGAGACACACCTGGTGTCAACGGCGTGTCTCCTGCGCAGTTGTTAATGGGAAGAAAACTCCAAACTCGACTTCCTGGTTAACCCGAGCGACTGGAGCCAACACTATCACGCCATCAGAACTTCAAGGCGAAAGATGCCGCAAACAAGTCACAGCAGGCAAAGAACTACAATCGCCGGCATAGCTCAAGTCCTCTGACTCCCTTGAAGTTGGGGGAGGACGTGTGGGTTAAGGACGTCAATTGCCGAGGTCGTATACTCAGCCCCGCTCAGCGACCACGGTCATATGTAGTGGAAACGCCCAGGGGCACTCTGCAGCGAAACCGTCGGCATCTTGTCCCCTTCTCAAACGGCCAGTCAGCAGAGGAACCGTCAGCCAGTTCACAGCACTCTATGCCTGTTGAGAGTCAACGAGTATCATCGCCAGAGCCTCAGCAAGAAGGACTTCGGCTGAGACGCACACGCTGCGGTCGTGTGATTCGACCGCCAAGGCGATTGGACTTATGATCCTAAGAGGGGAGATGTAGTGGGCGCTACTGAGGTGATGGTGTTTTTCTTATTGCTCGCCAGAGGACACCATCATTTATAGAGCGCATATATAAGGAGCGGCGCGTGTAAATAAAAGGGCTTTTTGGTTGTGGTCACGAGCTGGGCTGCTGTCACTTGGCCGTCGTCCGTTCCGAACGTTCCGAACAGATCTAAGTTACGCGAGATTCGTCCTCTCGCGTAACTTAGACAGGCAGACTTGGAGTCGCTCACTACGTATTCCATTTTCGTGGAGGCCGTCATTGCCAGAGCAATGGCCGCCTCTTCGCCCACCTCCACTTCGCTCGTGCGAAGCAAGCCGGGAGCGATGGAATTTCCCTGTCGATTGACTGTCACGAAGGCCATGGTGTCGCGACTCGCGTAATCGGCCGCGTCCACGTATATCACGTCCTAGGACCTTTCGTGTTGTTTGTGCAGGGCTTTCGCCCTGGCCTGTCTTCGCTCTAGGTTGTGTACGGGGTTGCATGTTTTTTTTGGGGATAGGTGGAATGTGTATGCTCTCCCTTATTGTTGGAGGTAATCCGACTTTGGTTGGGGCAGGTCCTCGGATGGGCGATGCCGAGAGATTCGAGGATGTACCTGCCAGTCGGGCTGTAGGTTAGTCGTTCCCGTTGTGCTAAGTGTTAAGCTTCCATCAGTTCGCTGAGGGTGTTGTGGAGCCCGAGTGCCTCTAAGCGTTTGGTCGAGGTGGTGAGCGGGAACCCGAGGGCTTGTTTGTAAGCTCGCTTACTGAGGGCGTCGATTTTTCGTTATTCGTCTTTTCTAAGGTGTAAGAACGGAGTGACTGACGTATGTTACTCTGCTTAGGATGAAAGCTTGGACTAATCTCACGAGATCGTGTCGTTCATGCCGTGGTGGCAGTTCCCAATGCGCGAGATGAGTCGGGTGGTTTGATGTACGCTCTTTTTGAGAGCGAGGACGGTTTCGGTGTTGCGTCCGTTTGCCTGTATGCGGAGGCCAGGAAACCGGACGATCCTTACTATGCGGATGCGTTGTGTTCCACCCGCGAAGAGTGTGACGTTCGGAGGGTCGGATCTGTGAGCCGTCCCCGACTGGTCGGCCGGTACAGTAGAAGCTCGGATTTTGCGGAGAGCAGCTGAGACCGCGAGGGCCTACGTACTGTTCGACTACTTCGATGGCCTGTTGTAGTGTGTCCTTAATATGACAGTCACTGCCTCCGAAGACCCAGAGCGTGACGTCGTCTGCGTAAAGGGTATGCTGAAGGCCTTCCATTTGGTTTAAAATCTTAGGAAGACCAATCATGGCCATGTTGAAGAGAAAAGGGGGAGGAACGAGCCTTCCGGCATCCCCCTGCTCCCCAGCTCCATCGCCTCAGACAGTAGTCCCCCTCTGGCGAGGGTAGCTGTGCGGTCTGAGAGAAAATTGCTGATGTGGTCGTACACACATCTTCCGAGACCAAGTTTGCCAAGGTTTCGCGAGGATGGCCGATAGTTTGACGTTGTCAAGGCATTCGTGAGGCCGAGCCCCAAGATGGCCCATCTACGACGTTGTATCTGAGCCGAAGCATAACGTCTGAAGTTGCGCGCCACAACGGCCCGTTGTGGCGCGGAAAGTCTGCCGAATAGGTTTAAGCAACAGTCAACCACAATGGTGCCCATTGTTTCCGGAACAATTCCTTGAAACATCTATCCCGACCTAGCGCAAAACTGTTGTGTCGTACGGTTGGAACACTTTTGAAAAGCAATGTTTGGCAACTGCCTCTTGCAGTATAAACGCAATTTGTTTTTGAATCTGCCATGGGAACAGTCTGCTAACTGTAAAAACGGACGTTTCGATGACTGTTTCTAAGCTTCGTTTTCCGAAAGCAAAATAAGTTACGTTGCTACAACTTTCGGAATCAAAGGGCCCGACGCTACCGCAACATCAGTCGAATAGTAGCAAAACAGCAGTTCTGCACTCTCGCAAATGCAAACGTGACGTTGTTGGCGGAGCTTGTGTTGCGTGATAATGTTTCGCCTACAGCTGCGCTGGTCTTTTCCGCAATGTTTAGCAACATCAGGACAGCAATCATTTTGCTGGGTAAAAGCAATGATTCGGTAACTGTTGCGAGCATGAGACAGTCAACGGTTGACCGACACGGTTGCCGCAGTGCTTTAGCAGCGGAAGCTTCTGCAGTGTTATGACTGTTTCTACAACATTGTTTGCTCGATTGCAATAAAACTGTTTTCATGTTGCGAAACTTTGTTGCGCCGACTGTCTCCACAACATAAATTGTTACCTGGGATGGGATCACATAACCGTCCATCAGTGTGTGGTCACTTGACCATACTGCAAATAGCGGATCAGTCATAGTCAGGTGGTCCCATAACCACACACAGCATGCATCTGAGTGAGCCCAACACGTTCTGACCTTTCATAGCTTTTGTGAGCATAATCAAGCTTGCCTAAATTTTTTCTTACATTATTGTGATACTGCTCATGCCTACATTTCACCACACGTTACTTCATCCCATTAATATAGAAACCAATGAATAAGATTCTGCTTCATGGCTGGACCATCAGAGTGGGCTTGAGCAAATATTCAAAGTTTATTGCCGCTCTGGGCGATATACTATTCAATTTTACTGTTGTAAAATTGATGCTGTGCTTTCAAGTTTGGGAATTTTCGGCATTATGTGTGGTCTGTCCTATCTAGTTAGCCAGCTCCCGGTTGGGTGCACTTGTAACAGTTTCACACTGTGATTCTGCACATCTCGTTTCGCTGTAGCTTAGCCACATGCCTGGGAAGGAAAGTTTTCATTTAAACATACGGTCCACATGTCTTTGAATAAACAGGGAAGTTGGGAAATGATAATTTGAAAATTCTAAGTTGCTGTAAAATTTCAAAAACCAAGTGGTTTGCTAGCACAGGGTCTTCTAACAGTTCACGCACTAAAATGGCCCACAAATTTGAACATATACACTAGTCGTAACACGGGGGTGGGAAAGGAAAGCAGGCATTGTCTTCTAGTTTTGACATGCAAACAGGTGAATTTTAATGTAGTATTCACGACAGAATGAATGGGAAGTGTGCTTTCGGGATCCAAAACTTCCTTTTGCTGCTTGAAAATAAATTTTTGGCTGGTCCAGAAGGCACTCCGAAATTACCCTCACCGTTTACATCACACCAGCACTAGCTTAGAGTTACTTTCCTCGATTGTTTCAGTCTGTGGTTTTTTACCCATTCTGTTCTGTTTGAATACGTCTGTTGAAGGTCGGTCATCCTACGTGGGAACGAGGCATGCAACATGGGGCTCGGGCTCATTCACCAAGAGGTCTTGGCCCCAGGAAGATTTGAGCAGCCATAAGCAATGGCACTTGGGTCTAAATGTGGTGAGTATGGCAATGATCGAGCACCAGCGGCTTGTGTGAAAAAAAAAAATTGGGGGGACACTTATGCTCGGCCTTAGTGTATGACGCGATAGCGGGAGGGCAGGGGGTGGAGGAGGAGAGGGGATGTGGGGGCAAGGCGAGAATCCTACAATACCTTGCATGCACAAGGGATCGTGGAATTGCATGGGATTCCCTACGCGCAAGACATCGAGGGGTTTTCTCGACATGCTGGATCTTTTGCTGCATGGGAGCATTAACACTATTGGGTTGAAACGTAACCTAACTTAGCTTCACTTATAACTCGAGCATAGATTTACTACGCTGCCTATAGTTACATGAAAAAAATGTCTATGTGATGCTAGAAATGAGACATGGTTAGCATGCAGTCATATATTTTAGGAGAAATGATGCCACACTGCACGTATAATGGATCTTATACATGGGAAATATAGGTCGATGAAATGAGAAGTATGTAAGTGGCAGCTGCATCACAAGCTGTCCATATTTAACATGGCTAAAATTCGCGCACAAAAAGACAAGAACAAACAAGGAAGGAACACAGAACACAGACAGGCGCGCACTCACAACTCTGTAATTCTAATTGAAGAGAAGAAAGATGAAGCAAGATTTTTACAGGGGAGAACGGCACCAGGGGGTGAACAGTTCAATCACCGTCAAATGTTCGCAAGAAGGCAACTTCTTTTTCGCTTAAAGCTACCGACGGCTGACTAACGCAGCGATCGGCCAGGCTCAAGATGGTGAACGCCTCGAGCACCTCGCGCGTTTGGTTTTCTTTAAAGCGGCCAATGATTGATGTTTTATCCAAAGATGGCCTGTCTGTGTTCTGTGTTCCTTCCTTGTTTGTCCTTGTCTTTTTGTGCGCGAATTTTAGCCATGTTCAACGTTTACCAACTCGCCCAGCTTACCACTCTACTACTGTCCATATTTATTTTGGATATCATCTGAAATTGAAGTGCTGAGCACACTGCTTTAGCCATTTGTTTATCTGCAGCGACACTTGGCACAGTGCACAGAGATTCTATTGCGAGCTAAGCCTGACGTTTGCAGCTCGCCCTGATGCAACCGGCCACGACTATTCATATCTCTTATGGTGTGAATATGTCAGAAAAAGATTAATGATGCCTTTTCATTAGTGCATGGTGGCAAGAGCATTGCAGTCTCTGATGGAGGGGAAATACTAGTTCTACGTTAATGCCGACAACAGTCAACCAGCTTAACTAGTTGAAGAGAAGGAGTACATTTCTATGTGTGCTGCTTAATTAATGTCAACCTTTGACCTTGAAAACAAACTCACTCGGCTTTTAAGTTGAAAAATGTCTAGTAAGTGAATATTAGGCTTTCCCATAAAACAGCTGTATTTTTGTGCAGCACTCTTTGTCAAACTTTGTGCATATCCTCTCATTCATTTGCCCAGGTATATCGGGGCTGTGCAGGGATACTGAAATGGTATTCAAGAAAACCAGAATGCATGTACTACATGGCTAATATATAGCTACTGAGATAGAATGAAGTTTGACTTGATTAGGAGAAGCTT